>OY720664.1:10632021-11001755 GCA_963170745.1 Phymatocera aterrima
AACGAATTCTAGCGCCACGAGAGAAGAGAAGAGAAGAGAAGAGACGAGACGAGAAGAGAAGAGAAGAGCCTTGCCTTGGTACCACGGAGGTGGCGGATAAGGAGAATGAGGATGAGGGCCGAGACGGGGGGCTAAGGACGAAGTATAAGCAGAGAGAGTGAGGACCGAGGAGGGCAGACACTCTTGGAAATTTGTATAACTACCCCCGGGGGCGGTGGGTGCCTTACAGCGAACGTGGAGATGGGAGGGGGGTGGGGGAGGGACCGCACCACATCGATCCAGTACACCCGTCTCCTTTTTACCCCTCTATAACCTCCCCCATAGAACACCAGAGAAAGAGTAGAGAACCAGGCACCTTCGTCATCTCGCCAAGGCACCAGGCTTACTCGAATGGGTATGAGGCGACCTCCGATCCCCGTGAGCATAACGCGAAATTTTTTTACAAATCTCCTTCTTACTCTCGCCGGAGTTCGGTGGGGGGGGGGGGGGCGGGGGGGGGGAGCAGAGCGCTGTAGCTGACATTTTAACCAAACTGCGCGTGTTTCACTCGCAATTTCGGAGACAAACTCGGCGAAAAATCGTTTCTCCATTAAAAACTGTTACCGTTTTTTGGAATCGAACTATTCCCGCAGGTAATTGACGAGGAGAAAGAATGTGCGCCACCTTCTCCTTTTCTCTTCCACGTGCTAAAAAATACGAGCAATCGTACTCTCTATCGTCCGATGCGCAGCGCAAATGATGCGGCATATAATATATAAATAATCCAGTAAATTTTCATATACATATATTGCGTTATTATATTTATCAAATCTGTGAGGGCATTTATTGTGGGTATAGATGTACCACGTACGCACACTCTCTACGAAGTAGATATAATGAGCTAGCCTTAGGCGGGTGGGGCACGCTGGCACCTGCCTTATTCACACTTATGTCTTACGACCTAAGAGAGTGCTCCGGGATTCGTTCCCTGCCTGGACCCCGCGCATCAGCTTGTTCCTTTGTTGTTAGAATATGTGCAATTTAGGCTTAGCTTGGTATCGAAGAGCGTAATATTTTGTGAAAAATTTCCAAAATCTCGTGCAGACGTGTCCGATACAGTGACTCGGAGATCCCATGGACCGTGATTCCTAGTGTGCTCTGAACTGTGAGTCTCGCTTCAGTTCCTTTTTTCGCCTGGTTTTTTTTTTTTTTCTTTCTTGAGGACGTCGAGGCGACCCACACGATGAGAAATCATCGTCGTAGCTGAACCGATGAACGGTCGTTGGTCCTATACCTACTAGCCTACTACTACCACCGTGAAACAACTCGGTATAATTGCACTTTATAAATGTAGATAGATGCTGGTAACGTACATACGTAAGTTACACTGTACCAAACTGGAACGCGAATGCGGATGACTTCAGGTTTGCGCTGACCAGCTGCCTTCAAGCGACCAACCTATACACTGCTGATTCAATGCTCGGCTAATTATCCTCGTAACCATCCAGTTAATTGCTACACACCAGCCGAGAATCCCATATCCCTCTCCTCCGAGTATCTTAACTCTTAAACGCAGTTATTCTCGTCGAGAAAATTATTGTGTAGAATATCATCCTGCGATAGCCAATGCAAGAGAAGATCCTCGATAATGCGGCTATATATATACAAGAATTTTCGAATGTGCGGAATTTGGGAAAATCTGCTCGAACAGATTTTGGACAATTCTCTGGGGGATCTGCGGTCGCAGGATTTTCGAAACAATCATTCTCCTTCAGCTTCCCTCCTCCGATGGCTGTGGCTTTGAAATGAATTGGAAGCCAATTTCGAAATTCAGATCCCAGCCCATGATGACAAAAACGATTGAAAATTCATTCTCAGCGACGAGGAAGCAAGATTTTCCGGATTCGTGTTTCCCTGGCACTGCGTCCGCCATTTTGAAATCCGAAAATGCCACTGATGAGGAATTGTCGAAAAATAACAAAGACAAAGCGAACGTTATATTTGCAGGGAAAATGATTTTTCCCGAGATGTTTGTCCTCAGAGAAACGCTTCTTGGATCGGACGCTGCGTGCTCCGTAGGTACTTATACATACGCGGTAGAATTTGTACATGCCGGCGATTCGAAGCTGTGTGGCGTGGGTGGTGCCGGGCTTTTTTGCCCTCCGGGCGGAATTATCATACCAACACAGGTAAAAGGATGAGGGGGGGGGGGGGGGGGGGGGGGGATCGTATAAGGGGCCCTGATCTAATCACACTGGGATATACATAAAATAACCGCTCTACGGGTACCTATACGACCGCGGACCGCCGCGCCGCAGCAACGCGTTCTTTAAAGGAACGCGAAGAGTCAGCGTAGGTATAAGAAGAGGCGGATTGTTTTCAGCTGGGACTCTTCCTCTTCTTCTTCTTCTTCTTCTTCTTCTGCTCCTTCTCCTTCTTCTTCTTCTTCTTCTTCTTCTACGTCTTCTTCTTTCCTCGACCGCGCGCTCAGAAGAGAGTATAAATTGGCCAATTATTCGGAAATAAGGTAATTATATAAGAGGGAGTGATCCTCGATAGAGGAAAGGGAAGAGGGGGAGGGGAGGGAAGGGAAGGCAAGGCGAGGGAAAGAAGGACCTCGGACCTGGGCTCGGAGAGAGATCGAAGAGAGAAATCAAAGGCGATTACCTGCCTAGCCGTACCCACCAAAGCCTCGAAATCAAAGAGCGTGGTACCCCCCCTAACCTCGAGGAACAAGAATGTTCTCGCTTCTTTATGCCCCCAGGGGGGTTGGTGGTGAGCCAAACTCAACTAATCGACAGATGTTCCACGCGCGTATACGATCCAATTTTGGAAGATAGGTACCGTTTCCGATCCGTGGATATGGAAACGCCGGAGAGTACCCGCTCGAGGAATCATCGAAATTTCTTACAGTCCGCGTCCGCTCCGAATTCTCGTACTTCGTTAATGCGCGACGCGAAATATTCAACACCCCAGCGAAACGCTTCGGCCCCTCTTCTTCTTGTTCGTGAAGAAAAAAGCGGGGGCACGCGCTTGGGTGGCTTGTACCGATGTTTATCGGGATCTCGGACAGCGCATATAATTATAATTAAAAGTGATCAAGACGATAGCTGGGATAGTTTGTTCGGCCTAAGACTTCGGACTTGGGACTTTGCCGGACTGCAGCGCTCTTTATACACTGGACTGAATACCTTATACCTACCTACCTATCTACCTTCCTACCAAGTATAGTTAAGCGAGCATTATATAGGGGAAGGCGAGGAATGGAATGGTGGCATAATACCCGCTTCAACTTAAGTTATATATTCCGGAGCTCGTGTGGAGGTGGAGCTCGTCGGAGGGTATGCTAATTCCGGCCTGGGGCCACCACGCAGCCCTTAATAGCCGACTGAGACTTTCTGAGCTCAACCGCGACGCTCCTGACCTCATCCTCGTATTCTCCTATACTTCTATTCCCCTATACTTTCACGTCAGGTATATCAATTCAGAAATGAAGAAAAACTGCAAGAAAGAGATCAAAATTGAATGATAATAACAAAAAGAAGAGGGATTCGCACTTTCGGGTGTGCAATATCGGTCTGCACTACGTTCGTACGATGTCTCAACCCTAATTAATACAATGTTGGATATTTCTGAGAGAAAGACGTGCGGCGGAGGGCGGGGGCGGGGGGGGGGGGGGGCATTGGTGTTTCACCCTGAGTATCCACTGAAGATATTTTTTACGAGGCCGTGTGCCCGTTTTATCACCAATTAAGTCTGCAGCTCGCGAGCTCGAGTAGCTCCGCTTCACCGATGGGCGTTTTAACTTTCCTCAAACAGCTATCTGCAACCTGGAATGCTCTGAACAGTCCGACACCTCGGAAACCGAACAAGAATTATAAGAAAAGGCTGCGCAGTGTGCATAGCTGGGTACGTACACACATGCACACTTATTCAATAAGAAATTCGACATTCTTTATCTTCGCGTCTTGAAAATCGAATCACGGAATTCAAATTTGACGGCAAAGTAAAACGGAACAAAAAGTGCAAGAAAAAAATTTGGAAAAAACCGTCCAACGCAGTGGACAGATGTTTTCCACTTTGGGAGACTGATAAGCATCGAATTTCATCCGAGCCGTAGGGATATCACGAATTCGGGAGAGTAAAGGTCGAATTTTATCAATGGCCGACAGATATCTCGAATTTTGAAGAGTAAAGTCGAGGTCTATCCTACTACCAGCAAGTAAAAGAGGCGCGCTCAGATTTCAATCGTCATCGGAAGGCGGTCTGGAATTTCATGTCCAACGTTCTTCATTGAATCGACCTGTAATTGCGATTGAGTTTCCCGCGATCTGATGGCCATCGGGATATCTACGGCGATATATGCTCGTAGGAGGGTGCAGGTCAGAGGTAAGTATTCCAAAGTGAGGAACACCTCTGATCCGAAGATAAAAAAAACATTCGAGATGTTATAAACTGGTGTTTGAGCGTTGATGCTTTAAAGCAAGGGAGTGACGGGTGGTAATAGGTGTTTGAGAGGCTGGCCGCTAGTAAGTACATAAAGTACCGACCCGAACTATAACTATAATACGTGTCGATACATACACACATGTACATGGTACAGTATTAACGTATGACCCACCAACATATACTCTGCAGTAATATACGCGAACGTACATATAAGCGAGCATATTATACACACGATCGTTTGTCGTGGTTATACGTAGGCATATAGGTATACGCGTAGCAGAGGAGTCCGCGTGTAGATATCGCAGTACAATATATAGGTATACGTGTAACTCGTGGTACAAGCGAGCGAAGAGACGACTCAGGACGAAGGGCGATTGGCAGGCGGTTGAAATACACTCGACTGAATTATGAACCGTAAAAAACTCATGCCTGGCTGGGCTGGCGCATCTTACGCGTTCGGTATAATATTTTACTGTATATAACCCAACGGCGTACCTACATACGTCTCTTGCACCGCACTGCACTGCGCCGCACTGCGCGACCGCGAGCACATATTCGTTATTACCACGTCAACGTGGCAATATCAGATGAGTCTACATTCTGACGACCTGGCGTTGCGCTCCCCCCCCCCCCCCCCCCAACCCCGGACAGAGAGAGACGAGAAAAAAAGAACGGAAACCCCGGTCGAGAAACGAAGGACCGAAATATGTATGGCCATATACTAGTCGCGAATGAGCCACGTTGACCGGGATCGGAATTCAGAAACTAATGTTGAATCGTATGTCTAGCCCCGGAGCTAGAATAGGCCACTGTGGCCTCTCTCGTAGCACCTGGCAAGATTTTTGGCTCTTTGGACACCTGTCGACGTTTTTTCGTCACGGGTTTCAGCCCGCGATGAACCTGCAACCCTTCTTACTTTCAGGCGATCATTTTTACGCACCTTGATATTATACCTGAAGAAGAAGGAGGAGGAGGAGGAGGAGGAGGAGAAGGAAAAGAAGAAGGGTTTGACAGTGTCCGTGACGGTGTCCCTGTACCGACGCGCGATGTCCAGGGTAAACATTCAACCGAAATATTATACGCATACATACATACATACACACTGATCTCTGTGTCTCTAAATGCCATCATACAGGTATGATGGCATTTAGATATACATTGGAATATAATAACGAAAGTCGCTGTAACACTCATTATGTACTGTACATCATAATTGCCGGAGCGAAGTCACGTAGCTACTTATCTACCTTTACATACCACGAAAGAAGAAGATACCTATAATCATAGAACAACGGAGTTCTGAACCTGTTAGGTATCCGTGCGATCATTATCATTGGCATGGATTTTGTCACTTGCTTTTTCAGATATCTATGCTTGTGAAATGCGCGTTGATGCGGGTATCCAGGTGTGTACTTCCGGAATGAAATGGAAACATAGTGAATCGGGAGGAGCGAGGAATGATTTCCCTCGGAATCCGACGATCCTATCGATCTCAAGAGACGATGAGACGCGGGAGTCGGGGGCGGGGGCGGGAGCGGGGGAAGGAAAATACAATATACGTAATTCTGTAGGAGAAAAAAAATTGTATCTAAAAGAGGAGAATGCAGAAGGTAGGTATATATATATACGAATAAGAATGCCGGATGCTTTGCCTTGTACGCGAGAGCAATGGCAGGCTACGTGAGATAATAAGGACGACCGTGGGGATCAGTCCGTGGCGATCGAAACCGCAGGCGGCATTATTCAAATTGAATCCGCAGTAAGAATGATTATTGCCGAAGACGAACAGTCCCGCGCTTCTCTTCTCCTCTGATCCTCTTCCTCTCCGTCTCCTCGTGTATGCGCATATATATACATTCAAAGTTAGTTCAGACTTCGGACATTATACACCAATACAACCTCATTCATATTCGTATAAGGACTGCTCGAATACCTACCCTGGGTTACTTATAGTCGACTAAAGGAGAGGAGAATATCAAACTATCCTATACCTACCACCATCCAGACGGAGAAACAGAAACAGAAACATAAACATAAAGAGGAATCGCCGATCACCAATCGCTGTCATTATTACACCACTCTCAATGTCATTACGTTAATATGTACAGCCGAACCCCCAAGATATTATTACGAATGCCTATATATACTATTCACTGCACGCCTCGTATACTGTATTCTATGACCTGAATTAGACCCGATGGCAAAATGAAATTGGAGTAGTTTCGTCTAGTATTTGTATTCGTAGAAGGAACGGGAAATTATGAAGGAGAGACAGAAGAAGCGGAAGAATATTGCTAATTAACGGTTGGACCGCACTGCACTTGATCAGATTTATCATAAAGCCAACATGACATGATTAAGTTGGGCTCACAAAGCTGGAGATTCGAGGTTGAATCATGGTTCCGCTGAAGTATGGAGCGTGCATGTTCAAGGATCATTACATACCGCGTAGGTTCGCTATCGAGCAGTGTGAAGATAGTAGTGAGAAAATTATAAACAGAAGGCAAGAAGAGGCACGAAGGATGAAGGATGGAAGAGGCTGCGCGAAGCTAAAGAGTGAAGTAAAGTGGAGGAAAGGAAAGGAAAGGGGGCTTGGCTGTTGGCTCTTGGCTCTTGGCATGATGGACAAAAACGAGACATTAGCGGCGACAGCCAGACCGCTACCGTTCCTCCACCTTAACTTAACTCGACTTAACTTAACATCCACTATACCTACCGTATCTAGTTGCGTTCGCTGCTAAATTAGGTGCAACACATTATTACCTCTCCTGTAATACGTATTATAAGACGCGTATGATAAAAATGAAAATCAATGCGTTGAACCATTAGCATTGATATTTTCTTTTCCATCGGAGCAAAAAACTCGGTATAGGGAAGAATTTCCCTGGGCTTTGTTAAACCCGAGAGCGTCAACGACCTGACAACCTGATACCGCAGTGGATCCAAAAACAATGGATCGGAATAAATACCTTTTGCGGAAACTATAATGATGAGTGCGAGTTTGAGAAACTGAGTTCAAGTTTCTTTGACAAATAAATGTTCTTTTCTCTCTCTCTCTCTGTCTCTCCCTTTATGGTGAATATATTTCCACACGAGGAATTTTCAACTTGTTAAAAAGCGAGAGCGCGGAGGGTATACGTGCCCCGGTATAAGAGTAGAGCGTGCTGTGTATAGGTGTGAGTATAAAGAAGTTAGGAAACGTCTAGGGTGTCAGGTGGTGTCAGAAGGGTCGGTGAAAAATTCGCCAATTAAAAAAATCTCATTTCTCGTAGCGGTAACGAGGGGGATGAGGGTGGCGAGGAAGAGGACGAGGCGGCGGGGGAGGACGGGGGGTTGAAATCCTCTCGCGTTCGCTCATGCTCACGCTCGCGGCAATTAACGTCAGAGACGAAAATGATTTATGGTGCGGGGGGGAAGACCAGCGAATGCTACAGTATACCGCCACGACGAAACTGAGCTTATCATAAATTAATGAATTATCATTACCTATACCTTATATATCTACCTTATTCTACGGGGGGTGAGGCTGGGGTTGACGGGCCAAGCCTGTGAAAAGAAGGAAGAGAGAAAGAGAGGGAGGAACAACAGGAGAAGGAGAACGACAGCATCGATACAACGACTTCTGAAATATTCATCGCCAAAGAATCCCATTATAAAGCTTTTTGAACAATGCTGCTGCAGCAGCAGGGGCAGCTCATCCCGTAGCCACCCCTGTTATAGTACCTACGCAATTTTTTATGTTTCTATTTTTTATGGAGGGGTATGATGAAATAGGGAGAAATAAGTAAACAACGTTACAGGCTTTTTTCATTTTTCTTCTTCCTCTTTTTCTTCGTTTCTTGGTTCATCTCTTTCATTTAGGTCTCTCTCTCTCTCTCTCTCTCTCACCGGAAATATACAGATGAGAAGAAGGCTCGTGGACTATTGAATCAGAGGCGGAAATTAATCCATTTCACAATGATCATTTTGGTACACACATTATACCAACATACGAAATTCAAATACTTCTCACTACCTACGTATAATATCTTACACTTCACCTCGGAAGCGTTCCTTAACCTCTTTGTCGGTTCTTTTTACCTCTCTCTCTCTCACTCTCTCTTTCTTTTCTTTTGTTTCTCTCGCGCTTTTAAGAAAGGCTTGTGTAAAGGTACAGGTATAGGTATAGTAGAGCTCGGAATGAATCAAGGTCGACCGTAAATTAACCCGGGCGTAAGGCAGAAAGCAGAATCGGGAATATAATACTCGAAGCAACAGCTACTAGCTTCTTTTTTAAAGAAGTGAGAGTAGCCGGGTACCTCATACCTACATACGTACGAACGTACCTACGTAGGTATATATATATATTGTAGTATGAGGCCTCTCAAATGACGACGGCCTTCTACCTCCGCCTCAGCCTCAGCCTCAGCCTCCGACGCCTCTCGAACACTGAGATCGTGAAACAGTAGACGTGTGCAGATCTCGACGCCATTGTTGGCCAATTTCACGCAGACCAAACCGTTAATTACTAAAACCCAGCTTGTCCCCTTTACACATTATACCTAGCTCGGACCCCGCCAGGGCCCGGTCCTCGACTCCAGCCAAAACATGAACCATCGAATAAGAGTTTTGGCCGATACCTACGAATGTGTGTATGCGTCCTATACCTGCCTACGCGATCGTTCGCAGAATGCGACCAATTCTAGGTGGCAGGCATTATGAGGGCGTGATTCATACCTACTTGGAATTCGAAAGTTCAAATTTCCTAGAAAGGAAAACAAACATAATTCGTGGAAATCAAGGGAAATCGGATTGAAATTATTTCAGAAGCGATATAGGTACATATTGTATGATAATTGCGCCAAACGGAGAGCTAACACGAATCTGTCGGCGGAGGAGATGAACCAGAGAAGAAAAACGGAAATCCAAATATTCTACGCCCGCAATGGAACGAAATCAGAAGTCGTTCACACTGTACTCGAGTTTATACGATTCGAATTTCCCTCCTCGTTGTTACAACCAGATACAGTAATCTATTTTACCGACGGTCGGTAACAGCGCGTCCGAACTAAGCGCATGTGGCGCTAGATGGCGTTGCAGAAATAAATATATATCTTATCAACATGGCCACGTGCTGGCAGTTCGCCTTTTATCAGTTCACTGTTAGTGCTAAATTGATATTGGAGATAACAAATAAAGGACCCGTCGCTCAGTGTATCGGAAACCATGAGTGCAGCAAAGTGCGGTAGTAATATCGTGAGAGGATTCCTCTAACCCCTCGACCCCTCCTTCGCCTCCACTCTCTCTGTAAATTATACTAACTCCGTGTGAATGTCTCGAGTTTTATTCGTCATAGTAATAATCGGAGTCTCTAAATTGACTCGCGACTACTATTTCACGCCTCGAAATAACACCCCAAACAATTATAATCACGCTTCTGATAAAACATTGTCGTCCAAAGTGAACCCGATGAAGAATTATCGACCCCACGGTAGTCTCGCAAGAGTTATTTACGATAAACAAAAGGCTGACGAACGATTGGAGGCGTACGACAAAACTCAGGCAAGATATCTTCACTGTCGACTTTATTGTACCCTACCTTACCCTACCTCACCTTACCTTACCTTACCTTACCTTACTTGACTTCACTTTATCTATGCCATGCGCAAGTTCCGAGATTCTACAGGGACGAACCAACTTCACCGAGGGCCCCGGTTTCTAGTCGAATTCCTATTCTGATTGCATTTGGTGTAATTATTAGCTCCATCTGTCTGAATGTGATTAATTGAAAGATAAATTGTTGACATAACTGACCTGTGATCTTCTAAGATTATCGAAACACATGGGATCGTCGTGAAATGAATTACAGTTCGTAAGCACGATTCTGGATTGTAAATACACGATTTTACAAGCGTTCGCTATTTTGACCAATCGGATATCTCACTGTTCGTAGTCTCCCCCAATCTGAGGAATAATTTTCGTTGTATATTCATTTCTATGTTTGGTGTCACGGATTTTTCGTTTCTAATTTATGGCCTCTCGTCATTATGACCGTTCTATATTTCGCACTTTCGGAATCTCGGCTTGTCTGTTCTTCAGTCTCCCGGAAATTCGACCCCCATCCGCTGGCGGGTATCCACTACCAATCTAGATGATATTTGAATAGAATCTAACAGAAGAAACACGTCTCATTGTCAGTGCCAATCGCGCCTAGTGTACCACATTGTGTACATACTATACACTCGTAATGTATATACATACTCGCTTCCGGGATTTATATTCGCATTCGCGAGCAGATTTTTGTTCGGTAGAGCTGATCGAAGAGAGAGCGAAAGAGAGAGAGAGAGAGAGGGAGATATTGAATCCGCGGGAATGGGGATGGACGGGTTTAAGGAGGCGAGTAATAATTAGTACAATTATCTTACAAGGCCAACCAGTAACCATTCTGGGTTCAGCATGAACGGCAAACGGTCGGCTGGCCCGCCCGGGTCCTACGCCCTCGGTTTATCGTATGCAGGCGTACATATTCATATTGTATATTGTAGGTATATCTACGCACAGGTATACAGTATTACAGTGTCTATACCTGTATACACATCTATATTTTCCCGGGTTGTAATTACGCGTAATTACATTGCCGATACTCATAATCCCTCGACAGTAAACTCTGCTGGTAAAAAGTCAAAGCATTTCTTGACGTATTTGAGTGAGTATGTATATGAATATACGCACGTATGTATCTACTTTCTGTATACCTATACATACGTTTTGATTCATGATCGGGTTCGCATCGGACTACAACCCGGTACCTAAAAGGGTCGAGTACTGTACATAGACGGGTGAACTACGGGACAAAACTGTGAATTGATTACAAGAATTTTCACATCTAACTGAATACTTATCCTAAATAACTGCCTGCACATACGACGCTCCTCTATAGTTCATTAAATTCATGTACGAAATACGAGTGCAGGGATATGAGAAACCGGGGTCGAGAAAGAAATGTAATAGTAGGTATAGGTACACTTGCACTAAATCAAATGAAACGGAATGAAACAGAGAAGGAAACTGGCGTTGCCTAACTAACCGTGAGCAACAGCGGATAACGAAGCAGATCGTGTGAACATATCCGGAAAATCTCGCTCAAGGAATATCAAGTTCAGCGATCACGCTTTCGGTGGAAAACGCGAAGAGCGAGGGAGAGGGGGGGTATACGTTAAAAATGCTTGAGAAAACCGCGTTTCAAACTTCTTTTAAATTTGTTTCGCTCGCTTCTTTTCCTCAGAAAACGTTAAATTTATATTTATGAACTGCATTATACTGTGTACATGCAATTGATGAGCTACGAGACTTTTGATACCCATACACAATTATAAATATGCCGTAGGTACTATAGAATTATTATCTTTGATAAACGTATCGATTTTCTTATAGTGATGAATGACAATCCGTATATAGTATAGATATATTTTTGATATCTTATACGGACGTCGATTATAATGGCGTATGTTTTGAGCATATTTTTTATAGATACAAAACGGTACCGTTTTCCGTTTTCCGTTTTCACACGTAAATTTATGGAAAAGTATTCGAAGCGCAAAGATTCAGTGAAATCAGCTGAAACAATGAATGAATGTAGAAGGTCGTATGTTTGGTGGATCAGCCCTCCTAGTAGGTACTAACTTTCTTTTGTTGCCTCCATTAGACATATTGATGGGAGAAGGTCGTGAGCGCTGGATTTTCTTTTTTCTTGCAAATGTTTCGAGCACTTCTGAAACGCGAAGATTTATCGATATTCGCAAAAAGTCGAAAGTTTTTCTTATTTTAAGGCTGAAAAATTTTGACAATAACGGTATGAGCCGGTCGTATCCGCCAAAACTTTGTTCTCATTGCGAATGCTCCGGAAACTCTTCTAAAATGATAAGATTTATCGATCTCTGAGAAACGTGGAAAATTTCTTGATGTTAAAAGCAGAGGAAAAAATAAAAATAAAAAAATTCCAATGTTATCAAATGATTTTTGTTCAATCATCAGTAGGTATTGTTAACAAAATTCAAACGAGAAACGAAGACATAAATGAATGAACAGATAATTCATAGCATTTTACCACAAACTCGAGTATCAAATAATTAATCACATATGATTTTGAAGACAAATGAATGCACGGTGATAATTATTCACAACGGAAACTCTGTGACGATTTTTCTAATACAAATTAATAATCAAATTCAATAGGATTCATTAATCATACAGATGAGAAATTTTTTACACGAACACTGACCGGACAGATGCTTGTATAATAAATTAATAAATTGTCAACGAGGAAGGGCAAAGCGGACATGCTCAGCTTCTTCCAAATATCGATGAATCTTAGCGTTTTAGAAGTTTTTCGAGCACCATCTGCAACGAAACAAAATTTTCGGCGATACGCCTTTATCAGATCTGCATTAGTCAACGAATATTGTTCTTCACGGATCTAGAGGTGGAAGGGCGTAGCCGCCAGTGCTCACAACCGTTCACCGTAAATTTTACCGTAAAAACAATTTTCAATATCAACTTTTCTGGACGCATTTCGATCCTCTTCGCGCGGAAATACGAAGGCAAACAATGCGTGGATACGCCCTTTTACTTTTATACATATGCACGTGGCGAAAAGTCGTATATTGGCACATTGCGTCCCTGTACCATTCGACACACGAAATTATACAGTATTACATTTCATATATTTACACGTACATATATTACGAGGATAGATTCGCGCAAGTTTAAGTCCCGGTGAACCGCGAGGAAAAGAAAGCAAGAAGGAAAGGGAAAGAGACCCCCTGGAGTCGAGCCTCGCGTGCGACGCCCTCGCCCGCCATCCCTGTTACCCTGTACCCTCCAGAGCTTCATCCATCACTCACTTAATATTTCAGTTCTCCTTTCCCCCGTTGACTCTCCGCTGCCTGTCCCCCTACGCCTCCTTTTCGAAACCTTAAAACAGCATGCTGCGTTGCAGGAGGTATATCTATAGATATGCACACTATAGAGCCGTGTTTTAAAGCTAAAAGTAAAGTTTCCTCATGTGCCTTGTACACATATACCTACCCTCGTACCTGTACACCCCGACTGGACTTTGTGCAGGCATTATGTAATGCGGACACACGAGTAGTACACGTATACGTGTAGTACACACGTAAATATGTACCCATTGATATCACGGGTTGACAGGCTCGTACCTATCGATCTTTCGGCGCGGATGAGTAGTGCAGCCGTGAAACAGGAAAGAAAACGGGGGAAAAATCACCGTCTCCGATAAACGGACAATAAAAAAGGGGAAACGGGGGAAAGAATAATGCAAACAAATTGGAATACAAATTTTGGTATCATGACGTTGAGATGCAGAAAGGATCTGTCGCTATCTATACATCTATATCCATCTGGATATCGCTGCAGAGGATGCCGGATGCTCGCGAAAGCGCACGTCCCGTCGACCCGCGAAGAACCATAAACAACCGCACGCCATTTACGCCCGGCGCGTTGCGTCGCGTCGCCTCGCCTCGTGTCGTCCTGCGGTGACCGCGCGTTCGCTACTCCTCGCCCGCTCGCTCGCTCGCTCGCTCGCTTGCTCTCGGCCCGACCGGGGCGGCGAATTGTAGGGATGTTTGACCGCTCGTAAGTGGAGCTCTTGAGATTCCTCGGGCGTGTTGGTATGTACGTGGCCATTGCGGGCGGACTATCCTACTCCCCGTAGCAGAGGAAGCTAGTACGTAAAGTATTAGGTGCGTGTATCGGCAGGTATATGCTCTTCCTCGGCGTCCTTCTTCTTCTCCTCCTCCTCCTTATTTTTGTATTCCTTACTCGCTTACCCATATATTACACGATATGCGATCTATATTATATACGTAGGCATATGCGTGACAATGTATCAAGTAATTCAAACGCATCGTCGAGAGTACCGTACATATAGGTATATAACATTATGACTCTTAACTCTTTCGACAAAAGAAATCGCCACTAATGACGCAAAGTGGAATGCCTATGGCCCCCCTCGCGGCGCGACCATCATCAGCTTCTTCTTTCTCTCTGTCTTTCTCTCTTGGCACAAGAGCGGCAGAGCAGTAGCCATTTGTAACGCCTGCAGCTGGTAATACCTGCGCCAACAAACACCGAAGCAACTCCGTTCATACACAAACGCATAGGTATATATACTTACACGCACATAGTTGTACAGTAGTAATATAATATGACAAAAAAGAAGTTGAATCAAAGTGTGATTATCGTCGTATACTATACATATACCTGCAGGTTTGTCCCTATTCCTTTTTCTCCGCTTCTTCTTCTCTCTCTCTCTCTCTAACTGTACAATTACACTACAGGCAGACGCATACCGATCGATTAATCAATCAATACGATACTCTAATAAGCTTTCCATTCGGTCTTTATTGGGGATATTGTTTTCATATACTATACATATATCGATCAGCGAGAGGCGCTAACAACGCTTTTTTTCTTCTTGTCTGTTCGTTGTCGGAGGTAGGCGGATCGGAATAAAAGAGAACGTTTGAATGTTTTATGACGGTGCATGCAGCATTACCTCGTACCCTATATACTAATATTGTAGGAATTGAAATAAAAGTAAATGCATGATACACTGTAAATAGATCTGAGGCATGTGTATATGGCATACCTACGTATGTATGATAATAAGACGTATATATAAGACGATAAACAACTCCTTAGGTCGGCACACCTGGCGCGAGGCGTTAATTACTCTCCACGTATATATAAGACTGCCGCGATCGTGCACTGGCATCGTTGTCGTTGTTCTTTTTTGCTCTCCTCTTCTCTCATACTGCTCTCTCTCCCTCTCTCTCTCTCTCTCTCTCTCTCTTTTCCTCTCTTACACGTTCTAGGTGGTCGGCTCCGAGCTGCGATCCGCGCGCGGTATAAGATGAAGAGAGATAAAATAAAGAGAAAGAGATAGAGAGAGAGAGAGAGAGAAAGAGAGAGAGAGAGAGACTGTATAGAAGAGGCGAGATGAGAGCAACAAGTGTTGTCCCCCCATTGCGCGAAGCGCGAAAGCCGTATCCTAATTACCCTCCGCACCAGTTTTCTGCCTCCATCACCATCTCTCTCTCTCTTATTTTAGCTCCTCTTTTTATTCACCTTTCATCTCTTTCTTTGCTGTACTACATACCTATCTCGGCATTTTATACTATTAAATATACTACACACTAGGCTACAGACCGCCATACATAGAATACAGAAGCGTAGGTATACCGCGCCGCTCGCGTTTGTTCGTGCAGATTGAACGCGAGGAAAGAAGAAAAGAAAGGAATGAGTGAAGGAAAAAGGAACGAATGACTCCTGCGCGATGATTAAAACTTCGTTTAATTTCTCGCCGCGCGCGCCGCGCCGTTCGAATCAAATGTATTCTTTCGCGTTTTAATTGGTTATCGCTGCGTAACTAAATAATTTATTATGTACAATATATGTATACACTAGGATATATATTCATGTATACACAGAGCTATAAGTTGTTCATATTTTTTCGTACGTTTCACACCCGGTAGGTATGTACCTACTACCTACGTTGCGGTACAATTCGATTATCATTGAATTCTCATTCCAGTGGTACAGAGTTGACCGTGATAAAATTCGTGAGGATCTTGACAAACTTTGGGTACCACTTGGCGTAGGCGAGAATAACGATGAACCGGACAATGTGGCTAAATTATTTTTGGAAAAATCAACCGAGAGATCGGATTCACTACCGCTTCAGGCTTGGCACTCTTTCGCCAAGTCTACGCTCTCGTGGTTCCTCAGTCGGACCTCGATCAACGGGTAAGTGATTGATAAATTTCACATCAATTTTTCTTCAGAAATGCATCAATTCTCCTTGTGGTCACGATCGATCGAAGACCGGCCGGTGGCCGATCAATGCGCCGATCAATGCATCGAATGACTGGAAAGATCGGCGCCACTTTCTACCGACTGCAGTAATAATATATATTACAATAATCGTACAAATAAATGGGCAAAATTTTATTCCCAATACACACACGACCGCGATATCCGGACATACTTACATTGCATATACATATACAAATACAAATATATACATATGCATATGCATACGCATACGTACACATGTGTGTACAGCTTGAGGCTGCCGCAGGTTTACGCGCGAGGTGATGAAAGAAGGTTTCACCTTACC
Source organism: Phymatocera aterrima (assembly GCA_963170745.1). Taxonomy (NCBI): domain Eukaryota; kingdom Metazoa; phylum Arthropoda; class Insecta; order Hymenoptera; family Tenthredinidae; genus Phymatocera; species Phymatocera aterrima. The sequence continues at coordinate 10,648,628 of OY720664.1, forward strand.
CCCTTAGCTATACCAACGTGGTTAATTAATAACCATGAAGATATGATCTTTGGCCAGTAGGGAGGATAAGGGCCTTATATACTACCTATACCTACTGCGCCGGTCCCTTCGTAGGTTACATATAGATATATAGAAATGATGATGCCGGGCAGGCAGAGGCAGTCCGGGCCGCGGCCAGGGCAGAGCCTCTGCCGCTGCAGTGTGTTTATTATCTTCTTATTCACTCTGCAGGCGTCTTATCTCTCTCTTCCTCTCTACAGCGAAGCAAAGGTTATTGATGATCGCGTAACTACTCGTCGATGTTATGGTTTTTTCTCTTTCTTTGTTTTTTTCAAAATATCCTAACCCACACTCCGGGACTTTCTCTAGTATAGAATCTTCATCCGCGGGCTCCTATGGTGTAGGTATATGTATGTATACAGTATAACCGTTGATTAAAAACTGTACCTACCACTAAACATAAGCTGATTGATGAAAAATCGACTCTCCACTTCTTCATTTCATTAATTCGCACGTATACCTTATAGGTATGTTGTACGTGCAGGTAATATAATAATATACATTATATTCTGTGAAATTTTCATCCTGCACCTCGAATGACTCGATTTCATGTATCGTTAAGGGAATATCGTACGCATACGCAGGCATGTGGTAATGAACACACGACACACACACACACACACACACACACACACATATATATAGGTACAATATATACTCTGTAACGCAATGCAACGCCGCAGCAATGCCATGTCCAGTAACTCCCTGCATCAAGCGATGCTTTTTTCGTGTGGTCTTGATCATCATGCCGCTGCAGTTGCTGCCGTTGCTGCTGCACAGCACAGAAGCAGACCAGACGTATAGTGTTTAGTTCCGCGCACCACCTGCTGCTACCTCTGATTTCTCCCCCCGGTATCACCCTCGTTCCCCTCTCACCACCTTCACGATCTTTTTAACTCTTTTTCGTGGACCCTCACGGTGATTAGAGTATTAAAGTTCCTCTCTTTCTTTCATTATCATCCCGAGCCTTTCTTTTCCTCTTCTCTTTCACGCAGTGATTTCATCCGGCCTGGTGTATGTAGGTATGTATTTTGTATACGTATTGTATACATGGCATACAATAATATGCAGCGGGATTATTACAGGCGTATGTATACAGTTATTATTGCGCATGCGAATTTTCCAAGTCATGGGAATGGAGTTGCGGGGATTTGTATATACCTACACTTGTATATACATGTATATATATATATTGATCAAAATGACGATATTATTTATATAGCTGCGATCTGCGGTTTCGAGACCCAAACAGAAATCATCGTCATTATCGGCGCAGCGCTTTTTCTTTTTGCCTCCATCTCTTTCTTCTCTCACTTTTACTTCGTTCTCGTATTCTTCATTCTCTATCCTCGTCCCGCCGCGGTCGCAATGTGCGACAAGAGGCTGCTCGCGGCCCGCGTAGAGCCCGGACGCGATGGAATTCGTAATTTCAAGAAACGACAGAAACACATGCCACCACCACCGTCACCGTCACCGTCACCGTCACCGTCACCGTCGCACTCGTGTATATTGGTATGCGCCCAACCTGATGGCCGCATAAAATATACCTACTGCTATATATATATCCAGGTATCTATATAAGATTTAAAGAAATTCCACCGCGCGCTAAAACCGTAGAAACAAAGGCTCGGGTATCTATAGTAGGTATGCCTTCGGCCCATCCTCATCCCCATCCCCATCCCCATCCCTATACCTGTAAGCTATCACACATATGTATTCGCGTATAAATTATGTATACGTCCTTGCTGGTCGGACTCCTGAAACGTAGCATTTATGGGCATAATGTATGTATGTATATAGTACGATTTCAAATCATACCATACCTGTATAGTAATGATCGATGATGCGATACGAAGCTGAGGTCTGTAACGTGCGTTAACGAGTGAACAAAATTACGGGGAGAACATATACCTATAAATTTTTGAGCGATTTTCGGCTGGAAATTTTCGATCGAGAAATATATTGATCTCGTGTTTCCGTGCATTCAGGATTTCGGGAATCCTAGTCGGGACCCGGTTGTATAAAACTTCAACTTGGACTCAAGAATCAAAATTCTGTTGTTTTTCTCTGTTTGTAGATGGAAATTTGCGTTTATGATACATGAATTTGGATCTGGCGATTAAAAAATCGCAGCAATATTTTATGCAGTCTCACATCAGCATTTCTCTGGTACGTACGGCATCTAGGTTCGATATAGTCCGACGAAGATTATCGAGTCGTTGAATTATTATTGAAACAACGCTCGAGTAGGTACGACGTGATACTTAAAATTGTCTATCGTTGAAAATTTTAGCAAACTTGTCGATTTCTCGGCCATTCCACGTCCGCGGAATATTTAGCGATATCCCGACCACTGTATATACCGTGTATGCCGAATGAAATGGAATCGCGATCGAAAATCCGGATATGAAATTATACAGTTATAGTTGGAACGGTTATTCTTCAAAGCAAAATCCACCCAATTACGTCGATTGCAAATGAAGCGAAAAACAGGAGTAGGTAGGTATGTACAACTATAAGCTATAGGTGTACAGCCGCCGGAATTGAAGAAGGTTGGTACACGGACGCGGAGGTTTCGCCCTTTTCTTATCCGCCGCGGCTCCTCCCAGCGTTCGATTGGCTTTCCCGGAATGGGTGAATCGCTATGAGGCGGTCAGTAATTATAATTAACGCGTTTGCGCGGGAGCCCGGGCTGCAGAGCACCCTGCAGAACCAGAGAGAGAAATAGAGAGGAAGAAAGAATCGCGGGGGTTATCCAATTGACGCGGACGGACCTCACGGTCGTTCGCTTTCATTCGCGAGAAAGAAAGACGGAAGGATGTAGGTATAGGCGAAGACGGACACCTAATACACCGCCACCGTAATTAACGCTCCGCGGCGCATGCGCCACCTTTCGCCAGCGATGTATTACATAGGTATGTATACATACATACATACATACGCACGCACCTATGTACCTCCACCTACCACATTTATACACGTCCATCGCATGAGTGTAGACGTGTTTATACCTATATATACACATATACACAGGATGTATGTATTCTGCTGCCGGGGTCCTGCGTGATCCGAGGTCGAGCTTCTTCGTTCTCTCCTTGTTTCTTCTTCCGTACAATCCCGATTGCGGACGCGCAAGAGCTACGGTCCTCCCTGGGTTTCAGACTCTCATCGTGTCGACCAGTAATTAAACCAGGGGCGGTGCCTAGGGGTGAGCCCTAAAATACGCCGCGCCGCGCGACTGCGCTGTGCTAATTACTAATCAACCCTATCCCGGCGTCGCGATACGTGCCAATCGTTGGAGTAGATGGCTATAACTCGACCACGGTATATGTGTACGGCTGCGGATCACGATGAAGATGAAGTAAACCCAGGGAGGATGGAAAATGGCGGAACTTCATCACTCTCCGCGTCTCTTTTTCCCATAATTAGTGTCGGTGTTGATGATAATTAGCTGTTCGCATACACCTACGTGCAGTGTACGAAATATGATTACGTATACGGATTTCACTTTAGAACTTGAACTTCACTGACTTCAGATTCCAGAAGTACCCAACTGCTGTCACATGTATATAGGTACCAATGGAGAAAAAAGCCCTTCGTCGTTATCGGCGCGGTGGTATAAATTATTACGAGAGCGCGCGATGGTGGTTTTTTTCATATAGGTGCCTCATACGAGCCGCTCTGCAGTAGCGCAGGCCCGTATTGGTCGGACGGTCTGAACTGGCGTAAACCTACTCTACGCATATATGATGACGCTCAAAAGCGTCGCTCGTAGGTAGAGGTATAACGCGGGCATGGACGGTGAACGCTCGCGTTTTCCATCATTTGGCAATTTTGTAGCGGAGTCAAATGGGTAGGGAATCACGGAATAACGATTCCTTTCGTTTTTGTTTTCCTTTCTCGTTTTCTATCTTCTTCGATTGATAATTGGATTGAGTTCTCCCCGTGTTTCGCCTTCTGCTTACCTGTATCTCATAGATTACACACACGCCTGTATGCGCGAAAAGAATGTGTATAAAACGCAGGTCGTCGGTGCTAGAAGGATTCATATATATACATATAGGTCCTGCACCTATGTATACCTGCTTCGCGTTTTCACCATTGCTCCGCAGCCCAACAGCATGCAGCAGTCGACATAAATCGAATAATATGAAAGCGGTGGTCCAATCAGAGTCGTATTTAGCGATCCGTAAAAAGTTGCAGCGAGTAGGTAGATAGGTATATATAGGTATGTGGGTTAGGCTAGGTAGGTGGGCATATAGCGAGCCGCTTTGCACCGTCGTCGCGGAGACGAGATGCGACGAGGAGCGGAGAGCAGAGGAGAGGTATGGAGAGAGAAAAAGATACGAGAAGAGCGTGTACACCTTTGAGCGTAGATATACCTATAACGACCCAATGCTGCACATACATATATACCTGCCAACCACCGCGTCCTCCAACTACAGCAGCGCCGAGCGCGAGCGGCCCAGCCCGGCGCGGCAGTCACGACTTCCAAGACAGATAGATAGATAGGTAGATAGATGCATTCTGCCTCATGCCTTCCACCTTCATTCCTTCCTTCCTTCCTTCCTTCCTTCTTTGCTTCCTTCTTTCTCCTCAGACGACTAGGCTAGAAGGTAAAGGGATGATATTCTCCCTACTCCATACTCTACATCCTCTCATTTGCTATCTGCACCTCCGCGCGTACCTAGGTAGGTATACCTCGCTCGCTGGGTTACGTCGGTGCTCGGTCTCTTCCTCACGAAACTCCAGATCCACCTCCACCTTCTCGGCGCTCACGTGAAGGAGGAATGCGTCGTCGCCCGCACCGGGACGGGCCGGGACGGGACGGGACAGCCGAAGGGGGCGAGTTACACACCGGTACTGCAGAAATTGGTTTGCTCATTTTTGTATTGTATCATTCCGTTTCTCATTTATAGCGCGGGCGAAGTGGAAGCCATCAAGTTCCGATAATTGTTATCTAGAGTTGGGCGTGTTTGAATAATTGAACGTATAATTATCACCTAAATCTCCTCCATTGCAATTATATACGACGATCCGAAAAATTTCCCCGTCCATCAATCCGCGCCGGTCCCGGATTCTGGCATAACGATCCCGTTTAGGAATCTCTCTCTCTCTCCGTCTCTCGCTCTCTCCCTCTCTTCTCATTCTTCTTCTTTTTCCTGTATCCACCCGCCGCGGCGCGTCGCGCCCGAGCAAAATAACAGGGACTCCCCCCGCCCCCGTCTCAGATCACTGGTCTTCTCCGTTTTTTCCCTCCTCATCTCGCTCGCTGCACACAGAGAAACATACATACATACAACATGCGACGATGGTGGGTTAGCGAAAGTACGAAGGTTTCGAGGTGGAGGTAGGTATACGTGTAGGCGCGCGCGCGCCCGCGCGTCCCCAACATTTGCAAGAAGACGAGAGGAGGTTTTCGCCTGTATAATTGTCCACCCGCCTCCTACTCCTTTCCATCCCGTTTCTCTCTCCTCTCTTCTCCTCTCCTCTCCTCTCCGCTACTCTCCCATCCTCTGCTCTTCGCCGCGATGTAGTCACGTAGGTATATGTACGGAGCTTTTTTCCCCTACCTTCCTTCCTTCGTTCCCTTCACACCCCCACCTTTCCATCTCTTTGGGGATAGTTCGTGGGCGTGGTCTCTCCCTTCCATTTCTCAATACCTCTCGAGGGGGGATGGTCCATGGGTACGCCTCCCTTCCCTTCCCTTCCCTTTCCTCCTCTTCTCGCTGCTCCTGTTCCCTTCCCTTCCCTTACCTCCCCTTTCCTTTCCTTTGCTTCCCGTCCTTTCCTTTTCATTTCATTTCATTGCGTCTCACACAGCATCCAGCATCCCCCTTCACCTACCTAGGGCCGTGAGACGAAAGGGAGGGAAACCGGGTCCTCCTTTTACCTCCCTACGGAGATCCTCGTAGCGAGATGAAACGGAAAGAACTCGAGGGGTATAGCTAAAGAGACTTTGCGCCGCGACCGATCGACGACCGGGGCTCTTTCGCGATGGTAGGGGTGGCAGCGGAGAAGGGCGGAAGAGGGGCAATGCTAAATACACGATATACCCTCCACGAGATTTTCCCTCTCTCTCTCTTACCTTCTTTCTCTCGCAGGTAAAAGCGAGTAGAGACTCCAGTGTATACAGATTTCTTTCTCACTCTAATTTCAGCCTCTCCCTCTTCTCGTCTTCTCGTCCTCTCGCCCTCTCCCTCTCCCTCTTTCTTTCTTTCTTTCTCTCTCTCCACCTTCGCTAAGGAAAATGTGCGGGAGTAGAGAGTTTGCACCCCTGAAACACCTCTCCCCGTGAACGTTTTAGCCTCGACGGGAGGCCTCGGGAGTTGCTGCTGCTGCTGCTGCTGCTGCTGTTGCTGCTGCAGGGATGCGAGTTGGTACATGGGATGTATTTTTACATTGTCATTGTCACCGGGCGTTTCGCGCCTAGCTCTCTCGCCACACATACCTACCTACAATCTAGAGTATACTGTATGTACATATGTCTATATAGTATATGTATATCGAAACCTTCCTATTTTTCCTCTTTTTCGAAGAGACTATGTTACATGGTATCTATCTATTTTAAGCTTGAATCGAGAATGATTCGAACCACATCTTGTATGTACATCCACAGAATGCCCGATATATAGTGTAATATACATATATATTGGTCAGAATATAAGAGCTATGTAGTATATACATGTAGGATAGGAATTGGACGCGACTGGACGTCAGAATGACTTAGCAAATTCCTCAACTAGAGTCCAATCAGATCGCGTGTCACTCGGTTCATTAGGTCCGATAAGCCTTCATATGGTGCACTAACATACCACCGTAGGTTATGGGTTCCACAATCTGACCAGGTGGACGAAAATACACTCGTTATAGTTAGTTAGTTTGAAGAAAGAAAAGAAAGAACGGAAAAGCACAATAATTGCGGAATTTATCTACATATAACATATAATTCCATGCAGTATATATACTCTATCGATGTACATATATGTATGATGTGCGTGTGTGTATAATTGACAATAGCTGGAATATAGACTTGAGTATATTGCCTTTGATTGCGAGCGTTTTAGGCTCCATTTTGCATCGTTTGGTATACAAAGCGTCCGTCCGCGGCATAGTGTTGCGGGGGTCTTCTGTCGTATCGATTATTGTTGTTTCCCGTGTTCATAAAATAGCCATATAGGTGGGTGTGTATTCTTTAATGCTATGTGCGAGGGCGCCATAAGAGCCAGAGCCAGAGCCAGAGTTAGAGTTCGAGCCCATGGGGGGTTTAGAGTAGTATCTTGTAAGCTGCAAGCTGCAAGCTGCAAGCTGTAAGCTGTAAGCTGTAGGCTACAGCGGCAACGGCAGCGGCAGTTAATAGCATGAGCAGTGTTAAGGAGCTGTGATGGCGGTTCTGCAAGCGGCGCGCGCGATCTCCACGGACCCCGAACGTTTACCTAATAATAGCAATAATATGGAAATTCGAAGGATATCAACGCCGCCATCTAAAGAATCCTCCGGGCTCCTCGGCCGCGAGCCTATTGTTTGCAAATCCGTGCGACGACGAACGGAGGAGAGCCTGCAGGAGGTGTATCTCCCTCGCGTCGAATCTTCACCGCTTCTTATTTTCTTTAAAACCCAACCTGAATCTCGCCGCTGCCGTTCCGTCCGTGGCTACTCCTCGGCGCGAACCTTCCTTCCCTTTTTATTCAGGATTAGAATAAGAATAAGAGAAGTGAAAAAGAAGGGAAAAAAAGTTGCGGGCCAAAAGCGGCGAATTAATTGTCGATAGCACGCGAGCTCGCCAAGATTCGAAGGAAGAATCGGCTCCGCGGACAGTATGTGCTATGTGCCGCGAACGATTCGAACGCTTGATTTGTGGTCCGCACGTGTGTGCATGTCCAACTCGATATCCAAACCGAACCTGCAAAACTTTGGGAGCCCCCGCTCTCCACGCTCCGCCGTGCAGCTGGGTATAATGACAATAAAGATAAATAAAACCACCCACCTTCACTAGCTCTCTCTCTCTTCCTTTCTTTCTTCCTCCTTTATCTCCCTTACTTATGCCTCGAGAGGATCCGAAACCACGGAGGAACCGAAGAGATCGAGAAACCAAGGTGATAGTCGTGGTCCATGGTGCATATACCTACATATATCTAAACGACAAACCCGATGGGTCTAAAGGGCCAAATCGAGGTGGGGGAATCCACGCGGGCTGTCCCCCGGTCTGCAAACAATGCGGTAGCCTATATATGCGTACATAGTACCTACGTATTAAAATATGCATATACTATGATATATCTCGTGTGTTTTTCAATCTGTAAAAGATGCCCATGCACATTGTAGCGATTATTCCTATATTCTTATTCGTTGTCTGCTTCGCGGGGCGGGGGTTTGAAATAGCCTTCCTCGGTTTCGATGACCCTATTTTTATATTGAATAGTATAGGTATAGGGATCGCGAAGAGCTCTGGTTAAGGTGCTATTGAAGACCCATACGGCAATCAACGATGGGTAACAATACATTGAACAACGCGTAACAATGGGAATTTCACCCGTCTCTGACAGCACGTTATAATTGATGAAATGCAGCGCTACGCTACACGCGCGATTTCAAATCACGTTGACCACATTCGTAAACGGAGAAATAAGTACCAAGACAAATTCCCACATCGATACAATTTCTCATTTTTTAGGCTTCTAGGCCGTGGTTCGATGCACGTATTCTCCTCCGAACAATTCGAGAAGCTTATGTCGGCCAGTAAATATTCCGGTGGTTGGGACTCGTTGATAGATCTGGGGGCCGGCGATGGTGCTACAACTTCGAAGATTTCACATCTATTCAAAAATGTATACGCTACGGAAATATCCGCACCGATGCGATGGGCTCTCGCAAAACGAGGATTCACGTGAGTATAGTATACCGACCTACCTATGTGTGCATCTGTGGAGCTCAAGTTTCAATTCTCTATCCGTACAATCAAATTTCTTCAATTAAAGTAGTTCCAATCACTTCGCTTACTTTGTACTAGAAACTTACCTTACCTTCGTATATATGTATCTTAAGTTTAGTCCAAATTGCCAATTGGCAATTCATGCGATCGTCGCCCTCGAACGGCAGTTGTTGCACAGGGAACGACTGCAGCAGGGTCTTGATTAGAGTAGATCTTTATGGGAGTTTTACGTATAGGTATACCTATAGTAAATCCTGAAGATGTAGCATACCTGCTATACTATATCTATTTTAACTCGTCGCCAAGACGACGTTGAGTGCTTTAAAGCTCCTTCGCGAGTCAATATACATACACACGTACCATACATGACGCAATCTCATGAAATTCGTATCTTTTATGGAAAAAACGAAAACGAGAAAAAAGTGTCTCGATGTTTAAAATTGGCCGGGAAATTGGCTAACTCAACAGCAACAATGATCATAATAATAATAATAATAATAATAATAGCAATAATAGTAATGATAACGTATGAAATATGCAAACTGCGCAGGGTATTAGACGTGGAGAAATGGCACGAAGAATCCTCGTCTCCGTCTCCGTCTCCGTCATCATCGTCGTCGTCGTCGAGTTTGACGTGGCCTTCCAAATTCGACGTGATCCTGTGTTTGAATCTATTGGACAGATGTGACAAACCGAACACATTGCTCAGGCGTCTGAGATCAAAATTAACGCCCGGCGGTCGTTTGGTTGTTGCATTAGTCTTGCCGTTTAGTCCCTACGTTGAAGTTGGCGAAAGAAATGATCATAAACCTTCGGAGTATTTGCCTATAAAGGGTAACGGTCTCGAAGGACAAATCGCCAGTTTAATGGACAGAGTATTTAGTCGGCTCGGACTCAACGTTCTTGCATGGAGCAAGCTTCCTTATCTATGCGAAGGAGACCTCGGACAAGCTTTCTACTTTCTCGACGATGTGATCTTCGTCCTCGAAGCTCAAGAGGTGCGAGAACGTTGCGCTTACTATTATTATTTTTTTCATTCATCTGTCTCATTTTCTTTTATCAATAGCGACTCCTTCTTTCTTATGCTACTTCTTTCTCGTAGGAAGAGGCTTACTGTTCGATTGAAAACGAGACCGCAGATAAAATGAGATTTGGAAATGAGTCTTCGCTCGTTGGTGCTGCAGGTAGCGAAGACAAAATTTCACATATCTAGGTGTAGTATATGTACGATTAAGAAAAGAAATTAAGAAGAAAGTGAAGCAAGAAGAGGATTGCGAAGCACGGAATGGTGAGTTTTATCTTTTATTAAATAAGAGGCTTCTATATGATATTCACACTTGTAAAAACGTTTAATTATATCGGTATAATGATGAATTATTAATTGTAAGATATACATATATGATTATACATCATATTACAGGATTTTTATTTAATTATTATTAGTATTATTATTAATATGATTATAACGATTATTACTATAACTATGACGATAGTGATGATGACGTGTGATATGAAATACAGAAGAATTTGTATCATATAAATGCCTATCTGTACCAATAATAATATACTATAATAAGCCTGTCGGTTGGATCGCGATCACTTGAAGTTGAAACAAATTTTCAACGATAGACGAATACACACCGGTTGGCAAACGGGACAATTTTTCAGCTGGCCAGCCCAATCGCTCTATAGCTTTTGCGCGCGAAGTTACGCGCCGTTACGCCGGTTTAGCCAACCGTATTTTTTCGTTTATCGTAAATTTGTTTATTTATACACCTACGTGTGTAATTACACAATATATACCAATATATTAGCGAGGCAATTTGATTAATCAAGCAATAACCATTCATGACAACGATGAGTTTATTTATATTCATTATAATTATTTCTTTATTTATTCATTTCATCGTTTGTTTTTATTTATTTCATTTATTGTGCAAACACTAATTCAGAGAGGATAGAAACAGATCGTACGTATACGTAGTTATATTAGTATAGCGAGAAAACGGAAAGATAAACCATTGCAGAGAATGTATATAGCGATATTATATTGTTATTTTAATATATAAACATGTAAAAAATACCATGTTTATATGTATTATATAGTATATTCAGCTGCCTCAATGAACGTAGGTTCGTACTACTGCTATATTTAAGAATCGGTTGGCGTAAAATAATATAATCATATAAATTATTGATGGAATGTACTTTTTTTTCTCTTACTTTTCTTTCCAAATTAAAAGAAAAGAAAAAAAAACCGAGAACATAGAGTAGAATGAGAATGGAATGTGAAAAATATTGTAACTATTATTATTATTGTTGTTATTGTTATTACTTTATTATTATTATTACTATTACTACTCGTTTACGTTTGATTTTTTATATTGTCTCTTCCGTCATGCAATAAAATTGTATATCATGTATGCGAGAGTAAAAGAATAGAATAATAGGGTATAGTGTATACATACTATGCGTACAGCAAAGTCGGTGGAGGGAAAAGAAAAAAAAAAACGGTGAAAATAGGAAACGAAGAAAAAAAAAAGGATATCCCGAGTACAAAAGAAATTGGACAAATAAACACGATTGTAAATAAATTAGATTTTAATATACTATAATAATGATAATAGTAATAATGTTTATACCCATAACTTTCGTCGATAGTAATTACAATAGCATTGTCGGTATTAACGGTAAGAGATAAAAATTCTACAATGTATATGGAATTTAGAAATACGATCATGTATACGTATTTATGGATAATATAAAGAAAGAAATGATTATTTTAAAAGCCTCACCACTAGAATCATATTGTTCTGGATTCGTTGGACACCGCAAAATTCATTAAAAACTCAACAGATCTGGTATCTAGCTTAAAGTGATACCGACGAATGGGCGAATGATGGTTTTTCCAATACCACAGTCAGTCCTTTGGAAAGGGTAAATGTGTCAAAGATTTCGAAAACTTCATCCGGCTGCGCAAAGATAAAATGGAATCCACGAATCGTCGAGTGAAAAAAAAATGTTGTTTCTGCTCTTGTTTGGGTTTTTTTTTTTTTTTTTTTTTTTCTTTTCTTTTTTTATGGCGTACTAATTGTAATGCCATAGTGTACATATCCTATAATGAATCCAAAATGCAAACAGAAGTGGTCATGGCTCATATTATACTTATAATAGTTTAAAGTATGGTATAGTATGTAATATGATATCGATTGATTCGGTATATTCGATTATTTGATATTTATAGCATGTGTATAAATAATAAATATAGGTATGTGTGTATGTATGTATGTATCTATGTATACCCACCGGCGACGTTGATACTGTCTGATTCAGGAATAGGCAGCCGTGATTGCATGTGCATTCAAATTCTACCAAGTTGGCAATTACGACCACTCGAAAGTGCTAATAGTGAGAATAAAAAACAATAGAATAACTCAGAGTGATGAATTGCCAACTTGAAAGAATTTAAATGAATTTGATTCAATGCCGGCGGATATATATATATATATATACACACATACATGTGGGTGCATGTATTGAAATTTATAAATATGGTCTAAAAGATGATAATAATAATGATAATAATAATAATCATCATCATCATAATGATAACAATAACAACAACGATAATGAAAAATAATGATAATTTATAGAGAATATTAATATTGCAGCGGCCGATTATATAAATTATACTGTAGATATCATATATTATTATAATCGTAGTATCCTTTCAAATATCCTGCATAGGTATTTGTGGGTATACTGTACTGGTATCTACGTACTATGTAATGTATTTTTATTAGTACATGTAAAATAACAAGTAATGTTGATGTACTATTCACCTAATGTAGGTATGAAAAACGAAAAATAGAGACTCATCGTCAGAGAATAAAGAAAGTTACAGATTAGTAGATTTAAATTATATTTGAATATAGTTTGATAATTTTTGTTATATACTACACATTATGTATACCACATTTATATATACCTATATATATATATATATATATATATACACGAAAAAAAGAAACAAAACGAAAAAATAAAATGAAAAATAATGATTATATTAATAGCTAACGTAATATAGAGATTGCAATTAACAGACATTGAAAACTCAGTCACACCTAATTTTCAACTTTTTTTTCTCCATACTTTGCTATTTCATAGCCTAAATTCAAATATTATAATACTTTATTTTATATATATATATATATATTTATATTATTTTTTGTTCTATTCGTTCAATTTCTTAAAGTCTCTCCACGCGATTCCTTGGTGTATATATATATATATTCTTTTTCTTCTTTTTGCTCTTTGTTTTCGCATTTACGAGAAAAAAACCATCTTCGATAATTGTGCAATGAATAATACTTAAATTATAGTATATACATAATATATATATATATATATATAAGCTATATGCATGATATTTTTGTAATGTTATAGGTATGTATGCGTGTGTGTATATATATTTAATGTAATTAATACTTATTACCTATGCATAGAATAGTAGTACGTATGTATATAATAATAAGTACTACTATAGTCGAGAAGCTGCCTCTTCATCCGATCTTAGTATTGCTATTCCTTTCTTTTTTCTTACTTTCATCATTCCTATTTCATTAGCTTTCCTATAATTCGGAATTAATTCGTATTTAAAAAAAAAAAAAAAATAAAAAAAAGAAAATAAAGAAATCCAAAATTGAAAACAAAAAATTTCGTTATTAGGATGGAATATAGTATAGAAGTGGTGAAAGTAGATTCATACTTTGTGTTTGCGTCAGATGAAGAAGTGAGAGGAAAAAAACATCGAAAATAGAATTCCAGAAGAAGACAAAAAAACTTCAGTCTTTGTTTCGTTTTGTTGCGGGACAAAAAAAATTGATTTCATAACAAACTGTTATCAAATTAGTTAAAGTTATCAAATCAATAACAATAATAATAATATTCGAACGTATTATTTTTGTTTCTTTGATAATGATTATTGTAAAAAAACAGAATCTATCATCATCGAAGCTATGATGTAGTATAATTGATTTTACATCCTCGTAGTTGTCATAGTTTGTTGATTCATTTTTGAAAATATTATAGAAAAATAACGTAAATGAAAAAATAGAAAATTAATATCCATCAATGAAATTTTTCTTATACTTTCTCTCTCTACCTCTAAGAGAATATATTTATTAATTGATATTTTTATTATTATTATTATTATTATTATTATTATTATTATTATTATTATTATTATTTGAAACTGAAAAGTAACAATAATAACAACAACAACAAGTACAACAACAACTGCGCCAGCAGCAGCCAGCGCAGGATAGCGCAACGTCTTTGGAATAAATAAAATAAACTATCGCTAACCAGCGTGTAGCGCTATTAGGTAGCTAGCTTAAAATATATAATAGATATTATTTAAAATAGAAATAATAATAGCAATAATATTAATAATAATAATAATAGTGAACGAGATAATATATTATACCGATAACTTTTGATAATAATTTTTATTGTTATTAGTTCATTCCAAAGACGCGAATCTTTCTTTTTTCTTTATTTTTTTTCTATTTTTTTCTTAATTTTTTATTTTATTTTTTTTTTGTTATTTTCATTTTCTTTAATTTACTTTTTTTTTCGCACCATCTTACTACGTTTATCACAGACCACGCATGACTCGTTTTTATTATTATTTTTGGTTTCTAATTTTTTTTTTTTTTTTTTTGGCTCCTAATACAACAAATTTTCTCCTAAATGCCAACAACCTTTGAGCAATCAATCCATGTGGGAAAGGTGTAAGAACAAAAATTAAAATAATGATGAGAACAAAAAAAAATTAAAATTAAATAATTTATGTTAATTTCTTTGGAACCAAATTTTCGAACAGTCTAACTTCAATTTCAGCTTCAAGTTCTACTTGGCTTGATTTTAGTTATTTGATACTTTTCTCTTGACTAGAAAAAAAACCGAAAACAAAAAAAAAAAGAGAAAAAGTGAATAAACACAGCTTAGTCCAACTTACGCTGATCGCACATCTCCTCTAATCCTCCCGCCTTTCTGTAATGACAAATTATTATTTGGTAAATGATATATTCATATATGCATAAATGAAATGATAAACGAATTTTGATGTTGGTATGATAATGTCAACTCACAGCGTAGGAAGATATGAATTTCCAGAATGATCTAATCGATGTTTATCTTCATTTTTCCAGCTCGATACAGGGATGTGCGGAGGTGGTAGAAAACTTCGCAGAGATTGTACTAGCTGTATCGTATCTACCAATGCTGGAGAGAACAGAGAAATGGTCAAAAATACAGTTTCAATAAAATTTTATTCCAATTTTATTTACTTAATTATTATGTAAGAAAAGATTTAGGGACTCGAAAAAGAAAAAAAAAAAACGAAGAAAAAAAAAGAACGTAAAACAAAAAATGAAAAAGACAATAGAAGATATAGTTGTTAACTAATTTTCAATGTATATACATTAAGGAAACGGATAATCATCACAATTATTTTCTATGTTCTTAGAGAACAAAAGTAAAAATTAAATCAATTTTCAATTGTATTTGTATAAGGTAGCTTTTAATTTGTTACTAATGTATCGACAATTTCGAAATAACGGAAAAAAAACTAACAAATAATTGACTGTATTGTATCGCTATATTTGTATTAAAAAAGAAAAAGACAGTAAAAATAGTCCGAAATTTCATATCACTTTTTTCAACCTACTTTTTTGTAAGGCTTCAGATTGTTTTCCATAAGGTTTACACATCGCAGGTCTCACGCAGGCTTTCATTCTCGCCATGTTTTTCATTACTTCGGCAAATGCTCTGACTATCTTTTCCTGTCCTCCTGATCATAGATGAATAAAAGAAGACAAAACGAATTGGTCATACTTATCGATAACTAATTCGTGTAAAATACATAAAATTTACCTTTTTTGTTTTCATTTTACCTTCTGAATTAGAAGATGAAGATCGAGATCCTTTTTCACTATCGGCAGACCAAGCTCCGTTGTGAAGAGCGAGTAAATCTTTATTGGCATTCCCTAAACCTTGAAGATTACCAAGAGATCCCAAACCACCGAGACTATCAAGATTGTCTAAATTTGCTCGAAGAAAGTCCGTCAATTTATGATCAGATATTGGAAGTGTTGGTATTAATGACTCATAATGCTGCTGTTTGTTGATCGATTTCTTTTCCTGGCTACTTGTTCGGTGGGGTATATTTAATGACGGACGACTCGGAGGACGCTGCAGATTCATCTGATTTGATCCGCTGCGCATTTCTGAAGAACCGCCCAAATCCACCGCAGCATTTCCCATGTGAGGATTCGACGAGGCTCCACTAAGTGCCTGGAACAAAATTTTATGGTTTTTTTCATGATTTTTAATTTAGTTTCTTCCCATTTCAGGGCGGTCGTTGGTACTTTTTGATGTTAGGAGATTGAAGGAGATCAGTCAAGAGATATCCTTAATGATTTTGAAATCCTGTTATTTACGAGTCAGATCTTTTTATACTCAAAATTTGAAACTATATGTATAAAAGAAACTTTTGAAGTTTAATCTAATTTTATGATAAGACTCAACGAAATTCAACTAACTTGATTAAAACAGTATGAAATTTGATTAAATTATTTTAAATCTTTGAAATATTGTCGAAAAATCAATTCAATTCGTTTAAAATCTGGAAATCCTGTTTACAGAAAAGTTGATCGCCGATCTGGGATTCAAATTGTCGAAATTTGAGTAATTCTAATAGAATTTCCATTCGAAAGTTTACAACAATCTTTTAATATCAGTAAAAATCTTTTATATATCAGTAATCATCTTTTAGAAGGTGTAAATTCAAGTGAAATCTTTCGAAATTTTAAGAATTCTGTGCACAATAAAATTACCTATGGGTTTTATAGACATTCTTCATGGATAAAAGTGCCGAAAAGATTCCATGCTTCATTGAAAATTGAAAATACTCGAAAATTAGTGACTTTTTGTGAATCCCAAATATTACGACCACCCCTAGACACAGAGAGGATAAAATAGTGCAAAAAAATTACCGCCTGGAAATCATTATTATGGGGAAAGCTAGATCGAATCATAGAAGCAGTAGTTTCGTTATCTTGAATATAAGTTGGTCCCATGTGATTCATTTTCTGAGTCATTTCAAGTTGATTTTTGTAATATCTGCAAGCTGGATTGGGACAATTTTGGGCAACTTCGATTATAAATTCTTTCTCCATCCCAAAACATTCTCTGCCGATTGTATAGGACTCCATAACGGCTCGCACAGTCCCTTCCATTCCCAAATGAAGTCCATGAGGACCGTTCATATGCTTCAACATAACTGCGTTGGCAAAATGCTCGTAAGGAAGTATTATCTTGCCATTTTCACGCAGTACCAATCTACCCTGCGAATCTAACGCTACTCTCGAGGCCATCATTCTGAACGAAAAAAAGAAGAACAATTAGCAGAGAAAAGAATGAATGTTTTGTGAGATATTATGACGTATTATTACAACTTTTTCTTTCTAATTCATTCATCTTACTGAAGATATGCGGCGCTGGGTAACATAGAAGCTTCTTTAAGTTCCGTAAAACATTGCAATAACTCTATGCTAGGACTCCATCCTTTATTTTGTAGATAAAGTTGTAGCAGCATATACATTTTCTCAGTTACATAACCGGCACCGTTCGCACCTCCCGGATAACCGCCACCGCCACCGCCTGGAGGTCCCATCTCTGTCTGCATACCTTTAGCTACTATGTTTTTCATAGTTTCAGCCAAGTCCATTCTTTTTTTCACATAAATAGGAATAAGAACAAAATAATTCAGCTGTTGTTCATATATTTATTTAAACTTGTTATTTTTCTAATAGAATAGATGACATATCAAGAAAAAGTGGCTATGAAAATAGTTAGAGATAGGTGTTGAATATTATGAATCGAGAGAAAAAATAAAGAGGAGAATATTATTATACATAATTATTGGAAGTTCTAGTTATCAGCTAGAGAATCATTCATAAATCATCGTAGTGAATCCAATAAATTTATTAGTTTTTCGGCCATTGTTGTTGCCGTTGGTTAAACAATGTTTCAAACTGTCGCTATTTGTTGAGACCAAACAGATTAGATTTATAATCAGGTTTTTGGAAAATGAGAATAAGAAAAACATAACAGTAGTATAAGATGAGGAGATAAGCAGTGTAACGCCGTAAAGGCTGCCGCCGCCCCCCTCTCAATAGTAATCACAACCTCATTGGTTAAATATTTGAGTTAAAACTTACCCCTGCAGTTAGATAAACCGCATTCACAGCACCTGTATTATCACAAATTTAGTACTTTAATCGAAGATTTATGTATACTATATCATTTTATAATTAATTAATTAATTAACTACTTTGCATTTGCAAATAACATGGTATAAATCGCGATTATTATTATTTCCGCGAATATTAGTTTAAACGAATACCGCTTGGCAGAGCCACATACATATTCCTTTTTTTTCAATCATCTCCTCTTTTGTTGTTGTCTTATTTCATGTTCACACTCGGCAGCTACGTCACTTCCGTGACGCCCCACGGACTTCATTTCCGTTATGTATTCCATAACGCAGCCATTTTATCTCACGAACTCTTAGACGTGACACGCGTAGCGTTGCATTTTACTTATTCGTATAAAAGTTTTATTAAAATCCGTCTACATCGGCGGATTTTAAACAGTTTTTAAACTAATTGTCAGGTAAATTTGAACCTTTTTCTTAACATTTTTCGTTATTTTAGTATATTTTCTTTCCCCATTCAAAGATTTCAAGAAAGACTCACTAATATTAAAATACACGTCTCTGCATTCGCCGGTCGGTGTAAAATATTTGTTATTTTTTTTCCCATAAACTTTGCGTAGCTGAAATCGTTCTTCATAATAATTTAAAGTGTGATTTTCAATCTTTTGTTACAGGAATGCGAGTCTAAGATATAGGTCAACGATTTACGAAAAGAATAGGAATATATATATAGAACTGCATAAGCTTGAAGCCGTAAAGCAACGAATAAAGCTGCCACGATGTATTTATACAATTTAACGCTACAGCGTGCTACAGGTATAACGCACGCGGTACACGGGAATTTCTCCGGCAGTAAAATGCAGGAGATATTAGTGTCCCGTGGTAAGTCGTTAGAACTATTGAGACCGGATCCGAATACAGGAAAAGTACATACTTTGTTAACCGTTGAGGTTTTTGGCATCGTTAGATCACTCATGGCGTTCAGACTCACCGGAGGTACCAAAGATTATATCGTCGTTGGTTCAGACTCTGGGAGAATAGTCATTTTAGAATATATACCAGCTAAAAATTCTTTCGATAAAGTTCATCAAGAAACTTTTGGCAAAAGTGGATGCAGGAGAATCGTTCCTGGACAATATCTTGCCATTGATCCTAAAGGCAGAGCCGTCATGATCGGTAATTATATTTTATCATTATCTTTTTCACGTTATTTCAGAAGAAGAAGAAACAAGAATATCATCGAAATTGAAAGGTTTTTCAATAATAATTCTCTGCCAAATGATGTTGATCTTACGATCCGTGTTTCAACTGATTCCAATTGATTATAACTTTCATACTGATGGCCAAATCTCAGTCGCTAATTCATATTCTAGGTGTTTCAAATCGTAGATTTTCAATACTGCATTGATGAATAAGAAAAATATGAAGTTGTTTTGTCATTCCAGGCGCAATTGAGAAGCAGAAGCTAGTTTATATATTGAACAGAGACCCCGAAGCCCGACTCACAATTTCTTCACCTCTTGAAGCTCATAAAAGTAACACTCTGGTTTATCACACTGTTGGCGTTGATGTTGGTTTCGAAAATCCCATGTTCGCTTGCCTCGAAATCGACTATGAGGTAATCAGAATTGAGGATATTTTTATTTCTATTTTCCATGGGACTTACCAGAAGAGATTCATTTTTGCCTGGAACAGTTGGGAAAATCGTTAGAATGTTTCTATGATGAAAATATATGAGAAAGAGTAATCAAAAACAGGAATTTCTAAACTTTCAAAAACTACAGAACAAAAATTCTATCATTGTCACAGAATTCTTACTATAAATGTTGTATAGCTGGAGAAAGGAGATTCAGATTCTAGTTGCAGAAGGCCTTAAAAAGCTGGAGGACTTCACTAAGTTTTTTTTTCATTCGTAACATTATGAAAAAATATCAAAAACCCAAATTTGTAAACTTGTGAGGACTCTTAGACACAAGAATGAATTAATTTATATCGAATTTTTATAATCAATTGTAAATATAAACGTAATTCAAGTTTTCGGTCGTGTGAAAAAAGTCAAAAATTCTTGAAGAGTTTAATTTTGTTTTATATAACATTTGTGATCAGATTTGAAAAATGAGATTTTTACCATTTTTTCTGAGCTCCAAAAACCAAAATCTCCCGAATGACATACTTATGAAAAAAAAGACTGTAAGTTTGAATTTAAGTTTGAAATACCTGAAATGCTTGAGAAGGTAACTCTAATTCCAATTTTCCTTGAACAATGATAATATATATTTTTTTTTTTTATTCTAGGAAGCAGATAGCGACCCGACGGGAGACGCAGCTGTGAAAACGCAACAAACATTGACATTGTATGAGTTAGATTTGGGTCTGAATCACGTAGTCCGAAAACACAGCGAACCTCTAGAAGAACACGCAAATTTTCTCGTCTCTGTACCAGGAGGAAACGACGGTCCCAGCGGAGTTTTGATTTGTTCAGAAAATTACCTTACATACAAAAACCTTGGAGATCAACATGATATAAGATGTCCAATTCCGAGGCGAAGAAACGACCTGGACGACCCTGAAAGAGGAATGATATTCGTTTGTTCGGCAACTCATAAAACCAAAAGCATGTTTTTCTTCCTCGCCCAAACTGAGCAGGGAGATATATTCAAAATTACATTAGAAACCGACGAGGATATGGTCACTGAAATTAAACTCAAGTATTTTGATACTGTTCCTGTTGCAACTAGCATGTGTGTTCTGAAAACTGGATTCCTATTCGTGGCCTCAGAGTTTGGGAATCAGTAAGTTGATGTTTTTTCAATTTTTGAATCGTTTTCCACAATATTCTATATTTCAATGATGTTTTTATCAATCCGTGTTTCAATTGATTTCCAGTGATTACAACTTTTGATGCTGAGAATATTTTTCCCAACAATTTCTCCGTCTCTCTAAAATTAAATCGTCTAATTATACGTCTTTGTTATTTGTCCATTTTAGTTATCTTTACCAAATCGCTCATCTGGGCGATGATGACGACGAGCCAGAATTCAGTTCTGCGATGCCTCTCGAAGAGGGAGATACGTTCTTTTTTGCACCTAGACCGCTCAGAAATCTGGTTCTGGTCGATGAACTGGACAGTTTATCGCCCATCATGACCTGCCAGGTGATAAAAAATCTCGTTTTTTTTTTCTTGTTCAATTTGAATTCGTTAGGAATATCTTGAGCATTATCAAGTAGGAGTTAGACGTTTATTTTAGCGCTTTCTCCTGTGAAATAATGCAAGAAAATATTCAATTCCTTGTCGCCTTTGTCTTGTATCATTATGAGCCGAAGTGAATCAAGGAATTACAAAATGTAACATATTAGACACTTTTTTTCCACAAAGTTAACTACTTTGAAAGAAACAAGCTAACTTCTTCCTCTCCTCGTTCAATCACAGGTTGCTGATCTAGCCAATGAAGATACACCGCAGCTTTACATGACTTGCGGCAGAGGACCCAGATCCACGTTACGAGTTCTTAGACACGGTTTAGAAGTATCTGAAATGGCTGTGAGCGAACTTCCCGGTAATCCAAACGCGGTCTGGACAGTAAAAAGAAGAATCGATGGTTAGTTAATAGCAAGTTTTATAATTATAGAAAGAAAAGAGAAGAAATATCGAAGGAAAAGATAGTTTTATCTTAGTTATATTGTTTATAGGAAGATAAAAGCCTGTCGTAGCCCCGGATTAAATAACAAATTGCATTCTATTGCTCAATCTTGATAAAATCTCAGACTTCAAAGTCACTTAAAAAAAAAGAATATTAACGAACCTGGTGGCTTGATACACTTTTATCAAACACCAGTTCTCTCTTTCAGGCTACCAGCGAGCTTGTGGTTGACTGATGCAATGCTGAAAAAACTATAAGGTGAGGATCCGATCGATTGGGCTCAATGGGGAACTTACAATCGTTTGAAAATGAAACAAAAATTAAGAAAATAGAAACAAAAGAGCAGAATATCTAATCAGTTTGTCTATTTTTTTATTTATTTATTCTTCTTATAACTGGGTCAATTACCACCGATACCGCCTCCTCGTCCGCACCTGTACGTCTTCCTAGGCTGGTTCATTATTACTTTCTACATAATCTGGAAGAATATTTTGATTTCGGTTACAGAGGAATATGATGCTTACATCATAGTGTCATTCGTCAATGCTACTCTCGTGCTTAGCATCGGTGAGACTGTTGAAGAAGTTACGGATTCTGGTTTTCTTGGTACTACTCCTACCCTTAGCTGCTCTGCACTCGGTGAAGATGCTCTAGTACAGGTAGAAACTTTATCTTATTCGTTCATTGATTGATTTCATCATTCTTTGTCGACTTCTTTAGCTTTGGGATTGATTTTTAAACCTGAAGATATAAATTTAATTCAAAACTCTACAGAAAATGAAGGATTTTTTGAAACCAACTAAGATAAATATTCTGGGTAAATAAATACAGGGAATGAAAGCGTGAGAATAGAGTTTAAACTTTTCAGAAAAGATCTTGTTATCAATTTACTATTTTAATATCTTACCATTCGCACTGCGGTATCTCCAGCGCCTGGTCAACCACGCGTTGGTCGCAAAAACAGTGCTAGAAAAAAAATGGGGTTCTCGCATCGTTGGAATACATTGTAATTCAAATATGTAATCCTGGTATTTTGGCCCTGACACTATTTTCAAAACATAACGAAGAATTCCAATTCGTTGAATAAATGTAAAAATAAATAAATGAAATATTTTGTATTTACTATCATTAAGGTATATCCTGATGGTATTCGCCACATCAGAGCAGACAAGAGAGTAAACGAGTGGAAAGCACCTGGAAAAAAGACTATTGTGAAATGTGCAGTTAATCAACGTCAAGTCGTTATTGCTTTAACTGGTGGCGAGCTAGTCTACTTCGAGATGGACCCTGTGAGTTGAAATTTCGTTCAACATTCTTTTTTCATAAATTATAATAAAATTGCACAGTTTGTTCTCTCCACGGTGTTTTTTATTACTATCTGTGGAGACGTAAAATGTGCATAAATTAATTTTTCCTCGTCGCCGCTGCTTTTTTCATACATTTATTATTCGGCAGCGTGAATCGAGGGCAAACAAAAGTATCTTTATGTATTGATGAACAATTATAGTGTCTGAATATCTCGGCAGACAGCAATTTTAGAATTCATGTTTCATTACAGACAGGACAACTGAACGAATATACAGAGAGGAAAAAAATGCCTTCCGAAGTAATGTGCATGGCTCTTGGAAACGTCGCTACCGGAGAACAACGATCGTGGTTTTTAGCTGTTGGATTACAAGATAATACAGTAAGAATAATTTCGTTGGATCCATCGGATTGCCTAGCACCAAGAAGTATGCAGGCGTTACCAGCGGCCGCTGAAAGTCTTTGTATAGTTGAAATGGGATCTAAAGAAACTGACAATTCGGAGGATTCTGGCCCTCAGCAATCCAGTCTCTATTTAAATATTGGTAATTATTATTCTAACTTTTCTCGAACTTAGAAACGATTCTTCAACAATTTATGGAGATTTTATGATGACAATAAGACAATTCCCTGAATATTGATGATAAACCTGCAGTTCTGACTCCATTTTAATTAAAATAAATAACAAAAGAACAATCCAACTTGATTAAATCCTTGGAATTTATCTAATTTTTCGACTTTTATTTACAAATTTCAGGGCTACAGAATGGAGTGTTACTCCGAACAGTTCTAGACCCAATATCCGGAGACTTGGCCGACACACGAACGCGTTACTTAGGTTCGAGACCGGTCAAACTATTCCGAATAAAAATGCAGGGAAATCAAGCGGTATTAGCAATGTCCAGCCGATCATGGCTGAGTTATTATTACCAGAATCGTTTTCACTTGACTCCCTTATCATACGAAAGTTTAGAATTTGCTTCAGGATTCAGTTCCGAACAATGTCCTGAGGGGATTGTCGCCATATCTACAAATACTTTGAGAATCTTAGCCCTTGAAAAATTAGGAGCTGTTTTCAATCAGGTCAGTTTTCCACTGGAATATACGCCGAGGAAATTTGTCATTCATCCGGACTCTGCTCATCTTATCGTACTCGAAACGGAACACAATGCTTACACAGAAGAAACTAAACAACAAAGAAGATTACAAATGGCTGAAGAAATGCAGGAGGCTGCTGGTGCTGAAGAAGCTGCTGTCGCTAGAGAACTAGCAGAAGCTTTCCTCTCTGAAGAACCAAATGAAGCTGTTTTCGGTGCTCCCAGAGCCGGACCAGGACTTTGGGCTTCTACTTTGAGACTTGTTGCACCTGCTACTGGACAAACTATTGAATCACATCGATTGGAACAAAATTTTGCTGCTCTGTGGTAATGAGGGTTTTTTTTCAAACTCCAGATCTATCTTTTATTCTCTTTGTGATTTTTCATTATTTTTATCTATATTTTTTTCACAGTTTGGGACTCGTCAGGTTCGCTAATCAAGGTGATCAACAATTTCTCATTGTCGGTGTTGCCAAAGACTATCAATTGAACCCAAGAGTAAGCAACGGCGGGTTTCTATACACTTATAAGTGAGTGTTTTTTTTTTCGATTTTCAAATAATTTCAATCGTTTTTCAATGATTTATGATGAGCGTTATCACACTCGTGTCTGTATCTTGATGACATACCTGCAGTACTGATCGAAATAATCATAAACAAATAAGAAATTTACTAGATTTATGGATAATTTTGTTTATTCTATTTCTTTTCTTTCCCCATGTATTTTAGAGTGAACGCTGATTGTACGAGCCTCGAACTAATGCACAAAACTGTAATGGACGAGGTTCCATTAGCAATATGTCCTTA
This sequence comes from Phymatocera aterrima, assembly GCA_963170745.1. NCBI lineage: Eukaryota > Metazoa > Arthropoda > Insecta > Hymenoptera > Tenthredinidae > Phymatocera > Phymatocera aterrima. Next base: position 10,673,752 of record OY720664.1, read on the forward strand.
TCAGGGACGAGTATTGGTCGGAGTTGGTAGAATGTTACGGCTTTACGATATGGGCAAGAAAAAATTACTGCGAAAATGCGAGAATAAACACATTCCTAATGCAGTTGTATCGATAAATGCTGTCGGACAAAGGATATATGTTAGCGATGTCCAAGAATCTGTCTACGCGGTTAGATACAAACGGCAAGAAAATCAACTTATCGTTTTTGCCGATGATACTCATCCTAGATGGGTCACTACTACCTGCGTTCTTGATTACGACACTGTTGCTACTGCTGATAAATTCGGAAATATCGCTGTGGTGAGTTAAAAAATACGTATATCAGTTTCTACTCTTTCAATGGACTTACATCATTTGTATTGGCGTTGGTTTTTTTTATTAATTTTTAATGTCTTTTCTCAATCTCACTAGTTTTCTGTTGCTATTTATCATTTTTGCATTACCCTTTGATCGTTATTTCATCCTTCTTCTCTGCTTTTTATCAATTTTAATTCTTCGTTTTCTAGATTCGACTAGCCTCGGGTATAAACGACGATGTGGACGAGGATCCGACAGGCAACAAAGCGCTTTGGGATCGTGGTTTGTTGAATGGAGCGAGTCAGAAGGCAGACACAGTGGCTTGTTTCCACATAGGGGAGACAGTAATGTCTTTACAAAAGGCGACATTAATACCAGGTGGTTCAGAGAGTTTGGTTTACACAACGTTAAGTGGAACAGTGGGAGTTTTGGTACCTTTCACAAGTCATGAAGATCACGATTTTTTCCAACATTTAGAAATGCATATGAGGTCAGAACACCCGCCTCTATGTGGCAGAGACCATCTTTCATTCAGATCTTATTATTATCCAGTTAAAAATGTTATAGACGGTGATTTATGCGAACAATTCAATTCTATCGAACCTAATAAACAAAAAGGTATAGCCGGCGATCTCGAAAGAACTCCTTCAGAAGTTTCGAAAAAACTTGAAGATGTCAGGACTAGATATGCTTTCTAAAAATGTTTTTTTATTTTCCAATATTGGAAGGAGAAAGAAAACAAAGTGATTCATCGATCAAACTTCGCTTGCATTCTGTTTCTGTGTGTATTTCTTGTTTTTCCTTTTTTTTTTCTTCTTTTTTTTTTTTTTTTTTTTTCGTTGTAAATAGCTAAACTGGATAAAATTATTCATATTTTCTCTCTCGCGGGAAAAGCTAAATAAAAAAAAAAAGGATTGTATGTTCTACTATATCAGGTAATATTCTACTTTTCAGTGACTCGCGGTTAATTGATGATTAAGAAGGGAAAATACAGCCAAATGTGTCTGTTTTTTTTCTCATGTTCCGTACGTATGTTTGTATTTATTATTATTACAGTATAAAGAAACTGAAAAAAAAAATGATATTCTCTTCTTTTTATTCGATATTTTCTCTCTGTAGTAAAATCTAAATAAAAGAACTTTTAATCTTGACTGTCCGTCGTCATGCCGTCTTCTTCATGATTTTTATCATATCAAACTCGTCTCCCCCAGTTTCTCTTCCACCTATCTTTCTACTACTTGAGTTTTATCAAGAGGGGAATCCTCTCGACGTATCATCAACGTGAAACACGAGACCGGTGAGCGAACCAGGATAATGAAAAGGCTTGACAGTTATTCACCACTTGCTTACAGAGCTGATGCTGATACTAGACAGGAAAAACCACGCTTTATTATCGATTATTACGAAAAAGAGGATAGAAAGATGGGCGGTTTTTCGTACTCTTCAATTTTTTTACGCTCTGATATCCTTTTACGAGCCGTAGAGATGCTAAATTGCAATTTTGCCGCCACATACTTAATTACGTTTTTCTTTTTTTTCTTTTTCCTGTTTCGCATAATCTGAATAAAAAATATCAGGATTTCCCTTTCACGTCATCTATCGAAGACATTCCTTTAAATACTTTGAACAAAAACTTCGTTCGAATTCTAAATTGATTTTTTTTCTTTCCTTCTGTCAATATTTTCATGACACTGGTGGAGAGGATTTACTGTTTTTAATCTGTGAGGTATTTCAGTTTTAACTCCAGATCGCAAAGGAAAAAACCGCCGCTCTTTTCAACGAGGAAGAGCTTTAGAATTAAATATTCATCTGAAATTCACTGAAATTTGAATGTTCTGTTACGTTTCTCCGGTTTTAGCGTATACCTCCACTCTACGTATGGGGTACTTTGCCGACGAAATTAACTCTGAAATATTCATTTGCATCATGTGTGTATGGCCACACCAGAGCCTGCTCGGATTTGCTAACAAACCCTAGCATTAATTTTTTTCCGGATTTGAAACAAAAACTAAATCAGTTAGTATACCTAAATTACAATAAGATTTTCAGGGACTTATCGGAATTTAGGTAAGCCCAACTTATACTATCATCACTGCGACCTGTGTTGTCATTCAATCAATTGCCTGCAATGTTTGAAATTCAAAATCTAAATGAATGAATTTTGAACGACAAAAAAGGTGGAACCTTCTGAATGAAAATTTCAAAACTCCGCGACTGCAGAGTTCTGAATTCGAATTCGAATCTCGAAGAACGTGAAAAACAACGTTCGATATTCAAAATCCGATTTGCCTCACGACTGTAACGTTCCAAATTCAGAATCCTAATCAATATTTGGGAATGAAAAGCAAATAGCTTTATAAAAACGCGGATTATTGTTTTCGCAGCATAAACATGAAGTAGTCTGACATACCATGCAAATACGTACACTACATATGCATATGTAATATGTATGTATATCGTAAACTGAGGTAGTACGATATAGCAATACATCGCAAACAGCAAGCCGTGGTGTTGACATTTGAGCTAAACTTCATAGAATCTCTCGCCGCGTTGTGATATTGTATTTGTGTGTATACATACTACATATACCGCGTCGGTTAAAACCACGAACGATAAGTCCGACAACAATGCATGTGCTCCTGCATCTATAGCATATTTTGTATGTATGCATACCAAGCCAGCTAACAATCGACTTTCATAAACCGTTCTCTCGCACTCTGTGCTTTCTGGTCTCTGGTAGAAATTTATGCATTCTGGCAGAAGTGTAATACAAAACAACCCTCACGGGGGGCGCTCTATAAGCGATAATTTATTCATTGAGTATAAATATTAAGTAACTACATAAAATTGAAAAATATAATGCTAGTTATTTGAATTCGATATTTGCACAGCAACAATGAATGTAATAATCATAATCGTGGTATCAGATAATAAGCATTGATAATGAAATGAGATCGCGGTCGGTGGCCGGTATTTCGGAGACACGGGGTAAGCAACGGAGCGACATTGCGATCGATGCATACGGCGCCCAGCGGCCAGGCTCTCGGCTCTGCCCCGAGCACATCGTGTGCCTCGTGCTGCGTGCATCCAGCGTAGAATTCGCTCCCGGATAGCGCGTACGTGGGGTGCGTGCATGCTTGCAGTTTCACAGGCGCTCGTCTGTATATCCTGTGATAACTGAAACTCCTCCCTGGGGCGCGAGTTTCACCGTATAATAACCTGGTGCAGCAGCAGCAACCAGTCCTACGTACGTGTATTAAAATCCCGAGTGTGATTTATAGTTCAGTTTTAGTTCGGGCTCAGTTCGGATCAGTGCGTGCCTTTTACCTACCAATCTATCTACCTGCGTGCGCGTAATACATTATAATAATACATAATTGAATAGTGTTCAACGTAACGAAAGTGATAGAGTAATCATATATTATATCTCCAAGAGTTGAATCATAATAGCTCAATACTCTACCATCAATTATTCATTAATCAGTCTTTCTAAAAACGGAAAAATACGAGAGGGAGGCGAACCTGAACCATGCCTTCGATTCTTATATCACGCGCCGCCTATTACCTGCATCACAGATCTCCGGATACAAAACTGTTTGCGGCTTAGAGTTGCATGACGACGCAGCATGGTAGGTCGTCCATACATTATATCATATTGTACAATTCCTCAACACAATATACCTTTTCGTTGAAAGTTCGCTGCAGATGATTATCTAGATCTATGATTAATTATGCTCCCTTATTTTCCTCTCTTCGTTCATTAATAATTCTCTTGATCGTATAATCCCAGCTATGATCTAGCATATGTATTTCTTCTTAACAGATTCTCACAATATCATATGGCGAGTTTATGAGAGATGTGGTCATGCCTGTGTGTGTGTTTGTGCCTGCGTATGTACGGATGAATGTATATGCATGTATGTACGATTTGGTGAGAAACGCGGTCGTCAGGTAGTAGCCGAAATGATATTATTGATTTGGAAAAGGTTCTGGCACCGCAGCATGAGGAGTCAATAATTCTTTGATCCTAAAGCAATTTAGCCCCAATATTCTTCTTTGCTTTTATCCATTTATTGGCGCTGTTAGACATAGCCCTGTAGTCGGTATAGCTCTGATCGCATCTAATCTAATTGAATACGACTGTCGTATAGTATACGATACTGCAGTTCATTTTTATTTCTTTCCTTTTCTGTTCTCACTTATTACAATTTCTGCAGTCTGTGACTGGGAGAAGTTCTATCACATCTATACCTATACCATAATATTTAACAGGGACAAGTATAATAATGAAAAGACAAACGTAGAAACTCACCGCGGTGTATGCCGACTACAAGCATACGAACTCAAACGGGGCAAGGCGAGGCGTTAAAAGGCAGAGCTTGCGGGGCTTTTATCCGACTGCAGGAAGACTGATTCTCATCAAAAACTTCTCATTCTATTCTACATTTCTAGAGATCTAGTATGTGCATAATACAACCCACGATCTAACGCAATCCAGCTATGATCTCTCTATTTTTCTCCCTCCGTAGCTTTATACTATAGGTATACGTTAGAGTCGCCTGACTGTGAAAGTGCAAAAAAAAGAAGAGAAAAAAAAGATGAAGGATGAAGGATGAAAACTAAATGCTCGCACTATTGTTTCAAACCGTTTTCATTCAAGGAACAAAAGCTCCGCGAAAGCCGACGATCTAAAAATCGCAGTATAACGTTGACATGCATCCTCTCGCGCCTAATAATTTATTTAGACCGTTTGCGTTGTTCATTTTATGAAAAAAGTGCATGTATTTACTACGTATGCATGTAGAGTTGAGAAACTCGGTAATAGTCACTGAAATTTTGCCTGTTGCACATGGATGATATACCTATATAAGCTTATATATAGCAGCTATCATAATACCCTAAACGACGTGGGGTTTATTATTAAGCGATAATATTCGTCGTGCAGAGGAGGTAGGTATAATGGTCGTGTAGGTATGTTTACCTTGGCAAAACAGTATCTTGCGTAGTATGGTTACTTGTAGGAGATTATGATATTTTAATCCATCGTAAAATTTGATGCGATACAGGATATGAGGGTAATAGAATTTGAATTGTAGGTATAGGTATATAGGCAGGTATAATATAGTCGTAAGAAACTTATCCTTCTTCTTCACTTTTATACCCCCGAAGTGAAGTGTAGGGTCTAAGAAAAAAGAAAAGAAAAATGAAACAAGAAGGAAATTAAATGAAAGAAAATAATATGATGATAATGATAATATCAAAGAGAGAGAATATGAGAAAACTTTTAGCCAGAACTGTGGCGCGTTCAAGTACCTAAATTCACCCCCTACGCTTTTCGCACCCGCTTCCTGCAACCTTCGGGAGTCTGGGATAAGTTCCTCTTCAACATTCCGGTTCACACGCGGTAGGAAAAACTCCTCTCTGTATACGTGTATACCTATGTGCTCTTATAAACGTGCGGACAATAGCTTGAGGGACACCCTGCGTTAGCACCGCGGTGATAATAGCCACGAGGCTCTCAACTTGCGGGAAACCGCAAACCACTAACACCGATAAAGAAAAAAGGGAAAAAAATATACCACCACGCTGGCATGCTGCAGCTATGTATGAAACTATTTTCCCCCGTGGTTCATATTATACCCGTATGTATCTCTTTTGTCCTACGGATTCTATCTGAAAACCTATAATATAGTTTGAAAATGTTTCAATTTTGTTTTTCAGGGCAGAGCTGATGCTGGGGGAGGTAGCGAGAAGAGATTATGCGGGACGAGATTCACGATATTATTTTTTTACATCTCGTTTTACACATCGCGGTTAGTTTTGGCTTCGGGAAGTTGCGGTTTAGCGGAATTAGCTTGTCGAGATGGTCGATGTGTTCCATTAGACGCATACTGTGACGGCAAAGATGACTGCGGTGACGGTAGCGACGAACCCCATCTATGCACGCCTTGTAATCGTACTTATCACGGAGAAGAGGGTCGAACGTACAAATTAGTTCTCTCACGACCGGTTGAAATTCGTCTACCATTTCTATGTCATTTAACCTTCACAGCCGGTGGACCAGGGCACGGAGAACTCGTGCAACTCCTCTGGGATGCTTTCAGCCTCGGTAGACTCGATTTAACACCTGACGATCCTCTTCTTTCTTGTCCCGAAGGTTCCTTGCAACTTGCAGAACTCGGGAGACCATTTACCGGCGGGTCTTGGTGCGGAGTTGGCGAAGGAAAAGCTTCATATTACAGTGAGACGAGCACGGTAACAGCTTCCGTGAGATTGTTTCACGCCCCAACATCAGTACCGTTCGAATTCCGTCTGAGATATCGTTTCGTTGCTAGAAATGAGGCTGTTGCGAGATTGGGACAACCCGGAATACCATTCGAACGCGGTGCTCCGGTTCCGGGCACTTATTGTTCTAGAAATTTCTACGAATGCTACAGAAAACGGTGTAGAGTACAGAGTCCCAATTATCCCGGTGAATATCCGAGGAATGCTACATGCCTTCTAAATCTTCGACAAAAGGAAGTACCCACCTGCAAACATGCCATGATGTCCGTTAAAACGAGTTCTCCAGGACCACATGGACTCGCTACTAATAATTCTACCCTCACCGTGTGGCAGGACTGCCCTCAGGATCGCGATAAACTCATTTTTAGAGACGGAGCTGGTCCCGACGATCCAATACTTTTAACATACTGCGGTGGACCTTTGCCTCGAGTTACTGCTAGAGGATCATCAATGCTAGTTGAATTTAGGAGCTCTTCTTTAGCCATACCGTTGGGGGCGAGTGCTTTGCGATTAGAACTCGAAGCTGAGGTTGTTTTCGTCGATTCTGACGGTTTAGATTACGCCAGGGGTGATCGAGGTTGTCATTTTTTTGTTAATGGCACAACAAAAAGATCCGGGGTGCTGAGAGCGCCCCTCCATTCATTGCCACCGGGTACCAGCTGCACTTGGAACATTCAGGGTTTGTCCGGTGACCGGGTTTGGATTTACTTTTCATCGTACTCGCAACGAGATTTAACTGGCAATTCGGAAAACAATGGGAGTTCGCAAATTGATTCTGCCTGCGCTGTAAAGATCACGCTTTGGGACGGTACCCCTGCGAATGGACCACCTATAGTCGCTCTCTGCGATGAAGCTCCGAAGCTCTGCGCTCATGCTGCACTCAGGAATGCAACTAGGGCCACACGGCCGTGCACCAACGACGAAAGCTACCTCACCCTCGCACCCTCTCTTACTTTGAGAATGGAAACTGCTCCTGGGACGGTACTTCATACGGTGAATTTTCAGGTTAGTATTTAGTACCATAAATATGGCTCAGTTCGGGATTGCCATCCAGAAAACAAATAATATTTTTCAAATTTCTAGGCGCGATATGAATTCGTGTCGACTCTCCAAGGTGGTGAGAGTTGGAGCGAAGGTAGCTGCAATAGAATATGGCGGAAAATACGAATGGGGGTGATATCCTCACCCCGAGACGTACGTTTATTTGGTCGGGGTGGGGCTTCGCGTATAGAATGTAAATACCGAGTAGAAGGGGTTTCGGGTGAGCGCGTTCGATTGACACTCCACAATGCTTCTTTGGGCGATATAACTTCTTGTACAAGTGAACCAGACCCACACACTGGAAGGCCACGTTGCGCGCCTGAAATTGGATCGCGAGAAGCGCATCTCACCCTTTATGAAGCTCCTTGGCGGGATGTTAGACTCTCGCGAGCTTGCCTATGCGATAATACATCCCATCTTCCTTTAACTCACGTTTCTTCCGGTCGTGCATTGGAGATTGGTTTCATTGTCGATCAACAAGCCCCGCATGAAGATTTCGAGACTTTATACTTCCACGCAAGTTTCGAACTCGTTAGGGCTCCGGAATGCCCTAGAAAACAGCGTATCAGGGGGGAAGGTGGTGAGCTGAGATTCGTCGCTCCCCCTCTTTCGAGGCCGGATATATATTGCGAGGGCTTACCGTGGCTGGTTGAAGCCAGGGAAAATCGTTCCCTATTCCTTTTAACTTGGGGTTGGTTACTGCCCCTTGAACCGCCGCCAATTCCCCCCGATCAATCAACCGCGGCTATCAACGATCAGCAAAAATGCCCAACTACAAATCGCGTGCTTCTATATTCCGGGAGACCGCCTAAACTTTTGAAAGTAGTTTGTCCCGCTGAACCTGGAGCCCGGGAATATACAGTTCACGTTTTTTCCGAAGAGTGGTTAGGGAAAGGTGACGAAAATTGGCCGGGTCCTCCAAAGCCACCTGCGTTACTGCTCGATTTTGTTGCCCGGGAACCTGGACAGGCTGCGGCTTCTTGGTTAGAAATATCCAAGAGCAGGTCAGCCCTCCGAAGACAACTTCGACTACCTGAAAGAGGTCCGGAAAATGAATCTCTCAATAATGGCGACTGCCCTCATCGATGCCCTGAACTCGGAGCTTGCATTTCTCCCAGTTTATGGTGCGATGGAAGAGCGCATTGCCCGTCAGGACACGACGAAGATAATTGCGGAAGTGGTGCTAGACTTCTCGGAATGCTTCCTTCCGCTATGTGGCTAATTGTAGCTGGTTCTGCCGGAATCCTCACAGCTTTTTCTTGCCTTCTCGCTATCCTTATCGGCAGGTATTCTTATTTCCAATTTCTGACATTCTCGGTGTTGTGTATTTATCTTTTATCCGTTTTTTTCTCATTCTTGCAGTGTTGCATGAAGTGTGAGCTAAGTAACGACAAAAAACAAAATTCATTCAACATTTCTATGCGTGTGTGCGTGTGTATTTTTCTTTTGTTTTTGTTTTCTTTTTAATGGACGTTTTGCGTGTAGGTCCAAAGCTCGGGCGCGACGTCTCCGTTTCGATGGAGGAATCAAAGGTGAAAAACGAAAGAAGAAAAAAAAGAATAATGGTAGAGGACCCCGTAGAGCACCGACCGAAGAAACATTATTGGGAGCAGCCTCCTGACAACAGCAGCCCGGTTTCGTGGAGTACATCCACGTCGACCGGGAGACGACAGTCTAGAGCTACAGCCACTAATGCAGATCATACGATTATGTACTTTACCGTCCAAGTTACTAATAATAACTTAAATGAATTAAACATTAACCCCCATGATATCAGGTCAAGCCAAGAATTATTGAACTCTGATTATAATTATGGCAGAACCTCAACTGGGGCGTATCAGCTCTGTGATACTCCTCCGCCGCCACGATCTATTTTAAACGAGGACTTCTGAAGCGGGCTACCTAACTATATACATACTCCTCTTCCCTCCATTTTCTTCCCCGCTTTATTTATTATTTAATATTTAATATTTATCACACATCCTACATTACTACTCCTGTTGTTATATAGAGTGCCTCGAGAACCGCGTACGGTTATGTATGTGTATGATAAATTAGATTTTTAATTTTTAGACCCGGTATAGAAAAGACAAAAAAAAAAAAAAAAGAAAGACAAACGAACGAAGAGAAAAGAAAAAGACAAATATTATAAAGGAATTTGAATAAATCTATAAATCTATAGCGTCAAATCATTCATTACTATACGTACTACATTCATTGATGTGTAGGTATAGGTATAGTAGGTAACAGGAGGATTGTTTTGAGAAAACAAAAAAAGAGAAAAAATTGAACCAAAATCACTGCCTTTCTTGTATTCAATCCTGTTGTCCTTGAATCAAAGTGTAGAAAGATACCTATAATTCATCCTTCGACATTTATAGTAGGTAATTATGTATGAGGTATTCCAAGAAATTTTGAACGCTCACGAACCCCTGACCCACGTCGATTTTCGAATAGATTCTGTATGTTGTAGCCCTAGACTTAGGAAAGACTCATGATTTATTTCAGAAATTTTCGATGATTATGGACTTTCCAGCCAGAATATCTTCCGAATTTTTTAGAACCCAGAAGTTCCGAAATTTTTCTTTTGAAAGTCCCGAAATCGAATTGCAAAAAGTCTCCATGACCGATTCTTTTCCAATTCACACACATAATCCTACATTGACAGACGTAAATTTCAAGACCAAGTGGGACTTGTGGGGAGTGTGTCACGGAGTTACAGCTATTTCGATCTCTCAGAAGTTTAAAATTTCCTGATATTATCGTACTTTTTTGTCATTTAATCGGCGTAAAAGTTTGGAATACCGTAAGAGACGTACCACATTTGTTGATAAAAATATTTTTTCGTATTCACAATCAGCAAAGAATGTGTGAACCACAGAAATTCTTTCTAACATACAGGGCGGTCTTTTTCAATCGCCCTAGTCGAATATCTCAAAAATATCCAGAATATAGGACTAAATAACTCCGTAAATAATCATCGAAAAATTCTACAGAAAATCATAACTCTTTTCTAGGTCTAGGGCTACGACATAAAAAATCTATTCAAAAAACGACGGGGGTCAGGGTTCGCGACCGTTCACCATTTTTTTAGAATACCCCGCATACTATCGGTATATTGTTATTATCATGATTATTTCTTTTTTTTTCTGCTGGTCATCTTCTGTCCTGTTTTCCATGGGCCATGCCCTTTAAAAGTCTCTCGATGCCATGGAGGTGACCCACGAATTATAAATATAGTAATTATAAATATAGGTATACATACAAATACTAATTCAATGTTTCATGTACATGGGGTGGTCCTATTCAACCGGGATATGATTCTTATGCGCTTGGTTACCGATTTTGACATTGCGCGAGATATTGGGTCGGGGTCAGTATCCGGCTCGGAAAATATGAACAAACCAGTCTTTTGGCGCGCAGGACGTGCTTCAGACTATAACTATCCTAGTATTTATGTAGTATGTATAATGTATATAGGTAGTACATACATATATGCTAGGTTCCAGAGATCGAGAGAAAAGTTTGTCAATACAGTGGCTCGGAATCAGAAAACTCCTTTCGGTCCTTCCAGCTGTGAAGTGGAAACTTTTTTTACCCACAAATTTTCAAAAATCCCTTCGTCTTCTGTTTTTCAACGCAAAGGTAATGATCTTTGGGGGGGGGGGGGGGGGGGGGGGATTTTACTGAAGAAAAGTCTGATAATTTTTGAAAGACGTTCTTTTTTCAATCAATTTAGGTAAATTTCGTTTGTAATGAGATTAGCTGCAGAATATGGTGTCGTTATGATAACATTTCAATCAAAATTCTGCGTGTAAAAAGTGATGCCGTATATTGGTTGAACATGACAACAACATGATTATACCAGTGGGAAAAAAACGGAAAAATCAGCAACCATGCGCAGAAGAGTACTTACGTGCGTCCCGGTTGAGCGAGAACACCCTATGTATACAAATAAATACATACGCACGCACGCGAAAGATATAGATCATACACGAATATATATATATATGTATATGTATACATATTGTACAAAGATAAATGACACCTGTGCTAATTTCATTCGTATGTATATACATACATACACTATATATACGCAGTGTATAGTAAGTAATTACAGTTACATATGTATATAGTATACACGAGGGACGAAGTTAATTAGCACACCATATATAATCACATACATAACATATAAACATACATTTTCACATTCCGCAGGGTATCCCGCGTTATATACCTGATGCATATGTCTATATACCTAGCTGCAAATTTTTAAACAGAACATAAATTAATGAATTACATGATAACCCTCTCGTGAATTCATGTATAGTTATACATACTATGTATGTACGTATACCTATACCTATACCTATACCTAAAGTCACTTCGAACTCAGTTTAAACCCAGTAAATCAATATTATAGTTACAACACGTATAACTGCGGTATATCGTAGAATTTGATCATCATTATATTATATCCTACATACTACATTGATATTTCTATTGCGATCATAATCATATTTGCTACAGCATTGTAGACAACTCGAGCATACAGCTCAACTACGTTTTCGAATATCAAATTTGATAGTAAAAGAATATGAAGAAAGTAAAGATTAGAAAGAAAAATCAATATACATATATGTAGATTTATTATTCTATACATATAGTTGGACATTACGAGGGATGCCCTGGGATGGGATAGTATGAACATTATAATATACATCGCGATCAAATTATTTGGGTATACATGAACATATACATAATTATGACGGACATACTATTGTTATACTATATACGAATGGAAAGAAAGGGCTATTAGGATTAATTAGTTAATTAATAGATCGCCGTCGATACAACTATACTATGATATGCCTATGGTACATACAGGGTGGGTGAAAGGGAAAACATCGGTCAGTTTTGAAGCGTGAATCAAATCTCAGCGCGTTGATCAAGTTTGCAAATACAATTTTTCATTCAGAAATCAGGCGTGTCAGGCATTCATTTGACGTTTCAAAATCGACAAAATTTCTGCCCCTTGCTGAGGAAGGAGCGTTTGAAAAATTACTACTAAAAAACTTGTTATTTAAGAATGAAAGAAGATAATGCTCAGCAATATCCATGTTCGTCTCGATTTTTTGTCTCAGCGGCGCACAGAGATTTTTCCGATTTTTAAAAGCCGAATGAAATGCTCATACTTCTAGTTTCTGTGGATAAAAGTTCGCCCGGATTGCTCAACGCGATCAAATTTTATTCACGTTCACAAATTAACCGTTTTGGTTTCCCACCCTGTACATACTCATACATAAATATATACGACATTACGTGATACATAATACATTATGAATTATGTATAATAAATATGCTCTTATTGGTTATTCGCAAGTACCTATTAACAGATATAGTATATATAATATACATGTGTGTATGAATTTATATATGTATATTATATATGATATTCGCTATAAATTGTATTTAGAATCGCAACAAAATTAAGGCGCATATATTGCAGATATTTATAGTTATAGTAATTAACGGAATATACAATATAGCTATGATGCGTGAGATAGACGCGGTGGCAAAAACATATAATAATGTATAAACGAAAAATGGAAAGAATGAAGGTGAAGAAGAATAAAGAAAGAAAGCACGAACAAAGATAAAACGGAGCCCAAGGAATTCGCTGCCAATTATACATACACATATATATATAGGTATATAATACATTCCTATATAATACTCCAAATCCATATATTTAGACATATAATACATAACATAAATGGTGATGATAATTTATATACATTGGAGGGATATGAACAAATTTGAATTTCCAAAAATCTCATCTATATTTTTGTAGGCATAATTATAAACATTCTATGAAAATTAATGATACGCGATTTTCAGTTTATCGAAAATTCTATTGTTCGACATTGTATCACCGCGCGTTCATTACTCGAGGAGCTTCAAATACCGAAAATATGATGCTACAAACTCAAATTTATGTTTTGTAAAAATACGGAATTTAAGCTGTATGCATGTAGTACATGAATTACATCTACAATGTGTATGGAATGATCACCATGTAAATGATAAATCTACTCTGAAAAAGAAAAAAAAAAGGTTAATTGACAAAAAAATTAATAAAATTTAAGGCAAAATATTTGATGCACGGTCTGCGCGGGTACGTAGAATTCATTAGAGTAGGACCCAGCGCGGCAAAAGAAAAAAAAAATCAATCTCACAATAATACCTATTCACATACCTAAGGATCCATGTAATACATGAATAAAATTGCTAATTAACTTTCCCCATTATAGGTCCATTGTATAATAAATTTTCCCAATTAACTATTATAATAGTCGCGCTGCAGCTCGTACTGATCGAATGTAATAAATATTATAATATACATATATAGTATATCTACTATGATAGGTATGAAAAAATTGAAATAAAGAAAAAAAAAATGGAAAAATTAAAATTAGGTCAACTGTAACATACATATGGTATATTATTATACATACTATATATACTATAGTGAATACGAGTTTCGATGAAAGTGACACATCTTGTAGTAAAACAAAAAAAAAAAAAAAAAAAAAAAAAAAATTAGTGAAATAGAGAAAAAAAGAGAAAAAAAAAATAGACATATTTACACCCTCTTAAACCGCGTCATGGTTACTGACCTACATTATAGCGATGCTAAACTCGGAACTTTATATACTCATTTATATACATTATATATTAGCTACCTGGAGTCTGTACGGTATTTATCCAGATCTTCATAGGCAGCTAAAGCTTTACGCGGGTGCCTTGGATGCCTTTGACTTTGCCTTTGCTTGGTGGACCCTGTATCAAGCCATCAAGGCACGAGGTAGGTATATATGAGAATAGGATATTGTGTGGCAAGGGCGGAAAGGAGGGCCCCAACCACACACGATATTTTTTGTCACACCCGCGAGGAAAGATTCGGCTCTGATTGTCTGTAGAGCGTGGCACGCGTAACAAAAAGCTATAAAATACAGCCTACGAAGTAAAGAGGTTGGCGCATGCGCGCATCGGGAAAACTACATTTTTCGCACTGAAAAACTGAAAAACTAACATTCGCGATGTGCGCATGCGCCAACACCTTTCCGCACGCCCGTTGGAAATCGGCCACTTTACGCCCGCTCTACAGACACGAAAATTCGGACTTTCCAAGCAGGTGTGTTACAAAGAGGAATTTACTCATGAACTCAATTAATTCCTCACGGAGCGAACGCGTAATTTACACTTTTCTTTTTTCCAGTATTTTGATTCCTTAATCCGTTTTCTGTGTAAAAGTTTAGGGATTTGCCAATAAAACTATTCCTGCTTTCCTTTCTCTCCATTTGTATTCCTTGCCCCCCCCCCCCCCCCCCCCATTCTTTTTCTTTAATATCTTCTTTCTTCAGAGATTCATATTTTTAACCGTCTAGCCTATTTAGCTGTAGAGGTATACGTACATGCAGCTGAACACGATTGTTCAATGAGCAACCTCGTTACCTACTTGCTAAATGGCCTCAGGAGTGAGGGTAGGCTCCAGTTGGTCTTTTGTTCTTTCAAACCATAGAAGTATAGTGTAAGATATTGTACTATGTAGGTATATCATCCAGTATGTATGTATATACCTACTACATACTTCACTCTATGTACATCCTACTTTGTCACTCTATTGTGCCTCTAATCCGTGTATGCAGATCACGGTGCACATAGTTGTTACCGGAATGTTGGATATCAGGTGTGCATACATACATACATACTTACCGACAGTATCTTATACCTATAGGTATACAATGAACATATAGCTGCGATATGTGCAGCTCAGCGGAGAACTCGAGCATATTCTATACAGTATTGATCTATTGATAATTCGAAATAGCAAATGTTATAATTCGGGTTTTCATCATTTCTAGTAAACTAATACTCGAATTAAGTAATTTGATACTATTTCGGCCGTGTTCCTTTTTTAACTAGCAGTACTGCGAGTTTTTCTCATCTCTTTATCGCACCTATAGTTTCGTGAATACAGCTATCTCTATTTGACACAAGCTTGCAGTACTGCCAGTGAATAGAGAAATGCAGCCTTTATAACGACCCAATATTTCGATTATTTGAATTTTGTGCCTAGATTTGGGCAACTTAAGTTACATACTCATTATTTATCTATAGGTATAATAATTACGATATAAGATGTAGGTGAATAGTTTATTGTCAATAACATAATTCCAAGTTCAAAAAGCGTTTCAATTCTATATCTGTCCATCCTAGCATACTGCTTTTCACAAATAATCAAGTTTTCGTAAAATTTGAAGCGTGTCGCTTACTTCCGGTGATTCAAATTTTCGATAAAACAATCGATCTTCGAATTCTGAGTACACGCAAAACCTAGGCAAACACAAGCATCGGCACGGTCGATAAGGTAGAAGCCGACCTCATCGACGAAACTGCGATCACAACGCTCAAGTGATAGTTATATTAATTAAACCGGCGGAATTCGCGTCTTCCGGTTTTCCTAATGCACGGCAGGGCTTG
Source organism: Phymatocera aterrima (assembly GCA_963170745.1). NCBI lineage: Eukaryota > Metazoa > Arthropoda > Insecta > Hymenoptera > Tenthredinidae > Phymatocera > Phymatocera aterrima. The sequence goes on from OY720664.1 coordinate 10,689,923, forward strand.
CAGAAGTTGCAGCAGCAGCACTGTCATAGAAAATCAAAACTGCGAACCTGCAAAAATATATTTTCAACACATTTTTTGATATAAAAAAAAAACAATAAAATATAGCGTGATATAAAATCGTGGTTGAACTTGATTTTCAAAAAAATGCCACTGCCGATTCAGGCCGTGCTTTTTCAGGTGAATATAATCATGAATATTATAATAATATTATCTCAACAATTAACCACATTCAACTATCTACAAATACACAAATAATTTATAACTTGATTATCATCAAAGACTCAATTTTGGGGTTATGCTTGATATCTCGCATTGTTATTATTAGATGCTTCTCAGTCACGACATTCTCAAGTAATTTTGTGAGGAATAAAATTTGACAATATGTATTTTCTTTCACTTTTTACTCTTTATTATCATTTTACGATCCTCATTTAGCAGAATGCTATGGAACCTATGCAAGTCGACGCTCCTACCGAAGACAATGATAATACGGAAGAAGAACCATATATTGTAGAAAACCCATCGTTGGTATGTCTTTGTTTATTTTAACAAAATTCATCAATGATTCGGAGACAATATAAACATGTTTTTTTGTCTTCCAAAAACGAAAACAACATACATAAAAACAAACAAAACAATGCATGAATTCCCTTTGTTCTTTCAGGACTTGGAAGTTTACGCAAATAGTTATACCGGTCTTGCTAAACTATATCGTTTAATATACATAGCCGATCATTGCCCAACGCTAAGATTAGAGGCACTTAAAATGGCGATAACATATGTTATGACGACTTATAACACTGGTGTCTATCAGAACTTGCATAAAAAGCTTCAAGAAACGATCGGAACACCTGGACTTCCGGATATAGCAGCTCAATCGACGTCTCAGGACATACCGACGATCGATCACATGTGGCTGGAATCGAGATCTAAAAAAGCAGCATTGAAGCTAGAGAAATTTGATACAGATTTAAAAAATTACAAAAGTAATTCCATCAAGGAAAGTATTAGACGAGGTCACGATGATCTTGGGGACCATTACCTAGACTGCGGAGACCTCAGTAACGCCCTGAAGTGTTATTCTAGGGCAAGAGATTATTGCACTAGCGGTAAACACGTCGTTAATATGTGCCTAAACGTTATTAAGGTTTCTGTTTATCTCCAAAATTGGTCACACGTCCTCAGCTACGTCAGTAAAGCGGAAAGCACTCCAGATTTTTCTGAAGTACATGGAAAAGATAATAATCAATCGATTATTACTAAGCTCAAAGTTGCCGCCGGATTAGCCGAACTTGCTACTATGAAATACAAAATGGCTGCAAGACATTTCCTTCAAGCTTCTTTAGATCATTGCGATTGTCCCGAATTACTTTCTCCAGGAAACGTTGCCCTTTATGGCGGACTTTGCGCACTGGCTACTTTCGATAGACACGAATTACAGAAACAAGTTATATTCAGTAGCTCTTTTAAACTGTTTTTGGAACTGGAACCGCAACTTAGAGATATTATTTTCAAATTTTATAACTCTAAGTATGCGTCGTGCTTAAAATTACTTGATGAAATTAAGGACAACATTTTATTAGACATGTACATAGCGCCTCATGTTAATTCACTTTATACTCAAATTAGAAATCGCGCTCTAATTCAATACTTCAGTCCGTATTTAAGTGCCGATATGAGAAGAATGGCTACTGCATTTAACAGAACTGTTCCTGCGCTCGAAGATGAACTTATGCAACTCATCTTGGACGGGCAAATTCAGGCTCGCATCGACTCACACAACAAAGTAATTATTTTTATCGGCTTTCGGCTGACATCTCATTATATTTTTTAAATCTATAAATCGATAATCACATGTTGTTTTATTGTTTTTATTGCAGATATTATACGCCAAAGACGTTGATCAGCGTAGTACAACTTTTGAAAAGTCCATAAGCGTTGGTAAAGAGTATCAAAGACGTACTAGAATGCTTATTCTTAGAACTGCGATGTTAAAGCATCAAATTCACGTTAAGGTAAAAAAAAAACTGGCGATTGATTTTCGAATTTTTTATTTGTTTTTCTCTTGACAAATATTTGCAATCATTTAAAATTATTTCAGAGTCCCCAGCGAGACACAACGCAGGGTGGCGAGATGTCTGTCGCACCAGGAAATAGCAGTTTAGCATCAAGAAATTGAGGGTTATCATTTATTTTTCCATCTCACGAGAAAAAAATGAGGACAAGAAAAAGAAAGAAGAAAAAAAATGGATTGAATGAATAGGAAACATCATTTCTTAAAAATAAACCTTCCTTCCTTCCATACTTTTATGTAAATTAATCCTTTGCCGTTGTGTTCTCTCGATATTTATCTACTCATATAATTTTGTTTTCTTAAATTTTTTTTTGTTTCTTAACTGTTTTTTTTCTTACATCGTAAAACTTATATACTGTAAATAAATATGGCCTATACGCTACATAGGTATGAATAATGAAAGAAAAAAAAATTGGAAATAATCGAACTATTTGGTTCGTCGATCGAGAAATAATACAATAAAATATATTCATTAACGCTATAGGCTTATAATGTTTTTTATTTTTTTCTCAACAAACAGATGGGTAGCATGGGTAGCAATAGATTTCAAAAATTTGCAAAATCGAAAATTCAAGCTTCGACTAACATAAGTACGATTAAATTATATAAGAAATTTTTGAAAAAATAAGTTCCGCGCTAATCTCCAGTTTATCCGTCCGAAATCGTAAAACCACTGATCAGATCGGTGCGTAAAAGAGGGGTAATAAATTGTTTTAGGCGGATAAGAAAATATCAATTTTTAAATTCGTTAAATTCGAATTATTCATTTCATCATGTCTTCGAGAGATACAATTAGTGAAATATGGGAGGAGAAAAAAAATTTTACTCCGATTTAAAATCACGCGTAAAATCGTCATTGAATGCGTCTTTCATATGAGTTATTAGTAAGTAAAGTGATGTTAGAAAAATAATGGAATTTTTAGTTCAAGCGCAGAATTGAAAACAATAATGCAAGTGAATGAAACAAAATAAATATTTCTTTTTGTATTAGGATAATAATCTGAATATAACGTATATTATACATTTTGATTATTCTGTGACCGGAAGTGCGTCATAATAAACGAAGTAAAAAAGAGCTGCGCCTATGAAGAAAGAGATCAAGCTCAATCAGGGTCTAGAAGGGGTCTAGACATAACACAATAACATGACCCCAATATTGCTCTGTCTCTCTTACTTTTGTGAACCAAGTTTAATATAAGTTTCCATCGCCTACGTTTTCACCGTAGGGTCAGAGTCGGTCAGGGTTGAATTTGAGCCAATGAATGACGAGATTTGACAAGAAATTATTGTCTTCCTCTCTAATTTTCATTCTCATTGGCTCCAATTTAACCCCAACCCGACTCTGACCTTACGATGGAAACGTAGTCCGTAGGGTCAGAGTCAGGCGAGAGTAAAATTTGAGCCAGTGAGATACGAGATTACACAAGAAATTACGTCTTCTTTACTAATCTCGAATCTCATTGGCTGAAATTGGACTTCCACCCGACGTTGACCCTACGGTGGAAACTAAGTCACACTATACGATAATTAGGGAATATGCGACTCATGCTCGTGAACTAATTAGTACGGAAGTTGTATTGACTCATAAACTCATAACCCGCCACCTGGGGACGCGTAGCGTCGGCCGTCGGTGGTCGATCATCCGAATCCACTTCACGTTCACTCACTTCACTTCATCCACCTCACGAATAGCGTCGATACAGACGACGACGTGTCTCAATTTTTGGATATTAAATTATTCAATGTGACAAAATCACGGAAAAGTTTATAACAAAAGAGTATTATTTGATATTTAGTATTATTATTTTTTAATGAAAAAAGAATCAAATTTCCGTGTCTAAGTGTGGGATAATATTCTTTTATCGAAATTAACCAATAAAGAAACTAGCCAAAAATATGGGACGTTATCGTAGGTAAGCTATAAACAACAAATAACTAATATTTTATCTGGCATTATGTACGATATCGTGGTATAAAAACAAAATGGAAGTTTGAGCCCAGGTTTTATGATTTGAATTTCGATAGTTTCGTCATTTTTTGACAAAAGCGGAGTATTATTATTGGTAATCAAAGATTTGAATGATTCATATATTCGTTAATGCTTATTCATGTATTTCAGTTATTTATATCAATGAGAAATACATAGGATCGATTGTTTTTCTAACTCCTAAAAAATCCATCCCACAAGATAACCTAGCCTAAATTTTTCAATATCAGTTGCTCGCCATTTTGTGCAAGAATTTCTTATTATATTAATACAATTATGTATGTACATACATACTACATATGCGCATGGAATCGTAATACCAATCGATGTTTCTCCTATTATATTATTAGGGAATAACGAATTACGATTGCGCTATATTAAACAGAAGGAAAATTAACCTAACTCTATATTCTCATGTGGGAATAGGTCAGTCACCTTCTGACAAAGGGAAATAATCAAGAAAAAGAATGAAATTTTGATTCTTCGTGTTTCACCATTTCGAACTTCCCTGGATTATAAATCAATGATCGTAAAGATTTGCATGATATTTCGAAATAAATTTGCATAAAATTGCATTTTTTCTATATAAATTGTAATCAAACGACCGAAAAAATAGATACATGGTACACAACGTTATTAAAAGATTGAGTAAGGTCCTAGATATTGACGACAAATTCATAATCCTTATTTTCGTGCTATTTATCTCTCTTAAGTCGTAGCAGAGATAAGGACAGGAGGCGCAGAACTAGGAGTAGATCTCGAAGTCGATCTCCACGGGATAGACGAGGCTGGGGAGGCGGAGGGGGCGGAGGTCAGGGAGGTGGCGGTGGTCCAGGAAGAGATCGAGGAGGCGGAGCTGGTGGCGGGGGAGGTAGAGGCGGCAGAGGCCAGCCTGGAGCTAATCTTAGAAAACCAAGATGGGACTTGAGCCGACTTGAACCATTCAAAAAAGATTTTTATATCCCTAGTGATATAGTTCAAAATCGTGATCCTCGTATCGTTGAACAGTATAGAAGTGAAAAGGAAATCACTTTGAAAGGGAAAAATATTCCAAATCCTGTTTTCACTTTTGAAGAAGCGGGCTTTCCCGACTACGTACTCAAGGAAGTAAAGTAAGAATCTCAAAATTGCATTCTTAGGTTTAAGAAAAACACAAATTAATCGGCAATTGACTTTTCTCTGATAGCTGGAAGATTTTATGAAAGAATTACCAACTTCCTTCTATAATTCTCAGAAAATCATTTCAACTGCTCTGCGAATCCGAAATGTTAAATTTTCACCTTTTTTTGTGCAAGAAAAACGTTTGCAGGAGTCCTAAAACATTGGGGGATTTCTACCGATCCTTGGATTTTTTGTCATTATTAAACAGAAATTAAATGTTTTTCAGACGTCTAGGATTCAAAGAGCCGACTTCAATCCAGGCGCAAGGATGGCCGATAGCATTGAGCGGCCGTGATATGGTTGGCATAGCGTCTACTGGGTCCGGAAAAACTTTATCCTATATACTGCCAGCGATAGTTCATATAAACAGCCAGCCGAAGCTAAGTAGAAAAGATGGTCCAGTGGCTTTGGTCTTAGCACCGACAAGGGAATTAGCGCAACAAATTCAGCAGGTCGCCGACGACTTTGGTCATTCTTCGGGGATAAGAAATACTTGTCTTTACGGAGGCGCTCCGAAAGGAGCTCAGGCCAGAGATCTAGATGGCGGAGTAGAAATCGTCATCGCTACTCCTGGAAGACTATTAGATTTCCTTGAATCTGGTAGAACTAATTTGAAAAGATGCACTTATCTAGTTCTTGACGAAGCCGATAGAATGCTGGACATGGGGTTCGAACCTCAGATTAGAAAAATTATAGAGCAAATTAGACCGGATAGACAAACTCTTATGTGGTCCGCCACTTGGCCTAAAGAAGTTAAGAATCTTGCAGAGGATTTTGTCAAAGATTATACACAGATCAATGTCGGATCTCTGCAGCTTGCTGCTAATCATAATATTTTACAAATTATTGACGTTTGTCAGGATTACGAGAAGGAAAATAAGTGAGTAGCTGGCAATTTTTAGTGGTTTCTAAATGTTTATATTTGAGTTGAATTTATATTTGCATAATGATATCTATCGGTGCTAAGAATTTGCCTTGGTATCCAAATCAGTGTTGTGCTATATTATATACACTAGAAGATAAATTAACTCAGTTTCATTTTATATTGATGAATTGAGTCAGTCCTCTTCTAACAAATAATTCAAATTACCTGTACAAGAAATATGATGGATTCATTTTTCAAGCATTTAAAAGCACTTTCTGAGTCTTTTCATTATTTAACAGACTCAGTACTCTCCTGAAAGAAATAATGGCCGAGAAAGAGAACAAAACTATTGTTTTTATCGAAACTAAACGTAGAGTGGATGAGATCACTAGGAAAATGAAACGTGACGGATGGCCCGCTGTATGCATTCATGGTGATAAAACACAACAAGAAAGGGACTGGGTTTTACAAGGTAAACAGAGAAAATAAAATTTCTCTTTTTTCAATTGAATCATATGCAATTTTCTACTCATTTGTCTTATAATCAATTGTTTTTCCTCTTTTTTTTTTCACAGATTTTCGTTCTGGAAAAGCGCCGATACTTGTAGCGACTGATGTAGCAGCTCGTGGTCTTGGTGAGTGAGCTTCTTTTAACTTTTCATTTTAGTTAATGCAAAGAATATCTTCCTCGATCAAAAGTTTAGAATGCTCATTTATTTGTTTTATTTTGTCATTTTTTTTATTCTTTTAATTTTATAGAGTTTAACAGGTTGTGGGAATTTTCTATCAGAAGATTTTTTCTTCTGCATTGGAATTAAAATCTAGTACGTTGTGAAAAAGAGCAAATCCTAAAGCCCGGTTTACAATAGTAGTATCCGTAACGCGGACACCACACATCTCCACATGCACGAATCCACACACTGATATTTTATCTGTGTGTTGTGTTCATGTTACGAATATGGATTTGGCTAACGTTAACCAGGCGTAAGTCATATTTCAACGTAAGCATAGAATTCACTTAAAAAAAAAATACCAACTCGTGTTTTGCATTATTCAATGATATTTCATTCCCACAACTTTTTTAGATAAGCTTTTTTTATTTATTCTTCTCATCTCCAGATTCATGAATTTAAATTTATTATTGCAAATTTCATCACGCTATTCCATTAACGAGTAGTCATTTGCACCCTTTGTTCAATTTTTGTAAAGTCTCTTCATTTATTTATTTTTTTTCTTTATTCTATTATTTTGTCTATAAGATTTTCGTTCTCACATTTGCTTACTGTTATTCAATTTCATTTCTACACGATTCTACGTTGATTATTGGCAGGGCAGGTAGCAAGTACAAGTTTTTAACTATTTAAATTGATGGAAAATAATAAATAAATCTACTTCCACTAGTATATTTCCTTTTTTCTAAAAGAAGAGTTTCAACTTTTGCTAGCAGCTTTGTTTACCCATAGAGAAGTATAAGCATACCTATATAATGAGAAGATTGTTAGGAATAAACGAGAGAGAGAATTAGCACTAGGATCGTAGAAACCTTTTAACTGGAGAAGATCAATTCCATCATCTATCTTTGAGATTATGAACAAAATTGATGATTTATAAAAAAATAAAACCAATAAAAACAGTTGAAAGTAAATGGAAAGCAAAAACAAAAAGTATAATACATATAGCTAACGCGGCTGGATGTTTGTTTGCATTGCAGAGGCACATTGCGCGCAGGCCCACGCCGGGTAATGCAAAGCATAGGAGGCCCCCCGCCTCTTAGTTTTGGTGGTGCACTGGTTTGCATTGTCTGCGCTGGCTGCTGCGCGTGCCTCTATACCCGTCAATTGCGTGACGGTTGACAAGTCCGGGCCTAAACTATCGGGCCCTACACTTCTTAATCTACCTGCGTAACTGGATGCGATATCTCACTCCTACGCTACTACGCTGTGTACACGTCACCTGTTGTCTTCTGGCCAAGTTGTTGTTGCCAGAGTAAACTCTCCCTTCAAACTGGCCACAATCGAGCTAGTCTTATCCGACAGCTGTCCAATGTGAGGCGGAGGCATGCTAGAGCAGATGCCTGAGCCTCTATCTAGCGGGCCATAGGCAACTCACTCAATGAGCCGTCGGAGGCGCACTGTTGCTCTGGAGCGAACGCAAACAGCAAGGCCCTGCCCGTACGTTGCTTGCGAAAATCGCCCACTGCCTAATCTTAGTATCTCATATAATATTATTATTATATCAAGTCTATTTATATCATCCACGTGTCTGTCTGACTCCTTGACAACAACAAAAAAAAAAAAATACCCCTTCCTTCTTCATTAAGTCCTTCATATTGATCGTTATAATATTTTCATCCATCATTCATATCTTATTATCGCTAACCCAAAACACCAGAAAATTATATTTTACGTATGAAACAGGAAACATGGGACTCTGTGTTCACTCTTAATGCCGATTCTGAAAGCCAATGTAGTCTCAGTTTTGAATCAATTTAAATGTAACGTTTTCGTATCCATCGATTTATCAATTACTAATATTATCCGGCATTACGAGATAGAGAGAGACTAGATTTAATAGTCTAATAAAGTTTTCTTTTCGGGTACCAAAAAAAAAGTATATATTTCTTCGTGTGCGAATACAAGTTATTCTCTCTCCTCTCTGCAGCCTGAAAAATGTTCTTTCTTCAATAGGATATATTATTTTTCTAACTTTGAGTGTTGGGTTTCAGACGTTGAAGATGTTAAGTTTGTCATCAATTTTGACTACCCTTCATGTTCCGAGGACTACGTACACAGAATTGGTCGTACAGGTAGACGACAAAAGACCGGAACTGCATACACATTCTTCACTCCAAATAATTCGAACAAGGCTAACGACCTGATTCAAGTATTAAAAGAAGCTAATCAAGTTATTAATCCTAAATTACTTGAACTTGCCGACGGCAGAGGCAGCGGTGGCGGAGGAGGCGGAGGCACTTTTGGAAGACACAGAGGTACATGACTATCGTTTTTTCACCCAAATAGAGAGACAAGTCATTATTTCGCATAGTTTCTCTTATCAATCTATCTGGTTACTCAGGAGGAAGAAGCAGATGGCGTTCGAAAATTGGAGGAGGAGGTATAGGCCGTGGAATGAGAGATCGCAGTTATTCAAGAAGCCGAAGCAGGAGTCGTAGCAGAGAGCGCAACGGCCGTGGAGGAGGAGGAGGGGGACGTCGTAGCTACAGCAGAAGTTATTCTCGCAGTCGGAGCCCAGTAAACAATCGCACAGGCAAGTCATCAGCCAGTCCGAACTACGATGAAGGGGGCTCTATTCCACCCCAAATTCCCCTAACAAATCCCCGTTTAAATCTACAGCCACCTCCACCGCCCCCTCCTCCGCAACAACCACCTCCCATTCAACCCCTTCCTCCTCCGCTTCCTCCAAATCTTTCAAATCCTCCGCTTCCCCCGCCTATACCTCCTTCGCAGCAACCTCCTTTACCTATGAATCCTGTTATGGGACACGTCGGTTACGCCGGAGGCCCACAATCTTCACATTTGAACTTAATGGGGTCAATGGGGTTGGGAGGAGCCCCTAATCCTTCGAGAGGGTTTCACCACCATCATGGGGGTGCACAGTCTTCAAACATGAACATGAACATGAACATTTCTGCTCCTCCTCTGCCAAATATCGGCGGAGGTGGCGGATACCCCAACATTCCAAACCCGACGTACTACCAGCCGCCTCCGCCACCCTTACATCCGACCAATGGGTTTCATCGCTAGTAGAGAAGGCGGCCTTTTCTTCTTCTTACTCTGCTGTACTACTACTGCGTGGCCATTAAGGTTTGTTTAGATAATCAGGGGCGTATTTGTCAATTTTTATCAAATGAACAATGAAAAATGAAAAACAAGGGGCCCTTGTTGATAATCAGTGTAAAAACGAGTATTTCTCTTTATTTTTTCAATTATATGTAAATATTTATTGTATTTTATTATTATCATTGTTATCATTATTATTATTATTCCACTGCTACTATTTGGCGATGTATAGGAGTCCATGGAATGCCGCTTCTACTGTCTACTACTACTTCTCTGTCTACTCATCGACTACTTATTTTGTTATATATACCTATTATACATATGAGGAACATTATTTGTTACAGCTGTTTAGAAATAATAAGATTTTTCGATTACAATATAATCTTGAATACTTTAATTTCAGTTGTTTATATCGATTTTTTTTCTATCCTTTTTCTGAACAGCTTTAATAAATTTGTTCTATCAGCTATTGACAGCATTTTCGAATCTATCGAAACGCTTGTGAAGAACTCATAGAAACAAAATTAAAGAGTATTTCTTGGAACAAATCAATATTAATATTTGCTATTTGTATTGTCTTTTTACAGAAGTTATCGGGAAAAGCTACTGGAGCAGTGAGAGATGATCTGAATGCGGTAATAATCCGCATTAATGAAACTGTCAGACAGTGGGCAGCTAATCGTTCAAGCTTGAAAACGAAAGAATGGATGAATGAATAGAATGGATAAAAGTTGAGAACATTCTAATGTTTAACATAGAAATTGGAAAATAACGTTTAAAGTAATAGCACGATGAATAATGATAGTAATAATAATAATTGTCGAGTGTTTCTTGTACGAACTGCTCGTAAAAAAATAGTAAAATATAGTAAAATGGAAGTAAAAATAGTTTTTAACAAAATAGAAGAAAGGGAATGATAAAAAAGCAAAATTCAATTATCAATTTTCAATGAAAAATTAAAGCACGTCATCTACTCGTAAGTTTTTTGTTTTTGTTTTTTTGTTGTTAAAATAAAGCGGAATAATTCGTGGTATAGTTGATGCTTAATCATAACTAATATTATTATTATCAAATAAAATAATACTCTCATTCCTATTCTCACTATCTATCTATTTGTATTTAAAATGAAATGAATTTACGAAATGGTAACAAAATCTTATCTGCGATTTAATAATAGTACCTATGCGTATATGTACAGTATTTAACGTGAAATAATATTGATAACAATTCAAATTTGTTAATAATCCATCATGATAATTATGTATGTCGTGTATGTATGTAATTGTAATAATTTGTATAAATTTCTTTCACCTACACCATATAATTTGAAGTAATTACGATTGTTTCAAACAGCTTAATCCCGTCACGTAAAACCGCCTTTCTAATATTGCTCAATCCTTCTTATTATTAATTTACTCTTTTTTTTAACCCATTTTTGTAATAATACAACAAAGTTTCATAACGCGTGATCTCGTTTTCTCAAGTGCTATCCAATTATCCAATCGAAACGGAGATTTGGAATTTAGTAAGTATGTAGTGGAAGGTAATTCAAATAATCTGGAGCAGTGATTTTCTAATTCTTTCTTATAAATCATATACATATTTAACCTCTGTTTATGTATTATCAATTCAGTAGCTCTCATATTCCAAGTTCTTTCTGTACATTCTTTTTCTAAGATTCAAGCCTGAACGGTAAAAGTATAGTAAAGACAAGAAAAGGAATAAAACAAAAAACATCCAGGTAGAATTCATTGTTCCTAATTCGAATCAATAACTTGAACGAAAATCCCCAATGCGCGCTCTTGTCTTCGCGGTTCCATTCAATGCAAGGACAAAAATGAAAAACTGATCGATAGTATACATCTTTAATCTTTTCTATAATCTTATCTACATGCAATATAGAAATGTGAGTCCTTTTTATTCCGTACACCAATGCACAGGTAGGTATGATCGATAGACATACATCTTGCATTCAATGTAAATCCTAATAAAAATAAAAACAGAGTTACATAATTCCTGCGCCGCATATACTGCGCAGTTTTATACCTATCGATTTATAAGAGCGTGCTGTGATTGGCTGATTGAATAATAACGAATAAAATAAAGCGCTATGATTGGTTGGAGGCGAAAGTATGCGCGGACATAATCAGCTGCTAGCCGGAAACGGGCTCTAGTCAGTCGCTGGTAGCTCGCGACCCGCTTCCATCCTCGTATCGCCTGTCAGCCATTATCGTTTTGTTCTCGCCGGGTTCGTTGGTAAGTGTTTTTTCTAAACTTTAGGTAAGGCGAAGTTTTAGAATTCACATTTAATAATTACCGGTTGAAATATCGTTGCGTAAAATATTCTAAACTTGATCTTATTATCAATGATTATATAATTTCCGATAATTCTATCGATTCTATGATAGAGATTATGATATAACCGAGGAAAAAAACCACGTTCGTTTCGTTCATTGTCCCCAGGTTTCGATCGGGGGTAGCTGACACACATATTTCTACAAACTCACTGACCGACGATCATATCGTCATACCAAGTTACATCGCTGCCGCGTTAAGAGCTGTACTTCAACGTTAGAGATGTACAGCAACGGATATTCCAATCAGACATCGTAAGTTTTGCACAAAACAATTTCGTTTACTTATTTATTTATTTATTCACATTATTTTCGTATCATTGTATCTTTTGTACGATCATGTATTTATTATCATCATTATCATCGCCTATATTATATATCGCACGATCAATAATACCTGGGCTCGACGTGTGAAGAAGCGAATTTCTCATCCGTGTGTGTGCGAGATAGAAAGAGAGAGAGAGAGAGAGAGAGAAAGAGAGCGGAACAAGAACCGTCGGCCATTTTGTTCGTTTAAATTCTTATTACTGTTATTTTTTTTTGTTTTAATGATTTTATCTACAATGCGGAATAGCTCAACATCCTCTTTTATATGACTTTTACTTTGGAATATTCATTATTCATATCCAGCCTTTTTTCTCATCTATTTGTGTCTCCTGGTTTTGATAACAAGAATACCTATGTGTGATCTCTTTTTCGAAACTTTTCTTTACAATTTTCGCCATGTCTCTTTTAGACTAGAGAAGTTTCACGAACTCTCTCGTTCCCTCTCTGTCTCTCTCTCCTTCGCTCTCTTTCTATTTCTCTCCGCCTCTTTGTCCCCAAGTAATTATTTAGGTTTTCAGTAGTCATTTGATTCATTATTTATAAACTTACGATCTGATTCTCGTTGTTTACATGTTTCGGAGCATAAAATCAAACGAAATAACTTCGCTCCAAATCATAAACGAATAATTAATTCAATTTTCCTTTTCAATCCGTCAATTTCTTTTATTCCAATAATTCATTTGACAAAAATGAAAACAATTACGATCTTTCAGGTAATTAATCAATACAACGAAAAATTCTTACTTCTATATATTTTTTCTTCAATTATTAATTAAAATGTAATACCTTCTCAAATTAAATCGTCTAATTTTGAATGCATATCTCTTGCATTTTAATTCTTTTTTTGTTTCTACAAACATCATCCTCAATTGCTCGTGCAATTTCATCCACCAAATATATTTTATAGCTCTAAAAAACAGTTTGAACACTGATCAAAGTTCTCTCCATGTAGATTGAGGTAAGAGGTAAATATTTTATTTTGCTTCTACCAACCTGATCTATAGTGAGTAAAGTATGTCTTCTAATGTTTTCAGTTCCACTCCTTATACATCGTATCCATGAAAATCTTACTAGATATTTTCTTAGCTCTGTGAGATTCCTTCAGAAAGTTATATTAAACGGGATATAAAGTTTGAAAGTGGTATAATAAATTTTTCTCTCAATTTTCAATTCTCCAGGATAGCCATACGACCTAGAAATCTGAAAAACCTGAAAAAGTCGGGAAATTTCAAACTCCAGATTTATGGCCACTCTGTGTTTCAACACGTTTTTTTTTCCAACCTTGTGAACAAAAAATTTATATTTTTCAACAATGTTTCATTATCTTTTGAGCCATCTGAGAATCGATTCATGTAATTTATCTTGTATTTTTTTTTTTTTTTTTTTTTTTTTTTTTTTCAATTTTTTCTGTATAATTCAGCTACAGACCGAGGAGTGATAGAGAATATGGAAATCGAAATGGAGGAGGAACGTATTGGAACAGTCAACAACAGCCGCATGGAGATATGGGCGGTCTTAAACAAAATCAGAAAAAGGCGCCTGGAGATCTATTGAAGAAACCAAACTGGGACTTGAATTCATTACAGCCAATAACAAAGAACTTATACGTTCCTCATGCCAATGTAGTCAGTCGCTCTAGCGATGAAGTAAACCAATTCCATGCTGGAAAAGAAATTACAGTTAAAGGAAACAACACACCGTTTCCTATTCAAGCTTTCGAAGAAGGAAATTTTCCAGATTATGTTATGGAAGAAATTAGAAAACAAGGATTCAAAGAACCCACTGCTATCCAGTCTCAAGGATGGCCTATTGCTCTCAGCGGACGTGATATGGTTGGCATTGCACAAACTGGATCAGGGAAAACTCTGGCTGTAGGTTTCATGAGAATTTGAATGATTTTTTTGGTGCTCTTTCACCATCGTTTGAGCTTTTGAGACCTTAATAATAAATTTATATGCTTTACATTCATTGATAAAATTGAAAAATTATACTTCTTTTATTTCATATGAATTTGTGCCCAAAAGTAACAATTTTGGTCTCTAAGATCCCTGGAAACGGTTTTAAAAATGATAAAATTGATCTTTTTTTCAAATATTTCAGTACGTGCTCCCGGCAACAGTGCATATAAATAATCAGCCGCGTCTAGGAAGAGGAGAGGGACCGATAGTATTAATACTAGCGCCGACAAGAGAGCTAGCGCAGCAAATTCAGAGCGTAGCACGAGACTTTGGCTCATCGTCATGCATTCGTAACACCTGTATTTTTGGAGGATCACCAAAAGGCCCACAAGCACGAGACTTGGAACGCGGTGTAGAAATCTGCATAGCTACGCCCGGTCGACTGATTGATTTTCTTGAAAAGGGAACGACAAATTTACGCAGATGTACTTATCTGGTTTTGGACGAAGCTGACAGAATGTTAGACATGGGATTCGAACCACAGATAAGAAAAATTATTGAACAAATTAGACCAGATAGACAAGTATTAATGTGGTCAGCAACATGGCCAAAAGAAGTACAAGCATTGGCTGAAGATTTCTTAAATGATTATATCCAGATTAATATTGGATCATTAACTCTAGCTGCTAATCATAATATTCGTCAGATTATTGAAATTTGTCAAGAACATGAAAAAGAAACAAAATTGTCTTCCCTGTTGAGAGAAATTGGCGCGGATCGCGGTAACAAAACGATAATATTCGTCGAAACTAAAAAGAAAGTTGATGATATAACTAAGGCGATAAAACGCGAGGGTTGGTCGGCCATCGCTATTCATGGTGATAAATCTCAACCCGAAAGAGATTACGTTTTATCAGAATTTAGAAACGGTAAAACGGCAATACTTGTCGCAACCGATGTCGCTGCGCGTGGACTTGACGTTGAGGATGTCAAATACGTCGTGAATTTCGACTATCCGAATAGCTCAGAGGATTATATCCACAGGATAGGAAGAACGGGACGTTGCGAGAGCGCAGGAACAGCCTACGCATATTTTACACCTAATAACGCAAGACAGGCTAAGGAGTTGGTCTCCGTACTCGAGGAAGCAGGACAACCAATCAATCCGCAATTATCAGAGATGGCTAATTCCCAGAGAAATCAATTCGGAAAGGGTCGTCAACGGTGGAACACCGTCAGCAGACCGACAAAAGATATCAACAATGGATCGGGAAGTCCTCGTAACATTGCTAGCCCAAATTCAAACAATTGGCAAAATAATTTACAAAACGGTGGAAATATTCAAGACAACAGATCCACTCCCAGGCAACAAAATATCTACCAAAATAATAGACAGCCTAATTATCATGCGACTCAAAATGGATATCAGCCTAGACAGCCCAACGGTTATCAAAACGGTAATCAAGGAGGCGCAGGAGGTCCAGGAGGAGGGTATCAGGGTAATTATCATAATCAAAATGGTGGAGCGCCTAGATACCAAAATGGTGGTAGAGGCGGCGGATACCAAGGAAATAGATACAACAATAGGCAGAATGGATTTAACGCGAATCAGAATGGACAAGGGATGTATTCTATGCCTCCGCCTTTCATGATGCCACCTGGCGGTCATACAGATGCTGGAATTCAGAGTCTTGTCAACAACAAGTTTTTCCAAACCAACAGACCTCCGCCTGGAACCAACCCATGCGCTTATCAATCTATGGGTTATAGCCAGTTCCAACCTGTTCCACCTTACGGATATCCGTACCCACCCACACCGGTACAGCAGTGACGTCCTCCGAGGGTAATTAAACCCTCGGTAACGCGGGCCAAGTAAGATTGAAACTTGATAATTTATTATTCACATAATGTTTCTATCTGTCTGTTTTTTTTTTCTCTTTTATTTTTTGTGTCCCGTACGTTACTACTACATATAATTATTCTTATTTACATCTTATATTAATAATTTCATTGATTGATTGATTATTAGTAATTATTGTCAAATGATAATGGTAGATTTTCAATATTTGCACATCAACAACAACAACAACAGCAACACACCTAATGTGAAATATCAATTGGTATTTGATGGCATATTTATATACTATACTGTATGTTCGTTTTTATTATTACTTTTTTCCGGTTTTTTTTTCTCATTTCCTTATTATTTGTACTTCTCTGGAATGGTGCTAAGTTTACAAAAAAATGAAAAAGAAGAATATATTACTAAAAACGGAAGCTATATTATATCTCCTGATATATATTTGAAAAGGAAAGAAGCGAATGATCAACACGTTCGAAAAGATCTGTTTATACTTTAATATATTGGGATAAGAAAAAGAAAGGTAAACATTACTGAAATTAGTTTGATTAAGAAGAAAACGTAAAAGCGGAAGAAGAAAAAGAAAAAAAAATACAATTGCTTCCTTTATATCGACCCTCCCTCTAATTTCTCTATCTATCTCATTCGTGGCCAGACAGGGATACAATGTTTTGTTTCAACAGTAGAAGAGCAGGGGGGGGGGGGTCTTTACTTAACTAGTTATTATGAGAAAAAATTTAAAACAGTAAGATGATCGTGCAAATTTGACAAGTAATCGTATGTTACAATACTTTTAATTTATATTTTTTTTCTTCCTCTCGAACGCATAAAATGTAACGATACTACGATAATTTTTGAGGCACATTCCAGTTGAGTCTTGATATAGCTTGTTAGTAATGGTATATTATTATACAATATTCATATAAAATACATGATGAATGAATAATTAATAATATTATAATATTTGAGATCGCAGGCCACATACTTATATACAATTGAAAAATAAAAAAATACGCATATGCAGTAGAAATGTGTGTGTTGTTGGTTGTGTGTGGTCTCGGTATCATCATCATAAATATCTATTATAATTAATAATCGATATAATACTATATACTATAGTTAATCTCCTTACGATTAAACAGAAAAAAATACAAAAAAAAAACACTATATAATTAATTGATAATATTATAATAATTACCTGTATGCTTTTCTGAAATGCACGAAACATATAGAAGGGGGGCGGGGGGAGGGGGGTGAAAATAGAGCAAAAATAATAATAAGAAAAGGCGTGGGATTTAGGTTTAATAAGTTAATTTATTTATATTATTATTATTATGTAATAATATATATATGAAAAATACACAGGCGAGAAATAATAATTAAATAAATGCTCTACTAGAACTCAACGTGAGGCCTTTTGCATAAAAATTAAGCCCATCACGCGCTTAAAGATTGAATAATAATTAAAATAAATAATAAAAAGACAAATCGTTTTAATAAATGACGAGACTGGGTGTGTCTCGATTGAAAATTCTCGCAGGGTTATTAATTTGTATTAAATAAATTAAAGAATTTAAAGTAAAAGTAAACACAAGATGGGGGACAAGAAAAGACAAAACTTTCAAAGGTAGTACTTGTTGTTTGGGAAGATGGGGCGGGCCGTGTCAGGGCGAGCAGAGGGGGCCTAATATTTCGGGCGCGTAGTCATATGGCTGTGCATCTCAGAGCAAAAAAAAAGTAACTGAGTTTATTTTTATATATATCAAAAGTCAAATTTTTCCTTCTCTTCTTGTTACTACATATTCAAATGAGAATAATTAAAGGAAGAAGACAAAAAAAGATTAAGAAAGAAAACGAAAAAATTCTTTTTATTAATATATATTCAACAATTGTTGTTTGATATTTATGCAACTGGCCACCAAGTTGCCACCAACTGCGTATGAAATAAATGGTAGGACAAATGAAAATTATACAGAAAAACATCATTCTCTTTATATTGTTCTACTCTAATTTCCCCAGTTTCAAAATTCATAAAACGCAGAATATTGATGATTTCTTTCTTTTCTTTTCTTTTCTTTTTTTTTTTTTTTTTTTTTTTTTTTTAAGTTTGCTTTTTAAAATTTGTATTTATTAGTCATTACAATGCGATACACTGCTAGGTTGTTGTTACACATAAATAAGGAGTTTTTCTTTATTAATAAACTCTAAGATATAATACATACACTAAATACCTAGAACTGCCTACCTTACATGAGGCTAGTAGCAGCCGTTGAGCCGTGTTCCATACATAAATGTATACATATAGTACACAACCGTATTAAACGTGTTATAATCATACAAGTCAAAGTAACGGTTTTTTTTTCTTACAAAATATATAGATTCATACTTTTCAATACTGCGCTCCCCTTAACCGGTTCGCATTAGATGCAAGAAAGAAAAAGTACAGCAGAAGTCGAAGGCGAGAGCTCTGTGTTATCTTTCTCGGTTTTTTTTTCTTTGTCTGTCTTTATTTTTAAAGCCTCCAGGGTAACTTACTACTTATTCTCGCTCCGTTTACTCGGTACGGTAAACATTTATAAAAGATTGTCACCGTTATTATTATTACATAATAAATAATAGGATCCAATAATTCTTCTATAATTAAAATATAACTTCATTAAATTACAGAAAATAATAATAATACTTATTATCTAGGTAGTATTCACTGAGTTAAATTTCACGTAATATTTATCACCATTCTTATTTAATTACAATTATACGAATTGCAAATAGTTCCATCATATGTTTGTTAGTTCTTTTTTCTCTATGGATAAAACAATAAAACGGTTGTAAAGGAAGACACAAAAAAGAAAAAAAAAAACAGTTCGCTCGATTTATGCATCTAAACATTTCTGTCGATCAACTGTTTCTTTTTTATTTATGATTTTGATCGGTATTAGTGAGATTATTTGATTTTTTTTTTTTTTTTTTTTGTATCACCTGATATGACGGAGTACAATCACCGATTTGTGTTTGAGAATCGTTTTTAGATTATTGTAGTGTGTTCTTTTGCTCGCTCTCAAAGTATTCATTGATTAATGATGAAATATTAAATTTACTAAAAGCACACAGAGGTTTTAATCTATAGATTTAATGAACAAAGAATTGAGACACTCGTAAGCAGCGAGAGAGAAAATTGTTATCAAGCTGTTTGAAAATAATCTCAGAGGGTCGTATTCACAACTTCCTATGTCTGAAACCCTCTATCACGATGGTAAATATAGCGAGTAGTTCTGGTAAGAGAAAAAAAAATGAAGAAAAAACTTCATAAGAGAGACATTTTTAGTCAAATGGTAAGGGGCGTGACTATTGAAAATTTATTTATTTACCGTGGTTTTGTTTGTGGGAAATATCGGAAGATAATAAAGTACTGTAATTTCATTTTCAATGAAAAACTTGAAATATACACACATGTGAAATAGTCGTGAGTGTACGCGTGTAGTTCTGTGATATTTAAGATGTAGCGTATTATAAAATACATCTCTCTCTCCACAACTCGTTGTATTTTTACATCATGATTAAAATATACAGTAGGGAAAGATAATTCTCTTTGATCAATCTTTAAAAAAGAAATGATAAAAGACAATGAATTAAATAATTATCGATGATGTATCATATTATGTCGTTACCTCGATTATATTTCAAGCCAATGTCGAAGCTATGGGAATTTTCATATTATACTATAGTAGTATTCTTTGTTTCTTTTTCACAAGTTCAATATACCTAATATTAGAAATGAAATTGTATATCGAAGTGTGAATATAATTGAAAGTAGAAAAAAAGAACAATACCTCCTTCTTTTACGATTATTAAATACTACTATTTATCTAAAAGAAAAATTCTTTTTTTTTCTATTACTTTTTCTTTTTTCACTAAGGTCAGAATTCAATGAATGATTATAAATAAACTTAATAATACAAATGAATACGCTGAAGTAATTATTGTCTTATATTTCTCGCCAATTGATGAGAAATGGTTTTGGTGTGCTTTCCAAAAAAATCAACATCCAAAAAAAAGTATACTCCACGTATAATGATGATAAAAGAGTCACAAATTTGGGCAGTGAGATAGATCTCAAAGATTATTTTCTCTTTCTTTTCATTCCAGAATCTTATGAAGTACATTTTCGAGTTTATCTTCTTTCATTTCTCTTCTTCTGTTTTTATTATAATTTTATTTTGGATAAAGTTCATTTTACCTACCGTTGAACGGAATGTAAAATAACTTTTTGGCTACCAAAGCTTTAGCTTAAACAATCTTTGGTCTCGCTGTCCGTTATAAGAATTTGTTGAAATAAAGTGAATGCTATTCCATTTTCTTATTTTAAAAGGAAGAACAATAAATGAATGAGAAGAAAAAGTAAACAAAGAAATATGTAATAATCTTTCTCTAGAGTGCGTGGATGTCGCGGCGCAGTATGCTCGTGTGATATTTACTAACTAATATATCTAATATCTACATATATAACTACATAATGTGTGGACATATTGGGTATGTGAAGTACCTTAATATTACGCTGAGTGCTGTGATATCTCGTACTTTATAATAAAAATAAAACGAAAAAAAAACTTTTTATTGATAAAAGAGAAGAAAAAAAAAAGAAAGAAAAAAGAAAAATACTTACATACATAATGCATATTGTAATGTTACGAATTATTATATCTCCTTTATATTATTATACATACAAAGACTGAATCTCTCGCCAATTTATATACATACATACATACATTATTATTACATTATTACGAGTTTAGCAGCCGCAAGTACGCGTTACATTTACTGTAATAACACTAATAAGAGAAAAAAAAAAATGGAAAAAGAAGAAAATACCTATTTGTATATTATAAATTACAATACCACCACTACTACTACTACTATATATATATATATATATTTTAAATATTATAATTGGGTGTAATTATATTGCCGTCTATGATTGTTGTACGGACTAAATACATAATAATGAAATAGCGCAGCTGTAACTATTGCTTAGTTCAAATAGTTGAGGCATATATTCGTAATTTGTATCCGTATTTGTATAATACTACACAATACGTTTGTTTAATCAATTAATTATGAAAGTGAATAATTGAAGGATAAAAATTTCTCATTAGAGGAACATATAAAGCCATTGAGAAAGAGTTGTGAGTTTTAATAATGTACTATACTAATATATTTTGATATCGGAACAAACAAATACATATTCTAAGAATTACTTACACATAATCTGAGAATAAAAAAAATTAAAAAACAAAAAACAATAAATACTATTTTCATCAATAATTACCAATAATATTCATATTTATTTTTATATGAATATTATAATTATTGTTAATCAAATAATCGGATCTAATAATTCGTTCTTATTTTTCTCTTTGAACAAACGAGTAGAAGATCTTGTAGCAGTGTATTTTTTGTACGATGATGAATCATATTATTATATTAGATGAAAAAAAACAGAGGTAAAGACAGAAAAAAAAACTCGCTACCTTTCTCACTCGCGTGTGAAAAAGTATAATTAAATGAAAAACAAGCAAGAATATCGTTGAACAAATGTATGCGCATCTTCATAATTTGGCCCAGATTTATTGGAAAAAATAAATAACTGATGATAATAATAATGATATTCAATAATACCCATTATACCTATATGAAAAAAAATCGATTTACCACTTGAGAGTCCCATAATATTGATACGCAACATATTATTATTATTGTTATTATTATTATTATTATATTGATATTCATTTACTTATTATTATACCGTCTATTCATTGACATAAAATATTACGTTTGTATAATCATCATAAATGAACCGTTATATTATTATGAAACATTGAATACAAAAATTCATTCGAAGTCACTATACTTGAAGGCCTGTTCAGGAAATGATTTTGTCTTTTTTCATTCGATTTTTTTATATATATGTATCTTCTTTTCTACTAATAATATAGAAATATGTGAATGCGAAGGAAAAAGTAATATTTATATTATATTAAAGCGGAAGACACAGAGATAGTAGACGAAGAGAAAAAAAAACAATTTCTAGTCAAAATTTATTGTTTACCTTGTCATTTTTTTTTTCCTAATTTTTCTCGTGATCAATTCATTTTATATTATTTTTTCTATCTTAATGTAATTACTGTTGTGGTTTTGAAAATTTACAACGCCGGTCGTAAAATATAATTTGCTAGCTTACATAATAATCTGATTAATTGTAATTCTTTTTGATGCGTTTATTCATTTCTTTTCTCTCTTTTTCAAAAACCAACAGAGTACCAATAGAAAGAGAAGAAGAAAAAAAGATAAAAGAATGTTTTTGAAAAGGCCGATTTTCATAATATTATTGTTTGTTGCATAAATCGTAATTTTTGTTTTATTTCTGTAGAAATTTATTCTCTTTATTATTATTATCATTATTATTATTCGTTTCGTCTGAGCAGCCACTATTTGCTCAATGCGATCAAAGAAGAGAAAAAAAATGATGACAAAAAGAATAAATAAGAAAACTGTTACGGTGATATTATGAATATAGAAAAAGGTATTATATTGTGTAAATGAGCGAACTTGACGGGCTTGTAATAAGTTTTTATATTTGATACTAATTTATGAATTGAAGAAGGTAAATGGGAAAGAACATACAAAAATAATCATAATTCAAATGAAAAGGATGATGAACTGAATGGAAAATAGTAGAGGAAGTTGAGGAAAAAAACAAGGAGTTTGAATGAAAGTGATGAAAAGAAAAAGAAATTATTCCTTGGTTGGTTGATATAATGATTATATATTATAGCCGAAAAATTGATTCCTGCTTTCGTATACCTACTATACTTCTTATATCATAGTTTTTACTTGAAAAAGATGTAGGAAGAACGAGAGTGAGAGTGAGAAAGAATATACGAAAGAAAGAGAATAAAAGAAAATTACATATTTGTAAATGGAGAAGAAAAAAAAAGGAAATAATATTTATTTTTTGACCATGACATAATGATTCAAGAGTTGAAGTAAATATTTAGTAGAGTTGTGTTGTGTATGATTAAATATGAATATACTTGTTACAAAACGGCAAAAATGAAACTAGAAGATCACGAAAAAGAAAACATGAACGAAAGCAAAAACTGTAAATGAATAGAAAATACCAAGAAGAAAAAATAATTCGAAACAAAGTGGAACATCTACCTATATCAATGTTCAATTAATTTAATATAAAACAAAAAAATAACAAAACAAAACAATGTAAAGAGAAATTGATTATTATTATTATTATTATTATCATTACGCCTTCGCTGCTGAATTATAGTATAATATGTACTACTATTACTTTGTGCTCATTATGTAATTATCATTATTATTATTATTTTGTGATCAGGGGGAAAGTAAGAGGAATTTAAAAGTTATGAAAGAAACAACATATGTACATGTATGTGAAAAAAAGGTTAAGAAAAAATAATTATTCGAATAACGCAGGAGACAGAAAAAGCGAGACAAGTCAAACAACAATCAGAAGCAACATATTATTATAGAGAAAACAAAATATTGAAAATAAATAAAATAAAATAAAACAAAAATACTACTACTCTACATTCAGATTCTCTTCTGTAGGTTTCACTAAAGTGCATTTCTTGTATGTTATACAGTATTATGATAGAAAATAATAATAAAAAATATTGCGATTATAAATATGTGCGTCTTATGATTTTAATCATTCCTATTATCTTCATTCATTATTGATTTTTTATTTTCGTTATACCTAATTTCAGTGAATCCGTACAGCGTATTTGTGTATTATTATTATTGTTATTTGGATATTCAAATAATTCGCCAATTCGTGAATTCTGGTTACATTTTTTTTTTTTTTATGATTCTACATTTTTTTGAGCATTTAATTACTTTCAAAAATCTATATTTGTACTGAAAATGTGTTGAAAGACATGACTAGGAAAATCAACGTGGAGGTAAAGTGTGGGTATGACTTTTATTTATTTATATTAGGCATTACAGTAACAGTAAGAAATGTCCAATATCACGATAATCTAACATCAACACGTAATATTTATTGATCACGTCAAATCTGCTCTCGAAAAAGTTCATTTTTCAAACTATGTATAGTATGTGTAAAGTCATTCATCTTGAGGTAGTAAATAATCATAATAAGTAAACTGTATAGTATCTGCGGGTCCCGTTTATTGTCCGCACGAATAAAGATAAATCAATAGTCACGGCAGGATGTAGAATTGTAGGATCGTTGAGTGTAGAAGGTAGGATATTGCCGCGCTGAAAGTTGCGCAGAATTATTCAAAAATTCGTTCAACTTTGCACAGCCCATTCGCTCCCTCTGTAACCTGAAATCAGTAACTAACGGCATCGGGCTGAGTCACTTCCGAGATTGGCATAGCAAGTTCTTTCCTGTTCTTTCCGTTCCTAGCTGCGGCAGAGGTAAGACGTGTTTTTGTGGAGTAGCTCTCTACATTTTTTTCCTTTGTAACTATTCCGTTAACTTTTTTCCTCAACCCTGAACTCGGTTTTTTTGTACTCGTTCTTTGTAAATCGTGCGCCTACTGCTTCAGTTTTAACACACAATATCAATAGCTAATATTTCTCTGTTTTATTATTGTTACAGAATATCTATCGCTGCTTTAAAAGAAACAAAGAAAACATCAGAAAACCAGAATCAAAGCAAACTACAGGAAATAAGCAAAGGCAATTCGAATTTTTACAAGCTAGGAACAAAGGAAGCGGTTTACTTCGATCAATCAATCATGTAAGTAAAAATGTGTTATACATATTCAGTCAAATTATATTCGGGGGTGATTATTGATCGCAAAATTAATTATATCTGTGGTTCGCAATATACATATATATGGCATTATTAGTTTGGGAATCTTTATCTAACCACTTGGCCTTCAAAAGCCTCTCTGGATAGATAAAATGGCACGTGTAAAGCGCACACGCGTACTTATCGATCCTCTGTATAACACTGTTTGCCGCACACATTATCAACGGTGTTGCGTCAATCAATATTCACCACACATGCGTACTAACGGTTCGAGAATAATTTTTATAAAATTCAATTAAATTCGCTCTAAACGGTTGAGAACTCCAAATGTGTACGTAACAAAATGGCGGCTTTTTCGCTACTTCTAATAGTAGTAGTGCTGAAATTAGTGGTAGAAGAAGAGAACACCACGCTCTTCGAGGAAATAGAAAATGGCCGCTTATGATGAATTATATACCTACTGAATTTCTAAAATGGCTTATGATATATGAATTGCTCAAATTTTATTTCTCTTCGATTCCTTTCATAAGATTATTATTTTCATCGAGCTATTTTCACTATACATTAGACCGAGATTATGAATTACTTTCCCCCCCCTTTTTTTTTTTTTTTTTTTTTTTTTTTTTTCTCTTCAATTTTCCTCTCATTTTGGCGTGCCTCTGTTTTGTATATCGACAGAGCATGAATGCTTATGGGAGGTATATTAAATAAGGGTGAACTATGCCTTCGGTGTCCACACTCTTACGTCTGGATCCCATCCTCAAGGTTCACTACAAATTTTCCTCTGGAAACCTGGTCTTCCTCTACCGTATCACCTTTTAGAGTATTCACTAATTCCAAATCTAATGTTTTGCTTTCTTTTCTTTATTTCTAAAAGGACATACGGAGGATCTTCGGGAGGATATCGTAGTGGTGGCAGTAGCCGTGGAGGCGGAGGTCAAAGAAGTGGTGGATATGGAGGAAGCAGTGGTGGTGGAAGCAGCGGAGGATCTTCAGGAAGTCGTTTTGGTCAACGTGGTGGCGGAGGAAGCGGAGGCGGCGGTAGAGGAGGGCGCGGAGGTGGCGGAGGAGGTACTTTGAGAAAGCCAAACTGGGATTACGAGAGCCTAAAACCATTCAAAAAAGATTTTTACGTACCTCATGTAAACGTACAAAACCGTCACCCACGTGAAGTGGAAACTTACAGAGAAGAGAAGCAAATAACTCTGAAAGGAGACGCTCTCCCAAACCCAATCCAATTCTTTGAGGAAGGAAATTTCCCTGACTATGTTATGCAAGGAATTAGAAAGCAGGGATTCTCCGAGCCAACTGCCATCCAGGCGCAGGGATGGCCCATCGCTATGTCAGGAAGAAATATGGTTGGAATCGCTCAAACTGGTTCCGGAAAAACTTTAGGATATATCCTCCCAGCCATAGTTCACATCAATAATCAACAGCCGCTGAACCGCGGCGACGGACCAATAGCCTTGATCCTTGCACCAACCAGAGAACTTGCACAGCAAATTCAGACAGTCGCTAGTGATTTCGGGTCTCTTTCCTACGTCAGAAATACCTGCATTTTTGGCGGAGCACCCAAGGGAGGCCAGGCGCGAGACTTGGAGCGTGGAGTAGAAATCTGCATTGCTACACCAGGACGTCTTATCGATTTTCTCGAAAGAGGGACCACAAACTTACGCAGATGCACTTATCTGGTTTTGGATGAGGCCGACAGAATGCTTGACATGGGATTCGAGCCACAGATCAGAAAGATTATCGAACAGATCAGACCAGACAGACAAGTTCTTATGTGGTCTGCTACATGGCCAAAAGAAGTACGCAACTTGGCCGAAGAGTATCTCACGGATTACACGCAACTGAATATTGGATCACTTACATTATCCGCTAATCACAACATCCTGCAGATTATAGACGTTTGTCAAGAACATGAAAAAGAAACTAAGTAAGAATTTGATTCGTCGGTTATGATATTCTTCATATCTTAGTAAAATTTTCATTCCAAATGATGAGACAAGCTTATGAATCGCTGTGATCTTTGATACACACCATATTTTAATACCTCTAAGAAGAACTGATTCTTTTTTAAAGAAATATCATTTATTCTCAAAATTTTTGGATATCTGCTAATAATGGATTATTCTTCTTGATTACAGACTTGGTAGCCTGCTACAAGAAATTGGAAACGTTAACGACGACGGTGGAAAGACAATTATATTCGTAGAAACTAAAAAGAAGGTGGAAAACATCACTAGAAGTATTCGCCGCTATGGATGGCCAGCCGTTTGCATGCACGGTGACAAATCACAACAGGAACGTGATTACGTTCTTAGAGGTGAATTTTCTTTACTATGTTTCATTTTATTCATGGCTTTTTTTGCTTAATATATGGAACACAGAAGCAAAGTCTTATAATAAAAATCGTTTGTCTATTTTTTGTTCATTCCAGAATTCAGAAACAAGAAGGGTTCCATCCTAGTAGCAACGGACGTTGCCGCACGCGGATTAGGTAAGTTATTGAACACTTAATTCATACCGTCAACAGTAAAAATAAGAAGCCGTCATGTATTATTTATAGTATATTCTGTATATTTGTTCGTATACGTTCGGTTATGCTGAATAACACAAGTAACTAAAAGTTAGCTTGCGAATTCCAATCAACGGAGAAGAACACTTCTAAATGTGTTTCGAGAAAATTAGGCAGGTGGCGATGTAGCACAGACTGGTTATATGAAGTGATGCCTCACTGTTTGAAATTTCTTTCAATCATAGAATCGATAAATTATGGACATTTTATTATATTCTTAAATTTCTTTTTTTTTTTCCACTTACGGACTGAAGCTATTACAGAATGGAATGGCAGGTAGACTATGTTCGAATGAGGATTCACACAATACAAAGACATAAGTTTTCTGAGTAATTTCTAGGCTTTCAAAATTCGTAGATTCGCATATAATAAATTTAGAATTCAAATCCTCATTGGCGCTGATTCATACTTGCCAAATATATTTAGCCCTGTAATTATTATTATTGTCCACTCATTTTTACAATCTTCTCATACATGGCTCTCTAGCTTTTGAAAAGCAGGTACTTGAGATAATGAAAGATATTGCTTATTCTTATGAAACTAGAAAAAAAAGTAAAAATTACCTGCGCACCGTATTAGCTCCTAAAGCTAAGACGTTGTAAAAGACGCTGTTTGCAGCTGAGTGAAGGGAGAAAGAGAAGGAGATAAGGATTTGCAATTATTATTAAACTGGTATATAAAAAAAGAAAACTTAGAGAACGTAATAAGATTCGTGGTTTACATTCAAATTAAACAAAAAAACTAAAAAGTATAATTTAGCAATTAATTATAAGATAAGTGAGCATCTGTTAATTTATGTTAATCAGTCTGGTTGTCCCTTTTGTTTCAGAGGCACATGGTGCACAGATTGTTTTGAGTGTACGTTGAACAGAAAAAGAAAAATATACTGACTGAAACTCACTCACTGTCTGTGCTCTAGAGCTATATATGCAACTGAATATATAGATGACGTACAACGCACAACACGTCGTGTTATTGTTGTGTAATCAAAAAATTGTACGTAATGTGCCTCTGTGTACTTTACACACTGCGCCTGTGTACCACGGTCGAAGTTGAATAAAAAAAAAAGAATCTGAACAGAATTGATAGTGGTGCGCGGGCGAACATATATATCCGCATATATATGTGTGTGTATGTATATATTCGTGCTGGCTGGCTGGTGGGCTACGCATAGCAAAAAAACCTGGTTTTTACCTACTGCGCTATAACCAAGACACGGCACGCCTCTCCTCTTCGTAATTATGAGGGGAAAGGCCAACGTTTACAGCCAATGCGAGACAACAAACAATTGATTTTGCTACTATCGCTACTCTCACAATCTCTGTATTGTCTATCGGTGGATAAATACCTCTGTGTAGGACAAGAAATTTGCGATAAAACCAAACCAAAAAAAAAAAAAAAAAAAAAACAATTGAACTTGCATTCAAGAGTAATAATACAACAGTGCGGCAATCCCGCCGCCTGGCTGACCAATCTCTATCTTCGGGATCAAATGACGAATGCAATGTTCAACAAGTAAAATGGTTTGTATTTTATATACAATGCAGCTAACATAATATTCACACTATCAAGTATTTTTTTATCTATTTTTTTGGTTTCCTTTCAATAAAATTGGGCTCTTTTTCGGCGGCAGATATATTTTCAGACAAAATTTACTAAATACATGAATTGAAAAAAAAAAAAAGCAACAACTATTGTTATTCTTATCTTTCGATTTTCTCTACAAAAATAAATTGTGAAGTCACAAAGTTCCGCTTGTATTTCGATTGAAATTAAATACCAGTATTTCTTGTTATTTGCCAAACAATTTGAGCCTGGAATATAATTAGAATGCTACTCACTCACATGGACATGGCAAAAGTTGGAAAAATTTATCAACATAATGATGATACGTTGCAAGTTCATTTGAAACATTTTTTTTTATCATATATTCTATAATACAATCACGGGCAGTCCGGTGTCATGTCTATGCAGTGTGAAAGGATATGTGTGAATCTTAGCTGAGCGGAGCGTCAATACTCGTTGAAAAAAGAAAATTCCTCATCTCGTCGCATAATTGTTTAAATTTTACTGTTATTATCATTTTTCATAGCTATCTTACTTTACTTACTTCAAAAATGGAAGAAAGTAATTAAAATTGAAGGCTTATAGTTGTGTCATTGAATTTATATCATAGGAAATATTTGCTTCCCATGTGATGGCAACTTTTGCCATGTCTGTCTTGAATTAGAAATATTTTTAACGATATCCGTGCTTTTGACATATTTACATAGATAAAAGACCTCTTTCTCACCTGCTTGTTTGAATTGAGTATTGAATAAGTAATATGAATAAAGAGTCAAAATTGAATCTTATATTTATATACAATTATATATATATCGCTCTGTCATTCTGAACAAGTGTTAGAAAATGAAATTAAATCCTCTAGATGTCGATGATGTTAAGTACGTCATCAATTTCGACTACCCATCATCGTCCGAAGACTACATTCATAGAATTGGAAGAACAGGACGTTCCCAAAGCACGGGAACGAGCTACGCCTTCTTTACACCACAAAATAGCAGACAGGCCAAAGATTTGGTCAACGTTCTACAAGAAGCTAATCAAGTTATTAATCCTAAACTCACCGAGATGGCTTCAAGAGGCGGTGTCGGCGGTGGATACGGAGGAAGAAGTAAGTATCTTCTAATTGAATCTTGGCCATATTTGTTGTTCTTATTCAATAAAATTCCCGGCTGCCCCTCCGTATAATCGTAATATTAATTTCATATTCTGTGATTTTCCAGATCGATGGGGATACGGAGGTGGTAGAGGAGGAAGGGAAAACAATTTCTCTGGATCCCATAAACGATTTGACTCTGGTCGTAGCAACGGATATGGAAGTTATAATTGATTTAGTATTAAGTTAGCTTCCTTTTCTACGGTGGCCGGCTGAGCGGTAATGCTGAGCATAACAAAAATCGACCGATATATTTATAGGATGAGGAGCTTAGCTTTGGCATATAACTGACAAAACACTTGAACTGTGATGAAATTGAGAACAATAAGTGAAACAACAAAAGTAAATAATTACTACAATAACATCTTTAACTTAAATTATAATTGAGCTCGGTTAGTAACCAGGACCTGCCAGTTTAATGCGCTCGGCCAATTCTATACATATATTGAATAAATTTAATTATTTAAAACATACAAACTTTCGATTTTTATTTGTCTTTTATTTAATTTTTTTCTTTCTCTTGAACCAAATATGGTTGATAAAACTAAAATGATGATAAAATTTTAGACAATTATCATTATCTTGAACAATCGATACTTCACGTTATTAATAATTATATTAATGAGATAGCCGAACGAGGCTCGCACGGACCATAAAAAATCACACTTCAGTATTCATTCCATTCATTAATGAGAGGTTTATTTTATGGAATGGCCCAACGGCGAAAGTTTTTTTGGCATGTTATTATTTAATTAAAAATAATCCAATTGGATTTGGAATAATGATTCATAACTTGATGGATATTTATTAATGATGTCAGATAACTAATGTGGAGGGTACAAAGAAAGGAGGAGCTAGACGCGATCTGAGGGTTCCTGACCCATAGGCAACAATTTATATTAATAAATTATTCTATCGATTTAGATATTGAAAACAATTATCTTCTTCATTTTCTCTCCATAACTTTTAGAATTGCTGTGAAAATATTGAGTATCAGTGAAAATAATGGAAACGTAAACAAGAAACACGTGTATACATAGTAAAAGAATGTATATACATACGTTACACATCTCTTGAATACAATGAAAGGAAATAAAGTTGTTAAACGAACACAAGAAAAATACATATTGCTTTTTGAATTATTTCTTAGTACATAACTACCCCCTTACCTCTTTTTCATTTATTTTAGAATATGTTCAATCCCGGACAATCAACTAATTCAATTTGTAAATCTGAGTAGTGTTTCCACATTTGCCAACAAAGGTTATAATTTTCTAACAAAGGCTTCTGGTTAAAAGATTCAGAACATTTCGAACCAAAGGCTAATTTGCAGCAAAGGTGCAGAGTTGGCAGAAAACAGGGTATAGGATTTCTAGATCAATAATCCAGCTACATACATAAGAGTTTATTATGGCGAAAGATACATTACAATAATAATGATAGTAGCCGAAGTTACCTAGTATGAAAACATGTAATATTGATGTGTCTGTTGAGGCATTTTTATCGAGCTTTTATTTTAGGTACCAAACTATACCAGAATTTAGTTTACGTGACATAAGGCGATGTTTTGCGAGCCTTTGGTCACTGTACCAGAGTGCACCAAAGTATACCAGGATATGGTTGTGTGACATAGTACGCTATTGCTCTGGTATACTTTGGTACTGTGACCAAATGCTCGCAAAAAATCGCCTATACACTATTCTCCTGGTATACTTTGGCACCTATACCAGAGGCTCGCTAAAAAATGCCTAAGATGAAAAAAACATTAGGTATGTAACAATCGATCAACTTTGTGTTTCCCCTATTACCATAGCCAGCAGTTGCTTAATAAACTTGAATGTAAGTGCTACGAAAAGTTTGTATGAAAGAACTCAGCAAAAAATGTGGAGCTAATGATGTTCACTTATTAACACGGAAGGGTCATGTAACGGGCGTTTTTTTACAAATGTATTTATAAAAAATGACAAGGTTTCTTAAATTTTCATGAAAAACATTGTAATATTGACAATAAATGCTATAACAAAACAATTTGTTTGTGACGTAATAATGCAAAATTGCGGCACTGCAAGCTGCTTGAATTTGACTCCTTTTTTTATGCGTGGTGCAGGCTACAGGTCGTTCTAATTATCTGAAATCAAAAATCGAAGATTTTTTGGTTAAAATATGAACTTACGCAGATCATGAACCTGAATTACAGAAAAAAAAATGGAATATCGAAAGTTCAGTTCAGTTCCTAAAAAAATTGATTAATTTTTTTACCAATTTGTAAAAAAACAATTCGATTTTTTTTTAAAAGTGTCCTGAACTTTTGATTTTCGATTTTTTTCCCTAAATTTAGATTCAAAATCTGCGAACGCTCATATTCTAACTAAATAATTTAAGGTTTTTGATTGCAGATAATTAGAACGACCTGTAGCCTGCACAGCGCAAACAAGAAGTAGTCAACGTTGAGCAGCTGTGGCGCCTCCATTTTGAATTTTCATGATACAAACAAATTATTTTCTACCAGCATTCATTGCCAATATTACGATGGTCTTTACCACAAGTTATTAAACCTTTTCATTTTTTATAAATACATTTGTGAAAAACCGCATTCCGTTTACATGATCTCCCGCCTGAAAATGACTTATCGAAGGCAGTTTTTTTATTTTCTCTCCTTGTGATACGAATGAAGAAAACCTTTAGCTAATACACGTAGATGTTCATAATATACCTATTACGGCTGCGTTCTAAAATTAATTGTCAGCGCTCGAATTTTAGTGGGAGAGAGACAGCGCTCATTGAAAACCTGATAGAGCGAGAAAGACACAAGACTGCTGACTGTACTGCCAGCTAATTTCGGAACGTAGCCTACATCAAGTACTACACTATATTTCAGTACACAATTGAAAAAATCCTTCTTACTAGGTAGATAATTACTAGGTAGATAATATTAATTAATTAAGTACTACACTATATTTCAGTACACAATTGGAAAAATCCATCTTACTAGGTAGATAATATTAGAAAAGAAAACCAGTAACATAGGTATAAGGTATACTTGTTTAGTATTGTCCTGTCAAATACGCATTCGTATGTATATATCTATGATATCAGAATTTCATCGAGTGAGATAGGTATTATAGAAAAAGGACGAACACGTGACTTGGATTGAAAAACTTCAATGATTGTAGGAAATGTATAAAAAACGGTAAATACCTGAAAATCTCTTGATTCAAAAGTCTCGCACACAGCTGGTTCTGTCAGACATTCTGAAGATATCTACTACCAGAGTAAAAAACCGAGTGAATTGATAAATAACTAAATAGTAAATCCTATTTAATTCACTAGCGATATTATCACCTTCCTCAATTTGACCCTGTAGAACAACATAGTCAATACGCAAAAAGAGAACAGAAAAAAACATATCAAGATCTTAAATAAACAATGATGGCAAATTTTATCCAATCCAATAAAAAAAAAAAAAAAAAAAACAATGAAAGAAAACAACAATGTAAAAAATTGATAAATCTCAGTCAGGAATCTTAAATGTACTGAAATAACTAAGAGCTGCAGATGCCGAAGTCTGGGCCAAGTTATAAACCGGATGTACCATTTCCACCGTATTCGATTGACAATTACCTATCACCACTGGTACTGGGGAATTTTGTGCCACGGATAAACCACTCAGTGCGTAACATGTGTGATAAACATCTCTGGGTCTGGAATCAGAAAAAGGAAAAGAAATTTTATAGGTATTTTTTTAGGTTTTAAGTTGATTATTCGTATAACAAGATATGCAATAAATTCTCGTATAATAAAACTTATTATTTTATTCTGCAAGATTATCAGCTGTATCATCGATAATTACTTATCAGGTTTATCTAGCAGTCCTCCAGACGGATGCTGACAACAGACTAACAAGTATTTCTGTAAAGCTTCCTGGTCGAATAGCCAATAATCAGATTGAAAACCTTGCTCAGTAAGAAGTGCGTGTAACAGGGGAAAGGCACCCCCCTGCCAAAAGGAGTAACATCCATCAACAAGCTTATTAGTCCGCCCTTGAAAACCTCCCTCGAGTTTCATCTGCCTGTTAACTGTCCATCGCTGCGAAAGAAATTGAAGAAAAGTAACTAGATTATAAGATAAACTTCAAACATTCCGAATTCATTGAGATTAAATAATGATTACAAGAGCACTAACTAAGCCGATACATACTCAAAATTTTGCACACAGTCCTTTTCTCACGATAAACGTTATTCACATCTGGATTCTGTAATAGATTGATTATTTTTAGATTCTGATAACACTAGTTAAGATTTATAAACGATTTAAAGAAAACCTGATAATTATCATCATCGATCTTAATGAGTGCTCTTCAATTTTTAAAGTTGAATAACAATTCGATGGAAACTTTTACCAATAGCGATGGCAAGTGACACGATTTTGCTTTTTCGAGTAAAAGGAGCGCAGCTAGACCGCAAAAAGTGTATCCTCCATGAGCTTCCATGCCTGGGCATCCACCGAACCCTCCTTCCCATGTCTGACAACTTGAAATCCATTCGCCAGTGTTTTTAAAAATATCTGGACTATATACGTTCGTTAATCTCGCAACAGAAACGGCACAGTAAACTCCTCTTATATCCACTTCACCTCCTACGTGCATACTAAACGCTCCATCTTCGTCCCTCAAGGAAGTTAGAAACCTTTGTAATCCATTTCTGTTAAAGCAAAGTTTAGATTTATCAAAGAAATTGAAGAATAAAGACAAACTACTTGTAATCTATTTTTCAATTATATAGGAAACGATTATCCAGTTATTACTTTTTCAATTATTTGGTAAATAAGAGACGCTTACAATACCTTTAGAAGGTCATGAAAGAATTATTAGAACAAATTGGTGTCAATATTTTTACCTATTTATCGTATTATAAGCTTCGGGAGTCCCTATAGTACACAGAGCGTTAACAGCAGCATAAGTTGGTGCGAGATGAGGATGTTGTCCCGGGCCTCCGCCGAAACCTCCATTTGGAGATTGGCATTTAGCCAAAAAACCTGCAATGTGGGAATAATCTTCGTCTTCCAAACGCTCTCCAAGTATCTGAAGAGCGTGAAGTATCCAGTAACAGAGCCACGGTCTACTGCTGTCTAGGCACTGCACAAACAACCGAGAAACTCCTCAATTTAGGATATAAAAAAAGGATAAAAAAATAAACACCTTTCGATCATTTTCCTTACCTCGTAAGACTGCGATAAATGAGTCAAAGAAGTTTTTAAATAAAAAATATGATTATTTCTATGGAGAATAGGTAGTTTGCCTTCTAGCTCGTGTAGCTGTTGGGTAATCTGGTAAATCTTCAAGACTGTAGTTTCCACTTCATCCTGAG
The DNA here is from genome assembly GCA_963170745.1 of Phymatocera aterrima. NCBI lineage: Eukaryota > Metazoa > Arthropoda > Insecta > Hymenoptera > Tenthredinidae > Phymatocera > Phymatocera aterrima. The sequence continues at coordinate 10,725,731 of OY720664.1, forward strand.
CGAGAACATTTTATCAAACGAATCAAGAATTATGTATGGGAATTTTCAACACAACCTCAGAAATTTGTGAATGAATAATTTATACACCGTTATTAATTCACCTGCATAACAGATGTAACAGTCTCAAAATCCTCAGTGTCTTGCCTATCCTTCAACAATTCGTCGTATGGTTTAAAAATCATTTTATCCTCCGCGCCGTCATCGGCGTCGATTGACTCCCAGTCCCACATAACCTGAAAAAACAAAAATTGTTTATGTTAATTGGTGTTTCGTTCTCTCACGCCCTTTTCTTCCAGGTCCCTTGCTAACCCCACCGTATGTCTTGTAAACGATCATCACAATCTTGAAATAACTATCATTATTATCAAACCTTATCAAAGTATTATAACTTATTCCTGGTGGTTCTGATGAGATGATTTTCAGGTTGTATTTGTTATGTAAGTAGCACCACTGTGATTTTACAATTCAAGGTTATGTTAGGTTAGGTTAGATTAGAGAATTGATATCAAACAATACCGGTTCAGTATAATTATTATACTATTTTTGGGCAGTGAAAATTCACTTGCGAAATATAATTTACTCATCATTACTCATTCATTGGATAATAACGAGAAATTAAATAATCGTAGCGTTTTCAAAATCTTCATATCACCGAGCCTCCCTCTGCCCTCTTCCTCTCTTCACCCTCTTATATTATCTTTTCTTGCTCAACAAACATTCCAATGTATGTACGCATGTAGTATCGAGAAGTCCATAATTGAAGTGAGTGATCGTTCAATTTCTCCAACATTTTATCATAATGATAGTCGAAAATTAATCCATTTTCTATTATTATAATTATTATTCATTTGCAGATATCTGTAGAGAGAGATAGAACGAGAAAAATAGAAATAAAGAAAAAAAAACAAATATGTTTAATTTAAATAAACTTGGAACGTTGAGACATTTCAGCAATAACTTTGTAAGAGTAGTAGAAGTAGGGCCGCGCGATGGTTTACAGAATGAAAAAACGATATTACCGACGTCAACGAAGATAAATTTCATCAACAAATTATCTGGAACAGGATTGAAGACTATAGAAGCAACGAGTTTTGTATCGCCAAAATGGGTACCGCAGATGGGAGACGCGGAAGCAGTATTGAAAGGGATAAATATAAAATCGGAAATAAGTTATCCCGTACTAGTACCTAATTTACAAGGTTTAAAAAATGCAATAGACGTCGGAGCTAAAGAAATTGCAATATTTGGAGCTGCATCCGAAGCTTTTAGTAGAAAGAATATAAACTGTTCGATATCTAAAAGCATAGAAAGATTCTCCCTGGTTACAGAACAAGCTAAACAACACAACATTAAAATAAGAGCATACATTTCTTGTATCGCCGGTTGTCCTTATGAAGGAGAAGTTAAACCATCTGTAGTAGCTAATTTAGCTTCTTCTTTACTCCAACTTGGATGTTACGAAGTATCATTAGGCGATACGATAGGCGTTGGTACTCCGTCTAAAATAAAGTCGGTTCTCAACGAGCTAAAGACTTTATCCAATTCTGGAAATTATCAAGAATTTGCTATTCATTGTCACGATACCTTCGGACAAGCTTTAGCAAACGTTTATGCGAGCTTAGATTTTGGTATCAGAGTATTCGACTCATCGGTCGCAGGGCTTGGTGGCTGTCCCTACGCAGCTGGAGCTTCTGGCAATTTAGCTACAGAAGATTTACTGTACTTACTTAGAGGTCAAGGATTCGATACCGGTATTGATTTGGATAAAATAATCCACGTTGGGGATTATATTAGTAACGAAATCGGCAGGGAAAATAGATCTAAAGTCGGCGTCGCTGTACTTGCGAAAGAAAAGATAAAAAAAGTGTTAAACTAGTGCGCAATCTCATTTGTATATTATTATTAATCGTTGATCATTTTCCGTTTTTCGGATGTAAATATTCTTTGTATTCATTATTTCAATAAAGATATAAATATTTTATTTTCTTATAATTGAGCGATTTATTATTGTTCAATATTATCATATTACTATATATTCCATGAGTAATATTGACAGTTTTATGTATACTCCTTAAAAATGAATACCTCTGTTAACCTCTGTCAACCTCTGTCTTGTATTATTGTAGTTTCATCATGCTTTTTTCTTTGTTATTCATTTTCATTCCTTCAAATTTATAATTCATTGTCTTTTCTCTCACATTCATTTATATTTCATATTATATCCATACTGAGACTCTTCAAAAGAAATACATAACTGAAGTCATCAGGAAAGATATTCTCCAATGTATTAAATGGTATTGTAAAATGTGAACTGATAACAAAGTAAAATATAATAATAATAATGATAATAAGGAAGGGAATGTCACAGTAACCATCCATCATTACGCGACTGCAGCTGACCCAAGATATTCGTTGGAAACATCCGTATTTGCATAGGGGGCGAGGGAAACTGCAGAGAACCTTGCCCAGGTCTAGCCGACCTCAGGAAACCCATTTCACCACGGGCTGCCGGTTCTCGGCGTTACAATCGAAAAATAGCGTGGTCCGACTGACAACGAGTAAATTCGAACCCTAGATCTCTGGCTCCATAATAGCGTACACTCGCTACTACGTTCGGTATGTAATTGTATTTGTTAAACATTTTTTGTCTATCCATATATTTTTTATGGAATAAGAAGCAAAAAACAAGCAGCTTATACCGAACTAAATTGAAAACAAAAAAAAGTGCTGATTTCGGTTCTCTTTCGTAATCTCTTTAGAACTCAGAGATAGGCGATAGGTAAAAATTTCCTATTTTATATAACAGAATTGTTTAATTTATCCTTCTTATATTTTCTTTCTTTCTTTTTGTTCACTATGTTTATACTTTGAATTCCCTCAATCATCAGCAGCAACTGTTTCAGACTGATTAAGAAATGGTCATTTTGAAGTTCTACGTAGTAAGGTCTCAGAAAATCACAATTTATGGCACAAAATCAATCTTTACAAACTTTCATTCACGATATAATATAACAAGAAGAAGATTTGAATAATTCATCTTTGAATACATACTCTCTCACTCTTTCTCTCATTGAAATTCATGGACTCAATGATAAAATATAAACTGTGGATGAATTGTGATCATTATTGTTACGAGAAACTAGAAAATTCTTGAAGGATTGCCTGAGTATCTAAACTGGTTAAATCTATTGACCCCCTAGTATCGATGACGACTTCTCTGACCTGAAAAGAGAAAACAAAATTAATTAAATGATAAAAAACAGAAGATTTCAATCGACTTTGGATACGTGAATCGCTTTCTTACCATGTTTGTAAAGAAGGCTGTATGTTTTGGTTTTTCAGAGTATCTTTCGTACTGATCTAGACTATCTTGTAGCTTCAAAGTCAAGCTATCATAATTCTGAATAACGACTGTTAAGATTTGTTCTTCCGTAGGTGTCGATAGACTCTGACTAGCAAGCCAAGCATCTATTTTTGGAGTGAAGTGATTTATGATATCTCGTACGTTTACTAAACAGTTTGTTAGCTTCAAAGCATGTTCTTTATACTCGCAAATCTCACTCGTCGAATATCTTAAAGCTGAAATACAAAATACAGTCTAACAGCAATGATCAAAGGTCGAAAAAATTTTAATTTTCAAGAATCAGTATCACTTAGTAATCACCCATAGCGTTCAGATTGGTAAAAACAGCTTTCATCCTGATTATTTCATAAAACAATTCATCGTAGCTACTAGGCGAGGAGAGGAACGTATCTCCATATGTTATAAAAAGATTTAAAATATTCACAATCTAAAATCATAGGTTTAAATTATATTGTAAAGTTTGAATAATAGAATTTTATTAATTTTTTTGTTTTATTAGCACAATTTACCTGAATCGCAAGGTAAAATATGTTCATTTTTTTGGCCAACTGATTTTCAGCGGTAGTTAAATATTTCAAAAGGTTTATTAACGCAGTCCATAACTCTCTCCATTGATATCCAAGCCTAACGCGACATCTCTTCTGGTAGCAAAGGAGCCTCTGCAAAACTCCGATGCATTGAAGATATAATTCGATCGGAAAATTCTTCATCATATGAGCTATGATAAATTCAACAAGCAAATCTGAGAATCGAAACGAAAGAATTTCCATGATTGATTAAATGGCAAACAGAACCGAAAATCAAGAGCGATTTCTGTACGAAATTACGTAAATTTGATTGCATTACCCAAAAGAGTAGCTGCTAGAGGTTGAACCAGTGCCACTTTTTCCTGTAGTTTTCTATGCCTCATTGGTAATCTGTGTAATTGTGCTTTAAATGCTAAATTCGCATCGTGTATTAAACTGTTGGCATATTGATCTTCTGCAATGCAGCTCAGGATCAAAAAACAAAGTTTGACGTTGCCAGTTATAGCATCGGTTTTATTACCCTGGGTTTTAATACCTTGGGTAACTATAGAGCTGTGATAAAAAATTGTTAGTCAAGGAACTGCATTTGAATACTTTGAGGGATTGTATAGAAAACTTCAAATAGAATTCTAAAATTCTTACCAGTATTCGAAAAAAGTTGCCAGAAGATTAACAGGCTGTGCCATGATATCCTGAGGCTGAGTGCCGCCGCCAGGCGCAACTGCGTTAGGACCCAAAGTATTATTGGGAGAAGGTGGTGCGCTGGTATCGCTCTGTATATGTGCTAAAGTAGTTACAAAATATCTATTTAAATGAGTAGCTTCATATAAAGCTAATAGAAGCGCATTATTGGCACGAATTTGTTGGGTCTTAGCTTCTTCTTCTCCGACAAACATACTTCCAACCATATTCGTCAATGAGGATAACCAGGAGGCTTGAATTTCTGTAGAAAAAATATTGAATTCATTATCACATTGGATAGGTTTTTCACATAAATAGAATCAAGGATGATGGTAATTTTTACCGGCTCTTTGCTGGTCAAATTGTCTGCAAAAATCGGTCAATGATGTTGATATTACTTGGCCATATCCGTTGAGTGCTACCTCGTCATCGAGAATTGAGAGTTTAACAATATATGGATTTGCGCTTTCATGTTTTCTGTAGTTGACTAGAAGAGTTAACAGCAAAACTGCGTCATGACCATGCTGATTTCGTGATTTCGTTTCTCGCAAGAGCTGCACTAAGGATTCGAACACGCTATTCAACATTACGTATTCGAGCAAAGTATTTTGGCTGACATTATCCGTCCCTGTGACTATTATTACTAACAATTTAAGACAGAGAGCCTTCAGGCTGTCCGGATATTCTCCTGGAATAAGTGATAAATGAAATTTCATGATTTTAGTAATCAAGAAAAAAAGAAAATCACAACATAGGAATGTAGTAGAAAGTAAGAAACAGAAGTTCGTCGTCGCACCTGTGAGAAAGTTATTACAGTGCCTCATAAGTGTGGTCATTCTTTGTTCGGCAGAGTCAAAGCCAACCAAAATATCAATTAAATTGAATCCGCAGTCTCCTTGATCGGCTTTTTTATACATCGATTGAATAACTGCTGATAATGTTTGAAGAGCATAAACAACGCGGATATGGTGTTCATGAGCAAGAGTATCGACACAGTGCGATACTAAAGAGTTGAGATTTTCTTTTACTGTATTCAGCTGATCTGCAGCTAGACGTAATATTTCTATTTCAATTTGTGATACCTGTGGAAACGAAAACTAAGATAGTGTCTATTTCTAGATTTATTTTATTTATCGGGTTTGATGGTGATAAATGATTCAGGCAACAGGAAAACTATAAAAGTACCTCTTAATACTGACGCTTGATGCTAGCGTCAAAGCATCAAAACAGTCATGTGATTATAATTGATTAACATTTTGTTAAAACAATTGACGGCACTAAATTTTGATACCAATAAATACTCTTGGATTGACGCTTGAAGTTATGCAAATCTAACTTTAAGAACTTGATGCTAGCCACAAAAGTCCGAATGAGATACCATAAGAAGAGATTTTCTGGTTACTCTGATATTGTTATTCATTTGGTTGATAATCTATCAATTCATTAATTTGACAGAAGATAAAATTTGTACAAAAGTTCATTTAAATCTTTAAAAACTTCACTATTTTTATATTTTTGAGTTGGAAATCTTGATTTCGGTAACTTTAAATGCATTAGAATCTTAGAAGTACATCCCTGTTCAGGAGATAAGATTTAATCATGTTATGAAGAGGTTTTTTTTATTGAACCGATAAAATGGTTATCGGAAAATTATTCACAAAGTTAGTTCAGGTATGTAAAAACCTTATAAAATTATCGATCCATTGGATAGATAAAGCATGATATCGGTTTTCGAATCTTTTGTAAGAAAAATAGTTGAAAATTTTAATCAGCCTCTCTTGGGATTCTTTTGAATTTGTTTCAGTCAATTCCGTCCTGGGAAATGACAAAGTATTATGGAAGAGTTTGCATATTTCAATTGAAATGTATGAAATATAGAATCGAGACGAGTGAAGCATGGTTCAATATGAGGTGTAAAATTATGCCTAAAAGTATACGTGCTGAAGAATCAAAGGGGCATGAATCAAAAAAAAACACAGATTCTACCGAGTGCGATATAAAAAATGAACAAAATCAATCAAAGACAAAAGTTCGGCTGCCTGAAAAATTGAAACGGTCAAAAGAAAAGGGAAAATAAATTCTTCCCAGTCTGAATTCTAATGAACAAAAAAACGGTCAGTTTAACATTTCCCGTGTTTCAGGAATGTTTGTTCATTCTGAAGACAAGCGATTGCGACCCTATTCATCCTTTCATCTCTTTTGGAGCGTCGGGTCGCCTTGATAAAAAAGCGTTGTTTCTCTTGTAAATGATAATAAAAATGTAATTTGATAGAATTTGGTCTATACACCGTTATTTTTGAGAATAAATATTCTGGGTTTTTAGATTTTTCTTGTGGGAGCTGAATTTTGAGATATGAAATGCGTAATTTTCTAGATATTTCAGCATCATCCCTTGAAATAAACATAAATTAAAAGAAAAAGAAACGAAAAGGAAAACCACTGACCTTAGGTCTGAGGAGAAAAAGTTCATCCCAGAAACGAGGATTAGTTAACGTAGGCTCATCTCCTTTGAAGAAACTTTCGTATATCAATAAAACTTTTTCTTTATATTGTCGTTTAGATCCCGAACCGCTTCGTTTGCGCATAGCTATAGCCATTTTCTTGTTTTTCTCTCGCTTATATTGAAATTAAATCATTTAAATTACACATGAATCTGAAATAAAATAGAAATTTTCACGTTTTCAATACTCTGACTACTTATAAACGGAGTCGATAGACATAGTTTATTAAACTGACTTAACCCAACCGTCAAATTGAATAAACCGATCAACACTATGAATTGATAATTTAAATCCTATCGAATGAAGATTCACTCAATTCAAGAAAGAAAGCCAATAATATTGTAATAAGTTAATACAAGGATGTTTCCTCACGGTTAACCTACGATCTAATGGACCGTACTTAAAATTCAATTACTAATTAGATTAATCGAGGATAGACGTTTGCAGGTTAAATGAATGACTATTACTTACCGTCGTATATTTGTCACGTATTCGAACATAAAATTTAGAATTAAGGTTCGATTAAATTCAATTATAATAATATAACATATGTGTGTACCATACAGTATGATAATTAATCGAACACACGTTGCACTAGTTGTTAAGTTTAGCAGAAATAGCCTCACAGTTTTGACGGTTTTTATGACAACTGAGATTTAATTGCCATCTTTATTTTTTCTGACTGCGTTTGACAGGTGTCACGACTTAACCTAATCTCACCTAACCTCCTCTCTCTATCAATTTAATTACGAAACTACAAGCTTATCTTGGAACTCGGAGTTCAAATCATGTTATTATGACGCAATTATACATAAGATAACCGTTTCTTATTTATTTACTTTTGTTTTCTTAACTTATATGATCCGAATAAATTGCTTTACACATCGAAAACTGAACACAGTTTAGTAAAATTTCGTAGGTTAAGAAATAGTAAACATAGTATTATTCTCGTTACAGTAGTAAATTTATACTTCTGATTCAAACATAGGCTTCAATTTGTTGGGAGAAAAAGACTACTTTTCAGAAAACCAAAGCACAACAAAATAAGAAATGATTATGTTACGATCGAAATTGGTTTACCATGCTAATCTTAGCAGGTAAGTAGGAAATGGCAGAATTCTATTGAGAGTGAAGTTTGTCACGTTAACATACCGAAAAATGAATTCTCGACCGATTTTCGGCTGAAATTTTGTCAAAGAAAAATCTTAAATTTTAGGCCGATTCGGGAAATCCCTGACGCCAAATTCCAGCCAAAAATCGCCTGAAAATCCGTTTTCCGTAATTTTGTTGCGTTGATGTTATAAGCTTGAGCTTGATAGAAATACTAACGAAACAGTAATGCTATAAGACAGATTGAAAACAACTTTAATTTCTTCATTTTTTATGATTGTTGAGATAAGAAATGTTAACACATATTACTTACTCTCTTCTCTTTCTCTTTCTTTTCCTTCATTTACCTAGATATAATGTGTGATACATCGTGAAAGTTATATAACTATGTTTTATAGGCTATCTTCATCTTTGCGGTATATAAAGCCACTAACAAATCCAGAGTTGAATAAAATCGAGAACAAGGAATCTTCTACTGGAGACAAAAGTAACAGGAATTCGAGCCGATTTGATAAAACTAATCAGAAGCTACTTGGATCTTTAGGAATTATATCAACTATCGCTCTCTATTATTATTACACAATAAACAATGACAAAGTATTTGCTAAAGAAGGAGAAAAAGATGCAAATTCAAATACAAATCCTGGAGAATATGACGAGAGATATAAATCCTACACTTTGGATGAAGTTGCGAAACACGATAACAAAAAAGATGGAATTTGGGTAACTTATAAACAGGGTGTTTATGACATAACAAATTTCGTCGACAAGCATCCAGGTGGTTCTGGCAAGATAATAATGGCTGCCGGAGGTTCGATCGAACCGTTCTGGCTGATATTTTCAAACCATAAGAAAAACGATATTTATAATTTACTCGAATCTATGAGAATAGGGAATATATCTGAAGACGATGCTGCGGGAGCTATAGCAGGAATGGAAGACCCTTATGCTAACGATCCTCGGAGACACAAGGCATTAATTATCAATAATAAGAAACCATTCAATGCCGAAACTCCCCCGTCTTTATTAATCCAGAGTTTCAACACTCCGTCGTTAGTAGTTTACTGTTTTTTTCTTCTATCAATATATACCTAGCTAGACAATATTCGGTTCACTAATTTCTATACACGCTTCTCAGGGATTTATTCTACGTTAGAAACCATCTTCCAGTTCCAGAAATAGACGCTCGTTCATACGCTCTTGAGTTATCTATAGAAGATAACGACGGTAGAATACTGAGTCTCGAGGATATTAAAAAGTATCCAAAACACACTGTAACAAGTGCAATTATGTGTGCTGGTAATAGACGCTCAGAAATGAATGAAATAAAAGCAGTGAAAGGTTTAAGTTGGGGCGTCGGAGCTGTTGGAAATGCTTCATGGTCGGGTACAAGATTACGGGATATTTTAAACGACTTAAATATAAATGAGGAAGATTACGAGCATGTTCAAGTACGTGATAGTCAATAGATCTATGATAATGGATCGGAAAATCGGATTCTGAATAATTGTTTTTCTCTTTCCGTTTGAAGTTTGAAGGACTAGATTTGGACCCATCGAGTACTCCTTACGGATCTAGTATACCGATAAGTAAAGCGATGGATCCAAAGGGCGATGTTATTCTGGCTTATGAAATGAATGGCGAGCCTTTACCAAGGGATCATGGGTATCCTGTGAGAGTCGTAGTCCCCGGGGTAGTTGGAGCAAGGAATGTCAAATGGCTTGGTAAAAAATAATTGGTAATTTATGTACAAAAAATTGGAGCAAACTGAAATATTGCGAATATTTTTTGTACAGGGAGAATAATCGTTTCGAAAGAAGAAAGCGAGTCACAATGGCAACAGGGTGATTATAAAGGATTCTCTCCTAGTACAGACTGGGATAATGTTGATTATACAAAATCACCAGCGATACAAGAACTGCCTGTTATTTCCGCGATCTGTACACCAGAACCTGGAGATAGAGTCGCTGTTGAAAACGGAAAGATTAAAGTTGAAGGTATAAAGAAACATCATGAAAAATTGACGAATTCAATCCAACTTATTGATTTTTCAGGGTATGCTTGGTCCGGAGGTGGACAAAAAATTGTTCGAGTTGATGTAACGGCGGACGAAGGAGAGTCTTGGGAAACGGCAAAATTTTTAAGTCAAGATTCATCAATACCTGGTCGTCACTGGGCTTGGACATTATGGGAAGTTGAAATCCCAGTAAAAAATGGAACAAAGAATGTCGAAATATGGGCAAAGGCTGTTGACTCCATGTACAACGTCCAGCCGGAGTCTTTCAAAAATATTTGGAATCTTCGAGGGGTGCTTAACAACGCTTATCACAGAGTTAAAATTGAATTGAAATAAAATAAAAATCAAGTTTTACATTATTTTATATATATTGAAAAAAGTTAGTTCTGTTGATTTAACAACCTTTATATCACATATTTTACCGTTTTTTTCTATCTTTGTAATGTAGAGTCAAATAGATTTATGTCGTACTTCGCTCATCACATTCACACCGATTCCATCATCTTGATTTTCTTCACGAATGTAATCAACGACACCTTCGAAATTCAGATCCAGCTGTTTTCCCTTGGCTAGATCATGGACTTCGAAAATTGGGCTACTCTCTGTAGCCCTTTTACCAATAACAACGATGTACGGATAACCGCTTCTCCGTGCTTCTAGTAATCGTTTTCCAATGGTCAGATGAATTCTGTCGTCAAGTATAACGTCCAGTCCAGAATCTTCGATAACTTCATAAAAATTCTGTGCATGGTAGGAGGCTGGCGCTTCTTTACTTCCACCCTAAAAAATTCATTTCAAATATTGGATAATCAGAAAAGAAGCCCAAACTTTATGAGTTTCCCTTTGATTTACCTTCGGAGGTAAAACACAGACTCTAAAAGGCGCAAGAAGTCTAGGCCACCTCAATTCTTCGTCCGTGGATAAAATTTCAAGCGCTGCGCTAAGAATCCTAGACAAACCAAGACCATAACAACCCATTACTAATGGGCTGGGTTTTCCATCAGCCAAAAATGTCGCTTGTAGAGCTTTGGAGTATTTTGTTCCTAGCAAAAAGTTATGTCCAACCTAAAAGAAAATAAAGTATGGAATACTCTTGATTCAGAAGAAAATTTGGAATGTTATTTTTAAAATTAGATAATTAGTAATTCTCTAAGTAAGGCTTCTTTACAAATTCTTCTAAATTCAATTACTTCCACTGCCGTGTTTTGCTGTAAGTTTCGTTCACATTTTGGGCAAGTTGAGTCTCCATGTACTTCGGTATTAGCAAAATAATTGCAATTATGGCAACTGACTATATTATCCTCGCCAATATCAGAGATGTAATGATATTCGTTAGAATATGATCCCCCAATTGAACCCGTGTGACCAACGACTGGAAGATTTAATATAATAGTTTTTCAAACTGTTCTCTGTCTTTATTGTTCCAAATTCAAATTTCTGGGAGGTCTAAAGAATTGAATATTTTCATAAAATTGAAAAATATTGACAAAGTTTTAGACTTTATCTACGATTTCTAGTCTTTTTACAGATTCTAGACCTAAATTGAACCAATAATTGTGAACAATGTCAAGTTATCAATAAGATTCTTGAATATTTTAGATAATTTTGGGAACTGAGAACAAATTTCAGCCTCCTTAAGTATTTTCGACGCCCTACAAATTTCCCTGACATTAGATTGAATGATTTATGAACGAACCTTTCATAAATTCAACTCCAATTTTTTGAAAAAGTTGATCATAGGCTCCACAAACAAGTTCGTAACCTTTGCTTGCCTGATCATGCGAAGAATCGAAAGTATAAAGATCCATCATCATAAATTCACGCCCTCTCAAAAGTCCTAATCTGGGTTTCATTTCGTCTCTCCATTTGCTGGTGATTTGATACAGTTTAATAGGCAACACCTTGCTAGACAAAGGGCTGATGGAGGCGATAAGATTAGAGATAGCTTCCTCTTGGGTCTAAGTGAAAACAATAATGCTATCAAGTATAATGAAAATCTTGGATCTGAACCAGAAGATTAAATATAGAAATTCTAAAACCGATTAAATAAACATTTTTCATTTATTATTACCGGACTAAGAATATATTGTCTGTTATGTCGATCCCACAGAGTAAAAATTTCTGGTCCAGTAGTCTTTAGGCGTCCGCTAATTTTCCATAATTCGGTAGGTGTCAAGTGAGGCATTAGAATTTTCTGCGCATCAATATTAGCCAATTCATTGTCGACTAGATTTGTCAGTTTATCTAAAGCTCGGAGTCCCAAAGGTAGCAGACTGTACATTCCACTACTAGCTTGTCTTATTATGCCGACGTCGACCATAAGCTGAACGAAATGAATAAACCAATAAAACAAAAATAATAATTTTACCCTTTAGGTATTAAACCTAATATTGAAGAAAAAGATTCCTTCAATTACTCGTGACCTTGGTTTTCTTCATTCAAGAACGAAACAATGAATTGATATTTTTGTACGAGATATAAAAAAATCATTATTTTACCTTATAACTTTTTGACGAAACTTCAGTTTGGGGTTTACTATCTTTCGGGACAACATTTACCGGCTGAAATAGCTTCGATACTCTGTTCAATCTTCGTATGACTTTATTAGACATATTTCGTAATGAGTTTGAAGAAAATAACCTTAGATTAATTCAAAATAATTTGTGTATTTTGTTTGATTGTTATCTATTGCTTTTGAACACAAGTTGCCTTACTTTTCTTCAATCATTGAAAACACATGGCGTTCTGTGGCATGTATGCCTATTTGCGAATTGCGATGTTGTGTAATAGGCATTAGGGTTTTCGTCAGCTTTAGCCGAAACCACGTTGAGACTAGAAGCAACGCTAGAAGTGTATCTACACTCAACGGTTTCGTCACTGCGCATGTGCTAATTTCCGCCATCTTTATTCGTAAAATCGGCTAAATCTGCGCAAGCGTTACCGCCGTGTTGCGTAGCGGGAGTTCAAAAACGGGATGACTTCCGAACGTCCGTTGACGGAAGAGGTTCAGAGCAGTGTTGAAGCAGCCGCATATCCCGCACTGACGATTTTTCACCGTTTAAAACCAATCATAAAATCAAAGACTACTGAAACAATCGCCAATTCGGATTTGTCACTATTCCAACGCTGGTCTAAATGTATATACAAACCCAAGAAATTCACCGGTTATTCAGAGGCTGCGCACTTCTGACCAAAATTGTCCAAAATATTTGAATTTCCGCTCGTATAAAATGGCGGTGACGCCTGCGCACGTCAAACCGTGAAAATGCCCACTTCTCATCCAGTGTTGCGAACCCCGATAAATAAGATTATTTTCCGAGTTTGGCAACAATGCTTTCGACCTGTCACCTGATTTTTGTGCTGACATGTGTTATCGGTTAATTTTTCGATTTTTTCCAGATTTTGTCATTAGAGAGTGGGGAACATCACCCGCCATATTGAATAGTAAATAAATAGGAATAAACAATAGGGCGTCATAAGTATAAATTATGAGTTCGAATCTGTGTTAATAGTAAAAAGAAGCAAAAAATGTTCAACTCCGATCAGTGCTTCGATAGTTTGAGAATTTTTTACGCAAATTTAATCCCCTTTCACATATTTGGTATGATTATATCATGGTTAGCATTCGCTATTAGTTCTTGGAAAATTTCACCATCTATTCATGAAAAAAATGAGGTACGTCTAACATTGGTGACGAGAGCGGGGAGAAACAAAGATAATAGTTACATTATTTAGATACTAATATTATCGTTTTTCCATTTTGCTTCTACTACTCTTGCAGAAAGTTTTACTAGGAGAGAATCTGGCGTCTGCAAAAGATTCGACAGAAGATATGAGTTTGCAAACGCAGTATAAATTGGCTAGACGAAAATTAATTGAGCAAAATTTAACGCCGGAGCAACATTTTAAAGAGAAAGAGTAATGAATTAAAAATTAACAACCAAAAAAAAGCATAATAATTATTCTTGTCTACGTAAATTGATTACAATAAATGTACAACTAACAAAGAAATTATCCTATATTTTTTTCTTTCATATACTAAGAGCTGAAGCGCAGCAATTAGCAGCGATATTAAAATTACTTCAAGAAAAAAGTGAAACATTTCAAGTTGATTCAATGGACCAACTGGAGGATCAGCTAAGACTTTATAGAAAATAATGAGATAAACATTTTTATTTATTTATTTATTTCACCTTTCTCAATAATCAAAGTTCCTTAATATACTGTACACAAGTTTGATAAAAGTATTCGAATTTATATATTATCATTGTTATTATCGTGATGATAATTATTATTATTGAAGAAGAATATAATATAGAAATTGACAAGTGGAAAATACCGTACAATTTATATAATATAAATGAGTAGATTTTTGATAATATATTTACTATGTGCATAATGAACTATAATGTATGTATATACATATATAGCTAATATATTTCGAGAAAGAAAAACAAAGCAATTCATATCGATATTGTATGTAATTTTATTTTGTGTACCATAGTCTTAATATATACACACTTTCACGTGGTTGTGATTATGAATATTATGTATTGAAAAAAGAAATATATATTTGAAGAAATAAATATGATATAATGTAATATAATTGAATGTCGGAAATATGAATGAAACTACATGTATAGGTAAGTATATGCTGCTCTTAAATATTCCCTAGCAGGGTTATGAACTGCACTGAGTTTCGAGTATATATGTATTCAAGTCTTGGACATTGTGTAAATAATTCGTTAATGTTACAAATCAAACGCTTGCTCCTTGAATTTTGGATTAAACAATTCGAATATTTGAATAATTCATGAACATCTTATATATCTGGAATCGTGAATTTGCGTGTTTACTGATTTTTCAGTAAACTATAAGTGATCTATTGCATATCAGAATAATACAATTAATTACATAACTTTCCAATTCAAGCTTCCAGAACCTATGCATCAACTCTATAAGGCTATTTTAAGCTTGATACTGAATAGTCAATGATGAGAACCTTGTCAAAATTCTATCTATTCCACAAAAAACATTGAAAATTACAAATCCTAATAAAATCATTCGACTGGTTTAAAATACTCGAAACGCTCACTATCCGCACCGTAATTTTTACTTTGCATGCTATCTTATGGAGTGCGAGCACTATACCGCACCGAAAAGCGCCGCGGCGAATGAAAATGAGCATTCTATATCCGCTGGTTGCTAAAATCCTCGTTACCGTGTCGATGATCAGAATTTTTCTGTATTCCTGGAGTGCTTACAATTAATAGATTAAATATGAATCAACGT
The DNA here is from genome assembly GCA_963170745.1 of Phymatocera aterrima. NCBI lineage: Eukaryota > Metazoa > Arthropoda > Insecta > Hymenoptera > Tenthredinidae > Phymatocera > Phymatocera aterrima. The sequence goes on from OY720664.1 coordinate 10,741,223, forward strand.
TATTGCCGTTAACTCTTTTCAAAATTTTCTCATTTTTTTGATGGCACAAATTTAAATAATGCATTGAAAGACGTGAAAAATAAATAAATAAATACTAATATAATACTATATGAAACACGGTATTTCTTATAATCTGTATAGTTTTGTGCGTGCATATTCTGAAAAGAAAATGAGAGAAGAACAACAACTTTGCGAAAAAAATAAATGAATAACACAAATGGAAGCAAGTCAAGACATATCTGATTTGTGAAACTGAAAATCCATGTTGAATATTACAAAATTCATAATTCAGTCAATAAAGATCATGCGGCCGCACTGCGTCATAGTCCACGCAGCCTTTACTTTTGCTTTGACTTTCAAATCGAATGGAGCTATACGATTTGATTCGACTCAAAGCATACCCCTAACCCAAAGAGTATACTCTTTGCCCTAACCCCTCGTGTCATAAATATCGCGAATGTTATTTATTTCCTATTTGTGTGAATAAATATTGGAAAAATTAAATCATTCTAGATTTTTTACAAATAAAAACTATGGATAAAAATTTTGCCGGAATCTTCTCAATTCTTTAAGATTTGACGGGAAAAAATGGGAAGTCAACCTCAACGACAATATTTATAATTTTTTTTTTTTTTTTTAATCTTCCATGAAGTCAATGAATATATCAAGAAGAATTAAAAACAAGCAGAAACAATTTCGAGCGCACATAAAATCTAACAAACTCTCTATTCAACACTTATGCATTCGAATTTCGAATGACGTTTCAAATGATTTGAGGTTATGTTGTTTGTTTACCGGGTCGACCGGATAATAATATCCGTAAACAATGACGACAATACGCAATTAAGTGTCAATAAAATAGACAAACTTCGAAGATAAAGAAATTTTCCCCAACTATAAATAAGAGTTGAATGAAAATCATTGTGAATGTTAAAGTAACTTAGAAAAAATTCAATATGACATCAGCAGAGCAATTTATAAGTCTGATAACGGTAGCGAGCGCTAAAAAATTGGCCGCAGGATTAGTCTTCTGTTTTATAGCTTATCACGGAGTTATGCATCTTATTTACGGTAAAAATTTCTCCACAAATCCTGAATAGAATGAACATCTTGCATTACATTAAAATCAATTTTTTCTTTCTCCTTCTCAACACAAGGCAGCGATTCTTGTCGCTGGCTTTTAACTGAGGGAAGATATAAGGGAGATAAAGAATGGCAGCCTTATGGTTGCATGATGCATCATTATACTCAAACGTAAATATCACCAAATATAACAATATCAAATGATGGGAATTTTCGAAATTCACTATTTCTCTATGAACTTTACCCCTAAAATTATCCTTTTCAGAGATAGTCGCAGATGCTTAAGATATCTAGCGTTCATGGGCCATAGAAATCATTTCGTATTCACCGGAGATACTAGAGTTCGTCAACTCTATAAAAGCTTTGTATCCCAATTCACGGTTGATGGAAAACCGTCTGATTTAATAGATTTATCCGAGAATTCAGACCTCTGTTTTAATGATGCTCAATTAAGACTAAACGTTCAATATCTGTGGAGACCAAGACTGGACGATGTTATGATACAAGATTTCAAAAATTGGCTGGTGATTTCCACTAAGAAAATAAACCTGTATTCAGAATTTCAAGTTTCCTAAATTTTCACGTATTCTAGGAAGGCCCTAAATCACCAAGTATGATAATCGCAGGATGTGCGGCAGCCGATATTCTAGCAAACAACGCGAGCGATACTCAATTATATTCAGATTACAGTAGAGGATTAATAAGACTTGTACAACCCGCTGACGCCTTAGCCGAAAAGGGAATTAGGCTACTGTGGATTATGCAAGATCCGGTTCTCAAGGAAAGACTACCTTCACAACTCTCTAGCATTGATAATAGGAAGATCAATGTATGCAACAAAGCAGCAATGGAGGTACAAGAAGAAACTAATATTATCTGATGAATACCAACACGGAAAAAAAAGAATTTCTTTCTCTAAACCCGTTACTCTCAACAGATTCTATCACACAGTTCGGCACACCTCTGGGAAAGTAGTAGATTAGTGGGTGCCGGTGTGTTAGAACAAAGTCCCGACGGCTATCTGGCCAGTCCTTTATCGCTACGTCATAAAATTCAGCTTTTGTTAAATACCTACTGTAACGATCACATGAATTTTGATGACGGTAGTTGTTGCAGTTACCCAGAAGCTGCTACAACCTTACAGCTTTTAACATTATCGGTTCTAGCTTTATGGTGAGTATTTCTGCTGTTTGATTATTCAACGCTCAAAAAACAATACTCTGTACTAGTCAACAAAAATAATTACTATGAAATTTTCTGCAGCGTAATAATGGGAAGTGGCGCTTGGATTTACAGAAAAATATCTCAGCATCGTTCCGGATATCTGTACACCCAAGTCACTCTCCAAGAGGTAGAGAGTAGCGAGGAGGGTATAGAATGTGAAGAGAGTAAAGAAGAACAGCAAAACCACCAGGACCATGATTGGTACTCTTTGATAACATCGTTGGCACTTTTGTCTGTTATTTTAGCATATTTTTATCTTTGTGATAGGTAAGTAACACGAGCAAAAAACTGAACTAATTTTTCAATTAGTCTTTAAGAATATGTAATTCGGATATTTTTGCAGGACGAATTTCTTTATGAAGGAAAATAAATACTACAGTGAATTCAGTTTCTGGTTACCTTTAGGATACATTTTAGCGCTTGGTTTATTTTTCACTGAAGAAAGAGAAGGTGGACCGAGAGCATTGAACAGAGAACAAACTGACGAGTGGCGAGGACTAATGCAAGCCGTGGTATTAATTTATCACGTAACAGGAGCGAGAAATGTTCTCCCAATCTACATGCATTTGAGATTAATTAATTCAGCTTATTTATTTTTATCCGGATACGGACATTTCTGTTATTTTTGGCAAAGAGGCGATGTATCTCTGGTGCGATTTGCTAGAGTAAGTTTACACTCGAGAAAACTAAACTGGTTTTCATGCACACAAAAACAAAAGGATAATTGAGCATTAATTCATATTCCAGGTCCTTTTCAGGCTTAATTTACTCACCGTATCTCTATGCCTCTGTATGAATCGGCCTTATCAATTTTACCACTTTGTACCTCTTGTCTCATTCTGGTTCTTAGTTGTTTACGTTCTTGCTTGGTTACCGCCTCGAGTTTACTCAGGTAGTTTAGCGGAACATGGTCCTAGGGCACTTTTATACTTGGGATTGAAGCTTCTTGGGCTAATAAGCGTCATAACTATACTTTACATGTCAGAGGTTCGTCTCTGATTTCTTTTTTCTGATGAAATGAGGAAATCTAATAAACAATCTCTGAATGAATCTTCGATTTTCGTTTTTTGCAGGTATTTTTTGAAAAAGTATTTGTCACTCGACCCTGGAAAGCATTATTTGTCACTACCGATGACGATATAAGAGAGTGGTGGTCTAGATGGAGAGTAGACAGATACAGTGTAGCTTGGGGCGTTGGATTTGGCGCTGGTTTATTGGCGCTCCAAAGACTTGATCACATTCCAGGAGTTGCACTAGCCCCTTTACTAGCCCTAGCTTCTCTCGCGGCCTACAGTACTTTCACAATGATTTGTCATTCTGCTTCTGAGTGTGAAGAAGTTCATTCCTACGTTGCTTTTATACCGGTAATTATTTTTCCTCCTGTTCAATTTAGTAGAAAAATTTATACAAAATTAAAAATCTACTCTTAAATTTATTCCTTTGTCATTTCTTATGTTCAGATTGTGGGATACATAGTTCTACGAAACGCATCTCTGGCTCTCAGAGGTAAACATTCTGTGCTCCTAGCGGGTCTAGGTCGAATAAGCTTAGAAGCACTAGTCGGTCAGGGACATGTATGGTTGGCGGCAGATTCCCACGGTGTTTTAGTACTTTTACCTCGATTCCCAGTGCTCAATTTATTGGTAACATCATTCATTTTCATCTGTGCTAGTCACGAGGTAAAAAATCATTTGGGGAATGATAATAATTTCATGTCATTCTGTTCAATGATACTCGAATTTGTATTTTTCAATCATCAATTTTGTGTTCTTTTTTTCATAGATTTGCAGACTGACTAAAGTTCTTGCTCCTTATGCAGTTCCAAATGATTGGAGACACGTAGCTCGTAATTTGTTACTATTCATCGCAGTTTTAGTACCGATCGGTATACATGATGGAATGTTTTGAATACTCATTTTCAAAACATTGAGCAAGGACAATTTTATGTAAATATATTTAAGAAAAGTCAAATCAAATCATGTTTTTGTAATTAATTTCATATTATTTATTTTTCATTCAAAATTTACTATTACTGATCTCTCTCTTTTTTGCGCATACAATTTATTTTTAGAATTTCCTTTCTTTTCTTTTTCATCAATTCTGTAATACTATAGTTCCTATATGTGAGTATTTACCTGTTGCACTTGAGAATAGATATAAATAATATAGATAGATTTCTTTCATATCTTTGAATTATTGAAATATTAAGATGCGTCTTGACAAATTTTTGTCATAAAAGGTACAAAAAGGTATATAATAAATTAAATTAGCTAATTGTGATGATAAAATTCAAGACCTAGAAGAAAAAAACTACGATCGTTATTGAATATCCCTCGATTCGTTAGACCTGTTGTGTTTAACTTTACTCGTATAAATATCATACCCAAGAGAAATGGTATTATCATAGAGTATTCTGAATCTGGTAGGTAAGAAAAAGAAGTTGATAAATTGTGCCGGAGGCCAAATGATCCATTCGGCAATATATAATTTATGAGCTTTATCTTTAACTTCTCGTTTGAACTCTGGCAAAGTATTTCTTTCTAAGATTCCTAAAGTTATAAAAAACATTCCTATACACAGGGGAGAACAAATCACCTGGTCAATGAAAACCTTTTTCATTACAACGCCCAGAGTTCTTCCTGGCATTCTACGATCTAGATATTTATACCAATGGTGACAGATTATACCAACTGACAGTCCTGATATAGCCATATGAGTAGTCCTCGTCGGACACCATTTCTCCCAGTCACCCTGCATAAAAGTAAACTAAGAACTGAAAAGTTCTCATGGAATTAAACCCAAAGTACATACAAAAAACAATTCATCCAAACATAGTTGATAAATTTGAAGAAAATTTGGATAAAAGAAGTACATAAGAGAGATGGAAAGGTAGATCAAATTAGTTGACAAGCAAAAAAAAAAAAAACAGGATTAATTTTGGATAAGAACTTTTCATTGAATTTAGATTTTTCATGATTGAAAAAGTTTGCAAATCATTGAAAATATACCTAAAGCCGTAAAGAAAAAAGGGGATATATTTTATATTTATGATTACATTAAATACCTGGAGAATTTCGTAATGCTGTTCTAAAACGTCACCGACAGCAGAGAGGGATATAGAAATGGTAACGTTTGTATAGAATAAATTTTTTGTTGAGAATAATTGGTCTTTCATCTGGTTCAATCGATTGGCAAAAAAATTGAACCCACGGGTGATGCTCATTCTCTGAAATTGACCAAATTATCGAATTAGTAAAAATTGAACTTGGTAAATATATTTCAATTTTCATGAACTAGGTGTTAGAATTATTGGATCTTGTTGAATTTAGTTATCAGAATAATACTAAAGTAATTGTTCTATTTTCTTTTCGGGCTACTGGGAGCTAGAGCTTGATAAACGAGGTCATATTATATTAGTTTGGGTTAGGGTATCATTTTGTTCCTGTTCAGTTTCTACGATCGTTAGAACTGTTAGCCGAGATCATTCGAGAATAATAAACTCACAGTGTTCAATAAATTTTATCCTGGTGTATTCATTTCGAAATAGATAATCCGGTTAGAACGTGAAACATTGGGAAAGAGAATATACTATAGTCAATTGAATAAGAATCGAGGTTAAGTTCAGCTGCGTGGCTATTAAGATCTCTAGATCGCATGTTTTATTAGACGCTCGCCACTTTTCCTATGATAATACGTAAACACGTATTTCTTCATTAATATGATTCATTTTATGGATTGACAGACAGTTCATATCAACTTTCCTAAATTTATTTGCTAACATTTTTCTACTACCAATATGCCGCCAGCAGCAGACAGCACCGCCGACACCACGTTGGACGAAATATTCGAGGCGACAAGTGTGACCACACTTTAATATTCAAACTACTGGAATCAATTAAAAGAACATAGAAAGAAGAACCCATAATGAAAAGTTATTAATGTATTGTTTAATTAATTAAATAATATTTCCAAAATAATATCATTCAATATATATAAGGAAACTTCAAAATGTTTTCGAAGTTTTTTTTTCACATCAGATTTGTAATTTGAGTTGCCTGAAATTAGGCGCAAAAAACGGTGATCAGCCGTCAAAAGTGTCAGACAGCGGCTGTGTACTGTGTAGTCTACACTCATCGGTCGGATACCGGAGTCCTACGTTGTTGAAAAATTGTGAATAATAACAAATTCAGATAAAGTGAATTGAATAAATAATAAAAATAAAGAAAAATTTGAAAATAAAGATGTTTCCCGCGTACGCTAACCTCTCGGCATACGATAGGCATAAAAAATTAATAAACGACTATTTTATGAAGCAAAAAGGTTCTGCCCTAACCTTAAAACGTGACACGTAAGTGATACACCTATGTATTCTTCGAATATTAGAAGAAATAGAAGAAGAATAAAAAGAATGATAGAATTATAATCGTCTGTTTACCGACGTTTTGAGGTCGCGGGATAAAACTGATTCCGATGTGATACGAGAACAGCATAAATTTCTTTGGGATAATGATGAAACGGAAACTCAAATAATAAACGATTCTTGGGAAGTGAGACTTGCCAAAAAATATTACGATAAATTATTCAAGGAGTATTGCATATCCGATTTAACTCATTACAAAAAGAACAAGGTATATATTCTTTTATTATTTTGCGTGTTACTTTGAATATAGATACGCTTGCGTGTTCAGCTTCAAATATCAGAAACTGCGCATACGTTCGACTGATCCTTTTTCAACCCACTTTAATCTTTCTATCTCATTTTCTTTATAGGTTGCATTGCGATGGAGAACAGAAAACGAAGTGGTCATTGGCAAAGGGCAATTTCAATGTGGTAATAAAAGATGCGAAAAAAAAAATGATCTTAAAACATGGGAGGTAAATTTTGGATATATTGAACACGGAGAGAAGAAAAATGCGTTAGTTAAATTGAGTGAGTGAAAATTATAATTTCGTTTGAATGGCAATCTTCTAGCAAATTTCCGTCAATATTACTCTTCAATTGTTTAATCATTTTTTTTTTGTTCATCGTTTTTTTTTTAATTCCCATTCTAGGACTTTGCCCAGAATGTTCACTGAAGTTGAATCATCACAGTAAGAAGCGTGAAATAAAAAGAAGAAAATCTTTAAAAAGATTAGGAAAGAATACAATACACTCAGACTCCGAAGAAATACCTGCAAGTACTGGTTCTAGTTCGCATTTACCTGATATGACGATAGTAAAAGTAGAAAATGAGACAGAAACAGAAATGGCAGAAGAATCTGAAGAAGCTAAAGCAGCTAAAGAAAGAGAAATGGAAACGGTAATAAAAAAAGAGTCTGAAATATGGAAGGAAAAACCTACCGAGAGTCAGGAAAAATCTAGGGAAGAAGAATTTCAAGAATACTTCGACGATTTGTTCATGTAATTAAAAATAAACGATTGAAAAAAAACACAAATGATCGTATCTGGATTTTCTATGGATATTTAAAATATATTAGAAAGAAAATTATTTCAAGCAGGGTTTGAGAATTTTGTTTGTTTGTTTGTTTTTTTCAATCATGAAACTGATTTTCACTTTTATATCATGGGTTATAACATTGATTTATTTCATTATTACCAACTATTATAGTTATAAAAAATTCATAACAACTGGTTCAATTCTTCGTTCTTGTTATCTTTCTTACTTTTCTTATAATACCTATATATAATGGTTTTCTTTCTCCGAATTCTTTGAGTAAATTGATTAGTTCTCCATTCGCCATATCACATCATATATTATTTAAATACTTTGTGAAAAAACTACCATTCTATCCTAATCATATTATATCATATGATAAACTATCATATCGTATTGTATCTCACTTTTCAAATTCTGTTTAGTACGTATACTAGAAGTAATTAACGAACAATATCAACGATTTGTTATCGCATTGTTTAATTTTTGACTAAATTCAATTATTATTTTTTTTTTCATTTTCAGTAAATTTTTACTTTTAAATGTAACATGCAAGCACCATAATTATTATACACCTATCAAATTAAATTAAATTACGATCTATATTCGATTACAGTTTGAGGATCAACTACTGAAATTAACTAACCTTAAGTAATCCCCAAATAAAAAAAATCGAAAATAAAGAATAATCTATTACACTTTTTTTATACTGTGTATATACCTATACTATATAATGTGTAGTATTAAAGTATCGTATTATTATAGTTTAGCGATTGTTAATTAATTATCAGTATATTTATATTGTCAGATTATAGACGACGGTTTTAATCTACGAATTTTTGTTTGTTCGTTTTCTCGTTCAAGAGATGAACAAAGTGAATAATAATCTCAACCAAGCTCCAAAAAACAAGATGCCTAATAATTCACACGCGTCAGCATGTCTGAAATTCAGTTATCATAATATTCTACATCTTCCTTTTATACTTCGATTGTATAATATATTATTAATTTATTATTTTATCATAGTACACATACATTGACATCCCATCTAAAAATTAAATAATTTGCAGAGACATGCCAACGCATATAATTATAATTCTCATTTGTATGAATTCTTTTGCTTTTCTCTGTCTCTCTCTCTCTCTCTCTCTCTCTCTCTCTCTCTCTCTCTATGTGAGAGCGATAGTGATTCTACGTGTACTCTGTCATGTTTACTATACTTCGTCTTCCTCTTACTTTGTCGAATACTATCTGTTTCATCTCATATGCTCATGGTCCTTCACTGTCTTATATTTTGTATTGTATCGCTACCTCAATATGCTCCTAGCTTGTTCAATATTGCCTTGGATAAATGAAGCTCTATTTATCTATCTGTCTCTGGTTGAAAATTGAGAAAAAAAAAACATTCGAAAAAGGTGACACAAAGAAAGAAAATAACATCAACAAAATTTGTATAATTACAATAATACAATACAATAAAAACCAGAAGGTTTTATAATAATGTAATAATAGTATTAATCATAATAATAATTCATTTATTATTAATCACTTCAATTAGTTTCTCTCGTTGTTGATTTTCTAGCTAGTTGAGTAGCCTGTTTTTGCGAATCACTATCTTCGTCGCTACAATCTTCGTCATGATTGTGCGTAACGTTTCTAGGTGTTTCAGGTCTTGCATGAGGTATTTGACTTGCTGTATGATCAACATCAAGTATTCCCTGTTGAAAATTGAATGAAAAAAATCAGTTTTATTCTATTTATCGAAGAAGAGATACGGACTAATGTTATTGATAAACAGACGCGGGTTCATCATAATTTTCAAACTCACGCTCACTAGTTTTGCTTGATCCTCTTCTTCTTCCGTTAATTTAAATGTACGCGACCGACTAATCATTGGTGTTTCCATAACGAATCTTTGCTCATGAGCTACGGTACTTTCGTGAGGCATCTATTGATATTGAAAACCAGTTAGAGAACAAAGTAAGATTCATAGACAAAAAAAAGAAGAGAAATTGAGACGAGTAATTCAAAGATATTTACCAGCATCGCAGGCGCTCTGAACATGTAAGAAAACGGATAGTAGATGAGGTTTAAAAATGTAGCCGCATAAAGATCGGCATACCTAACAACCTGGCTACTAAAAAATGTCTGCCTACTTCCGCTTCTGAATAAAGATCCCATCATACCGTAAGCTAAGTCCATCTTATGCGTTACGTCTCTGATAGAAGCTCTCAATTTTGAGATATCTGGTTTTTCTTTTGTACTGCTGTCTAAATTTCTATTTAATAACAAAGAAGAGAAAAAGGACGACGATGAAAATTTTGTTTTTGATAAATTGAACCAAAATTCCCATTATCTTTATAATACATTAGACTTACTTATACATTTCTCCGAGCATAACATCAAGACTTTGAAGTTCTGCGAAAAGCTGGCATTTATCGGTCCACACATGAAGTTCCTGAACAAGTTCAGGAACGATTAAGAACGTTCTCCACCCACGAATTTTCTTGCTTTTCAATATATCGCCAAATATATGATCACCAACGTAAAGAACGTCTTTACCCTTAGCTCCTATCAGTTCTGTAAATACGTCACAGGATCCTCCAGAGTATACTTCCCCTATTCAACAAAATGAATGAATAGATAAATAAGAAGATTCAAAAAATGTTGGATCGATTTTTTGTTAGAGTTTCTATTTTTACCTAAGTGTAAAGGTCCTTTATGAGTTCCCAGTTTCAAGGCGCCTGTTCTGGTGTCGACTTGTCTTAGGATCGTACCTTCACCGAAAAAAAGCGGCTTTCTAGCGTCGACTACGATAATGTCAAAATAAGTTTTCCAATTTCTATGAGGATCCTCTACCTAGATTTATAGATTAAACGATTAAAAAAAGCGATAACAAAAAGAAGAAGAATTAATAAAATATTGAATTATTGAATGTTAGATAAAACTTTGAAATATTTTGGATAATTATCTGTTTGGGCTAGATTTATTTTCAGAAAATCTTCAAACTAGCGATACTTGAGTAATAATTTGAATAAGAATATTTTAGACTTACACGTGCGCCATGAGGAAAGTCGAATAAGTATGTCATAATTTTATCAGTGAAAACGTAGTCGCTATTAGTAAGTAAAAAGACTTTAGCGCCATTTTCTCTAATTCTAGTTAAAAACATTGGAAGTCTTTCATCCTTCTTAACATATTCGTCAAGATTTTCAACAGTTCTACTTTTAAGATCGCCCTGAAGATGTATCCAGTCTACGGCGTTCCTAACATCTTGAAAGATGCTTTTAAAACTCATAGTTAATTCGCCGCCTTTAACGCCAGTTTTTTCTGGTGTATATTGCGGAGAATTAGTGAAAAAGTCTATTAAACAAGCGAGTAAATAAGTTTCTGGTAAATTGAATAAAGTATTCAATACATAAACTCGTGATTCGTCAAGCTGTAAAAATTTGTTTGGATAAAGTTCGTAGACTTGTGAACTGAAATAGAGAAAAAAATTTACAATTCAGATTTTTCATTTTCCACTTTTTTCATAATTTTGTTTCATGATAAATTAACAGTCAATTCCTTTTCTTTTGCAACTTACTGTTTTAAAAATTCAAAACCATGTACACATACGAGAATATTTCCATAGGCGTCAACTTTTAACAAATTTCCATATAAAGTATCGAACCAAAGTCCTCTAACTGGGAAACTCGGATCATATTCAAATTCTTTTATTTCTTCTGGGTAGCCCAAAGACACTAAATGATCTTTAAGAAGGTTGAAACCGAGTTGTTCATATTGCGGTGATTTGTACTCTGAAAGAAACGAACAAACAAGAAAGAACATTCAAAACAGAAGGAGTATGGATAAAATCTGTAGGCATCTTTCTAATTTTCTGTCTAAACCAGAGCGAGTAAAAAAATGCCTGATTGTTTGATTCTTGTTCTCAAGAAAATTTACAAGGTGAGTAAAAGATTGAAAGAGAAACTGTGCACCTGACTGGAGTGGATGATATAATTTTTCCGAATTGGAATCGTTTGATTCAAATTATGATTCGATGTTACGGAATATAATAAAGAATAAGAAAATAAATGAAACTACTTACCAGCCAAGGTATAATCCATATCGAATCCATAGAATTTAATATTTTCCAAATGGAGACTTCGATTGACAAAGATTCTGTAACACAAAAAAAAAATAAATAAAAACAATGATGTATACTATTTTGAATCAAGTTTATACACATTGTGATTTAATCATCATACGAAGATGAAAAATAACGATAATTATATCAAAAATTAATGATAGTAAATAAATTACGCGCACAGACATACATACGTGAAAAATAATTTAAAAAACTAAAGATAAACCTGTTCAACGTGAATTCACGATTTATTGAAGCCTGAGATTGTGTTTTTTTTTGCATTACAATCTTGATCACAGTGTAGATCGGTATGATACGATAGGTCAGTAATATTTTTTGGAAATGTCATCTCATCACAATTTTATACTAAAAGTGTAATAAAATATTTAAAACAAAGAAAGAATAATAAAGATCCGAGACTTGATATTCAGAAACAATTTTTTGTGTTCTGTCAAAAAATCAAATAAACAGAAAACAAAACAAAAAGAAGAATTTTATAAGAAATTAATCTAATCGCGAGACACAATAAATTACCAAGAATTTTATTGATTCATTTATTTATTCATTATACCTATAGACCTATATTTTCGAAATAATTTTTCAAGGGCTGTCCGTCTTTCCGTCGTATAATATACAATACAAATCATTAAACAAATATTAAATAATAGTATAACTGAATAAACAAATTTTAATGTTCATTTATTTATCTCTAAAAGCTTACCTATTGTTTGAACCAATTGGAAGAGCGTCATAACCAATTGAAAAAATAGAAGGAGGCATTTTGAAAATTAATTTTAGATTTAATATTCGGTTATATATTTTCTTTTCTTTCCGATTTTTTTAATTTCAAATTGAAACGCCTGGGAATATGCAATTCAATTGTAGGCGGTATATAAGAGTGTTTGACTATGACAATTTGAAGTTGCACCAAATTTTGAACAGAAGACGACGAAAACTGTTGGTAAGCAGGAAAATCTTCACGGCGCTAGCCAATCACTGCGCAAAGCTGTGTCGTGATTTCCACACATGTCAACCGTATCCGTCTCTTGTTTAAAAATTGTGTCCAACTTCAGGTGATGATAATCAAACACCCTAGCATACGTCGACTGAGACCGCTAGATTTTCAGATTTTCATATGAATTTTAGGTATAGTATGGTATATCATCAATGTATACATAAGCATGTACGGACGTCAGTATATTTCTATTGTATTTATTATAATCTCGTTAAAATATTTCTCTCCTATGACCGAACCTGGAACCGTTTCAAATAACAATCAAAATTGCCGTTCCTGTGATTCAGAGCCAAGAGATAAGATAATGTATATTGGAATGAAAATGACTCGATGTGATATCATAGGTATATATATACATATCATTGAATAATTCTCAACTAGACAATCTGACAATTATTCTTGCTTTTTTCTTATTTATCTTATTCCTTACGACTTTTACGACACTATAGTTATCAATTATTATTTAAATAATTGTGATTAAATTGATAGTTCATTGATTGGAATGGTATATGAGGAAAAATCCATCTTGAGATTTATAATTTGTCTAATACGTGTGAAAATACATAAATACATGGAAACAGGAGATAGATAGACGAGACGAAATAAAAAGTATATGAGATTCACAAATTATTAATCCCTATGTACTGCGTATACTGGTGGGACTGCTGTGTGGTACTTTATTTCACGGTACATAACGTCCACTGCCCTAATCACGTCTTTAAGAATACCACAGTATACTTATACTGTGTATACGTTGTAAAGACGTAGAATGAGCCGATCGACAATTAATGAATCAGGGCTGCACTACACTTGACCTTTGCATCCTCGAACATAATGTTATGCGTTAGTACCTATCTCTCTATAATGTTTCCTAAAAATAGAAAACTGAATGTCATTGAAAAAGAAAATTGTTTAATTACAAATGTTGTTTGTTAAAGTTAAACAAAACACAAAACGTTGAGGTAAGTTCTATTATACACCAAAATAAAATAATAAAATACATCGTACTACAAGAAAACCTGAAAATTATGCTATAAATTTATTCTCTCTATCAGTATAATAAGTTATAAGTTTATCATTACTACGCGACAGAGAAACCACGATGCGATACTTGCAACTCCGCACGACATACATTCACTGAGTTTCGTTACTTTGGTACGCAGTTATACTCGTATGCCATGCAGGCGGAGTTTAGTCAGGCCTGTAGACGACGCCGCTTCATATATAGTGTATACAAATATTTTCACTTCATATACCTTCATTTATTTTCTCCATTATTTACTTATCTATTTATTTATCGATTACGTATGTATATCGTTATACCAGAGGTAGCAAAACCGCGCGCGTATTTGAAACACTATACATATACCGTATTTTATGTACTTACTGTTATATTCTAAATTTCAATTTAAATATCCTGAATGTATATAACTGATAATCACAATAGTAGTAGGTATAACAAAATATTTCTTTTTTTTTTTCTTCAATGAAACGAACACAAGATGTTCTTTTCAAAGCTTGTTATGCATGCGTATACATAGGTACGTATGTACATACATACATACATACACGAGAGCGACCATATATCAGAATTACTTTATAATTTATAAAGAGATTCATTATCGTACGGTATATAGTATAAGTACTTGAAGTACTGAATATATATATATCTACATATCACTTTGAACCGCCTTTAAACGAGAGAAAATGAGAAAGACAGAGATGGAATCATTTCTTTTTCGATTCTCTAACAAGTGAATGAGTCAATCTCTGATCAATTCTATGAAGCTGCGTACGTGCGTATGTATATATCCTATATATACCTAGTGGAGGGAAAACATGTGATTGAATATAGGCATACTTCTCAGAGCGTTTCACGTATACTATACGCATATACCTGAGGTATGTATGGAAAATACCAATCATCATGAATGAATATGCATTACTATAATATATACATATTTTCTACGACGGTATTCCATTTATACTGGATAAAAGTACAAATCTTTTTCTTTCATGTGCAGCATGTACGTACATACATGCATGCATACATACCTATTCCGATATATTCCATTGATATATACATATAATGATATAACGTATGCCTATGCAGAATAATGATTATTACGCGGTTCAAACAAACTACAGCTACGAACTGAAAATGAATTTCAATATTATAAGGAAATTGTTCTGTATTTATTTGTTATCATTATAGTTTTTCTTTTCTCTTCCACCAAATACCTAAATTTACGGTATATAAATTTCATCAACTTACTCATTCGGCACGTTGAGCCTGGAGTTTGTAAATTGCGCAGCAGGTAAAGCACCCTCGCAAATGTCTTTGAGCCACATTATTGATAAACAACAACGACAACAACAATGACGACAAAAACAAAAATAATAATAATAGTAGTAATGATAATTTCTTTTAGTCTCAATGATATTCAATCGGTAAATCAATTAGCATAAACAGAGCACTGAAATTAGGATAGAAATTATACATAGATCCAATTTAAGTATATATACTAGTAAAAAAAAAGGCAACCACGATAAACGGAATTTATACGAATTACAATTCAAGCATAATTATTTTGGAATTGATACCGAGTTTGATAATAGATAATACTACATACATATATATTTATAGGTATATACACATTCATGTTTACTAAATTATAGACATATATGGTATATCATTAAAGAAAATCGATTTATCTGTACATATACCTATGTGTATTAAATTTCAGAGATGATGATGAATTGCTCGCGATAACGCGACAAATGTATACCCATGTAAATATAGTATATTATGCAGTACGATATAATCGCGTATAATATGGTATACAGGTATATATCTACGTATACTATGTGTATGAGGTGTGAAAATATATGACATAATATAGGTATACGACGCGAGCTTGCGCACGCGTTTTATTGAATAAAATAAACGATAATATTAGAAAGTTCTTGCAACATACACGTATAGGAGTTGTATGTACTATAATGAATAGAATATTAATAAGGGTGCAAACTAGATCTACACTCTCTTCGACACATTGAATTAAACGCGACGGACGAATATATAGTGCACGATATACCTAAAACTCGCACTGATCCGATCACTCCAGTAGCATGTATATAAAAACGCAACACGTGTATATATGTATAATTGCACACACAACGATTTCAATATTGTATCATAGCAATCTTATCAGAGTGAAGGAATAAAGGAAAGAGAAAGAGAGAGAGAGAGAGAGGACAAAAAATCGTGTAGTAACACGAGCTAGATTGATCTCCAAGCTCCCTTATAATGATGTAAGAAAAACGAAGGGAGGACGGATTGCTCTGGGATGAAAGATGAAAATTTTAACAATGTTAAATTTCGATCAAGTTACTATGCATTGATGTTGTATGGACACCGTGGGATACTGTCCGTTCGTATTCATACGGCGACGAGAACTAATAACTCTGGCTCTGCTGATACTTGCGGTGCTTGTCCCACGCACCACCACAAGCATCTCTACATGTACCTATAATACGATACGAAACTATGACACACCTATGAGCGATAGTTCCCCCTCTCCTCATCATATAGTATATAGAGTATACATGCGCGTATATAGCAGACTTCAGAATATTATAAGCACATGGCTCATAGGATGCTGCATCTACGACTCGATCTACGATTTATGTTACTATAGCCCATACACAATGCTATTCTACGCTATACTGCAGCTATATGCTGGTGCAGTGTGAGAGGGAAAAGTATGGGTAACGAAGAAGAAGTGAGACCAAGAAGGTCAGAAGAACAAGGAGAAAAAAATGAGGCTTTAATCGAGGGGGTGTAACCACTGAGAAACTATTTCACATTTCGCACCGTTTCTCATACGTATTTCATATAGCACTTCATACAGTCCACTGTCCTGACTATTTGACGAGTGGTGGACCCCACCCCCTCCGTCTTCAATAATGCTACCTACATTGCATAGATTTCAGTTTCTCTAAACGTTGAATAAATATCTAGCCACATCCTGTTTTTCACCTTCCGTTAATGCACATTACCTTTACCTATTGGTCTTTCATACATCACGATCGACAGCTTAGAGAGAGCTGAATAGATGCGACGAACGATAAAAATAAGATTAGGCGTTACGAGGAGTTAAATTATGTTAATCTTATTCCATGAGTCGGCGCCCGATATGTGGTACTTTTTTTTATGTTAGGTATACTATACGTAGTCATATGCTTATAAAGCAAACAAAATTTGTTTGGCATCTACTGAACGTTATAATATATACTATGTATATACAAAGCACGGAGATGCGAGTTACGCAATACATATGTATATATATATATATATATATATATATGCATACCACACCCGCATAAATAATAAATATACAGTGGCCGGTGTGTGAAGCAACTTGGATTGATTATCATAATGATTATTTGTTTGGAATCGAAAAAATCGACATAAAATAAAATAAAAGTCACAGGTATGTTCCTTTTTATACAGTTTTTGTTGTTCCACAGTATATATGTAGATCGATGCCAACTTCGCGCTGTAGTATGCAATATACATATAATATAGTATAGGTATACAGCTGAAATGTATGCGCATATAATCAAGCTATACAAGTCCAATCTGAATATGTAATTATGTGTATAAATATAATATATTCCATGACTGACACGCGCAAATGATGAATAAAATTGGTAAACACTAAACAGACGGAAATGAAATTAATAACATCGTGGCCGTGTCATCGCGCAAAAAGAGAAGCTGAAAATAATTAAATGCTTTAAATATCAATTCTCTAGCCCTATAATATGCTGCAATATGAAACAGTATACTTATACCTACTATAATACCTGACTTGAATCCAGCCAAATCAATTTCATATTTAACACCGCGTATATTATCAGAAAACAGAATATTCGAAAATATTAGAAGCGCAATTTTTTTCGCTCTTAAGGTGCTCTCAAAGACTCACGGCATTCTACTATAGGTGACTATGAATTCAACAATATGTAACAAGGCGGATTTCATGCGTCTTCAATAGCGTTAAGGTGCTATTAACGACCCACTTGCACCGATTGTTGTTTATTGTTCAAGGTATAGTTATCATTCGGAAACGCGATTCGTCGCTACTCCTACACCACATATCCGATTTGGATGAAAATTTTTCGATTGGATGCAGTATTTCAGCAGAAAGTGGCTAAGTATTTCATCTCCACGAATTGTCGAAGAGTTCTATCAGAAATTCAAGTTTGTCCAATCTCCCCAACGAACAAACCTGACCTAACAACTAGAAACTCCCTAAAACTCTGAATTTTCTCAAAATTTTTGCGAGATGAAATAGTTAGCGACTTTCTGCTAAAATATTGCATCCAATCGAAAAAGTTTCATTCAAATAGGTTGTTTGGTGTAGGAGTGGTAACGAATCGCGTTTTCGAATGACAACAATGCTCTCGAAAATTAGTAAGAATGGGCGCAAATGGGTCTTTAATAGCACCTTAAGGGGAATTTGAAGATGCCGCTGGCAATCTAACCTAGTTAACATAGGGAAAATTCATTTTTCATCAAATCCGAACAATGTTTCGAAGACGTGAAATACTTAATCACTTTCTGCTATCCGGTCTCTGTACATTTAACATAGCAGGTCCATATTTCCCTTAAGGTGACATTAAAGACGCATGAAATCCCAATCATTGCAGATGGTTGAATGCATTGTTACCCATTGTTGAATGCAGTGAGTCTTTAATAGCACCTTAAAGCGAATCCATATTCCCCTCAAGGGGGCATTTGAACTCGCTATGTTAAATGTACATAAACCATTTCGAAAACAAGAATCGCAGATTTACGCAAACGACTGGGTCGATTTTGATGAAACTTCGAGAATTCGTTGAGTATGATGGCAGAAAGTGGCCAAGTATTTCACTTTTCAAAACATTGATCGTATTTGATGAAAAATAAATATTCCCTGTGTTAGCTAGGTTGGATTGCCAGCGGCGACTCCATCCCCCTAATTATACAGATGCTAACTATTAAACCTCGTGGCGTTTGCTTTTCTCTTTTTCTGAGATGCGTGTTTTCCAAAACCATTGGATAAAAGGATGAGTAAGAGCTGTGAGAGAGAAGGAGATGGTTCAGGGAAGGAGGTAAGATTGGTGCAGTGTGTTCTGCAGAATCTACGTATACATGCGTGTATGGATGTCGTATATACATACTGTAATATATTATACATACATATACCTATGTGCAGTTATGTACACTATATACTTACATTGAACATACATGTATACCTATAAGTATAGCTCTCGAATGAACCATACCAAAAGGAATAATACGCTCTATATTTTATAACATGGGAAGAATCGATAATGGAACAAAGAACCTCGAACGAAACAAAAATCAAAAACAGTAAACATGAAAGAAAAAATAAATCCTGACCTGATTATACCTTTTATAAGGTAAATACTAAACTTATGCCGGGTCAATTACTAACGTCTGAACACTCGGAGTAGCGTTTAGGCGGCCGCGAAACCTGCGTTGTCAATTTGTTGCCGTTTTTAGCTATCAGAATATCAGAAACCGCTGAAACAATTTCCGTTTCGGGCTCGCGGCCAGCTCAACGCTCCTCTGAGTGTTCAGACGTTAGAAATTCTCCCTGCATAGGTATACCGGTTCCTTCTGAAGCCTTCCTAGTTTTTTCTTTTTTTCCTCTCTTCTCTAAACTACAACGATAATGATTCATTGTCGCGGGTTCAACGTTATAATATACAAGTATAACTATACTCATTTGTCAAGCTATATTGTTAGTGTTAGTGTTAATGTTAGATAAATTGAATCAAGCTACAGAAGTCGTCTTGAAATTAAATATATTAAACGTTCACCTCCCATGCCTATAATTCAATTGATGTAATTGATGCTATATACCATATGTATACCTATGTATCAGATGCGATATTATATGGATTTTATTACTATAAAACACTATACAAGTTTGAGACAAAAAACAACAAAGACGGGAAAACGTATATCTAGGTATGTACATACATACATACTCATACGTATTACTATTATTATTGTTATTGTTATTTGTATTACATATAAATGATTTTTTTCTTGATATATATAGCCTGAAGTAAGTTTTTATTGTTTTTTTTTCACCATGGTTACGTAATGGAGATTGAAAACAACTTTTGCGGTATAAACACGCGCGCATAAATTATACATATTATACGTGTACCTAATAGTAGCCGACCACTGGAGACTATATATATATAAAGTATAATAATATGATTATAAATTGTATCAGATTACGAAAGGCGACAAAGAAACCAAGTCGTCAGATTTTGGATTTATAGTTTACAATTATATTTTAGCTTGTTTATACCTGTCGCGTAACAATTGATTATATTCTCTTAAATATATGCGTATGTATTAAGCAGTAATTATGTGAAATATGTTTCACTAATTTATTTTTTTCATATAGATAAAGAAAAAGAGATACTAGTATATTATACACGAAAATGTAGAATGAATTAGAACATATTAATTTGATATGTATATTATTACTGCGATAAGGCTTGGTACAATGAGATAATTGGAATTGTTTTTTTTTTTTTTTTTTTGTTTTCAATTTTCTATTAAGTATGCGAATGATAATATTATACTTGTTACCTAATCCCGCAAAATATTGATATAATGTTTATGACGTTTTTATAAAGCAGGGGCCTCGCAACGGCTATAAGCCATTTATATTGGTAATAAGTAAATATGTTATTCAGTCCTCACATACGTGATGTTTATTGTTGAATAACAAACGCTGAGTTTGTAATTCTGATTGTTTGATGATTACGTAATTTTCAATTATTATACATGTACGACCGCTACATAAGTATGTATTGTATACCTATAGATACCATTTATCGAAATAGTATGATAATTGATCATAAAAATGATATATTCTATGATATTTATTTTTTCAGTTATCAATTACCTGTGCGCAATCTCTCTCTTATCACTTCTAGACCGCTCGCCGTCATTGAAAGTATCCAAATCTTGTTCACTGCGATCATTTCTAGTTAAACCGATAACCGAAGGTTGTAGATTCAATCCAAGCATGGCTTGGTGGAGAAAATTTTCAGAAAAACTATTACCAGGGCTTTGGGTGAAAAACGACGAGTCATTATTGTCAGCGGGTGTGATGACAACGTCAACGTTGCCACGAATCATTTCAGAAGAGAAAGAGAGAAACGAACAAAAAAAATTTATTATGAAAATAAGAATTGTTATTAAAAAATTGAGAATAATAATAGATAATGAGATTTCGGAAAATAGCCCTTTTCTTGATCTGGTGAACTCGAGGGCAAAATTAAAAAAATATCAAGAACACTGAAATTATTTGATCAGATACTTCAAGAGTTTGGTTCGAGACTGTTGGACACTATCAAATCAAAAGCTAACTAGGGTCTTCTGTAGAAGTACTAAATGAAGCAAAGAACAAAAATAAGCAAGAATATAAGGATATATAAGATAAGAGTGTATTTGAGATCAGCAAAGGTCACAGAGGCAAAAGATAATACACCGCATGTTTTGCGCTCGCTCATTTCAATGAGGATTTATCCAATATTGAAAACGAAAATATTCACGCCAGGGGGTAATATGTGATGCGTGTTTATCTTTGTAAACAAGAAGATTCTGTCCATCTAGATTTATCTACGGCGCCGTTCTCTCTTAATTATCATATCGTATAATTACCGAAAAAACAAGAAAATTAAAGATACCAATAATAATAATGACAATAATAAAAATTGGTATAATTAGTACCTAATGTGATATAAATATTCCACTAATTTGAGGTTTCTTTCTTTTTTCTGTTACTTCAGTTTCTTTTTTGTTTTGTTTTTTTATCTATTAATTCCATTTTTAAATTTAACAAAAACTCAAATCGTTCTATTTTTCGTTTTATTATTATTTTATTTAGCATCCAAGGTCATTCGCTTATTGCCCTCTCCTGCCCACGTTAAGTTTGAAATATAATTTTCCAGAAATAGATTAGGAAAATCTAACAACGTTTAAATAGCGTGTCTAAGAAACCAGATGATATGTTAGAACGCTGGTTCAAAGTTGGCAGGATTCGAGATCTCAATTATTCAATCTACGTATTTTAATTCTAGAAATTCGGCTTTTGGCAATCAAATAAAAATACCAAAACCTTTAGCTATGTTTTACGATAAAAAATCACCACCTCCATTCTCAAGCCTTCGGGATGGATAAAACGAAAACCAAGATATGAAACTCTTTTCTTTCTTTTTCAGTAGTAATTATCATGTAACATTGACAGACCAAAAAACAAAATAGCAATAGATCACTTGATGTATTCAATTCATCACGACTGTCGTCTTTGAAATTCTTTATCATGACAGTAAGTCACTCATTCGCATAGATCTAAGCGAGGATCTAAGTGTGGTTGTCGTACATACTACATGAATGGTTGTTGTTTGCCTCTGTAAATCAGATTTATAGAAAGATGTGAATCGAACATAGTTAATTACGTATAATGATGGTACATTCTTTATTTTTTATTTGTTATTTTTCTACTCTCCACTGCAGAATGTTTTATCCGGAGGCTTGAATTATCATTATCATCATTCTCAGAAAAGAAGCTGACGATGTTATTTCGAGATTGTTGAAGAGAAAAATTATGAAAAAAAGGAAAAAAAAAAAAACAAGATAATCGACGAAAGATGAGGAATAAAGAGAGAAAAGAAAACTCAGTTGAAAATGAGTGAAATTTGAGACTAATAATAATAATAATACTCACAATAATAATAATAGAAGTAATCATATATAACTTTGAATGGTTTTTTAACTCTACCTTTGTGTTGCTTGCCGGTACCATTTTTTACTCGAATTATTATCTCCCTCATTCAGCGGAGTAGTTGGTGAGTAATTCATCAGATCTCCGTTATTATAATTTTCCATAATGCGTAACCACTGAAAAACGATAAATTGACACGGATTTTTTAAAATTATTTTGTCAAGCTTCTTCATTTATATTTCTTGTATTTTTCCATTATTTCAAATCGGTTTACAAACGGTCTTATTAAATTAAATAACTAACAAACATGACACAATAGGAAGAATTCATTCGATCCCAAATGAAAATTGAGTTATTTATAAATTGATAAAATACACCGCACTTGAAATCTCGTGCAAATTCGAATAGTTACGTTTTTGTTTATCTTCTTTTTTCGCTATACCATACAATTGTAGCGTATGTATATACCTGTATGGAGTTTTCTTTTTGTTTTTTTCACGATCAAATTTTGTAGAAAGTCGGAGAAATTTGGTGATTCCGAAAATAAAAACCGATAGTGTGGTTAAGTATGCAGTATGTGATAGAAGAAGAAGAAAATTAAAGAAAACTTTGCATTGTACGATGAATAACCTAAGATTCGATCTGTCACTGTATCACTATCGCACACACACGACGCGCGTCATGAACTAAAGAAATCGAATCGTACACGCGATATGCCTATGCAAACATCGACATATAGTATGGACTACGCGATACTCGCATTGAAGCCCTATGAAAAGTGTCCGGTACAATTAGAAAAAGAGAGTGCGAGGTGGCGACCAATCGCTATATTACGCACCTAATGAGAAAGAGACAGAGCTTGGCCGCCACCAGTCGCTATCTCTTTCTTCCGGCCGGTCACATTCTTCCATGCTTGAACGTAGTCCATACTATATACCTATGTCGATGTATGGACAAATGATATATGACGAAAAACCATTGGGAATACAAACTCAGGCATGATATGACTCGTGTTCCAATTCACGGACTCTGCGCGCGCACGTGTTCCTTTTGTTTATACTATCTGTGCGTATTTTGTTGTTATTTTTCTTTCAGATCGCGAAACGCCGGAATTCAGAACTAGTTTCCGCTGTTCCCGCTCGTATCTATTTCAAAATTCAAGGGTTACTATTGGGTTACAAGGGTTAAAGATTTGAAGAAGAACAAAATACAACTGAACGCAATAGTTTCATCAAATAAGAACAAAAAAAAAGGAGAACAAAAAAACTGAATTCAGAACATAGTTTCATAAGATGATAATAATCCAATTCATTTTTTCATTTTAAATCTCCTCCTTTTTAACCGACACACATCGCAATGTGGGATTACATGACATACAGTATACAAAGATTTTAAACCAACAATCGCATGTACAAAAAAAAACGTATTTTTTTCCTCGCCATTATTATCAAGCAATTGAGAAATGTCATTAGCGAATGAATGAAAGACCACGATGATTCAAGATTTGGTAAAAAAATAAATAGAATCGTGTCATCAAAAACTACGAATGAAAGATTCATACATTTTTTCTTTTCTTTTTAATACATGAAATAATAGCCATCGTAGAAAGGAGATGAAGGCAAATTGGGGTTATTTTTTTTCACCTGTCGAAAAGGTAGTCCAGTATCTGTCAAAGTAACAGCAGTAGCAGTAGCAGACGACGTCGACGACGACGACGACAACAACATCGACGACGACGACGATAACGAAGACTTTGCTCGTAGCGCCGTGATCATCAGTTTGTCCGTCTGGATGCGAATAATCCGTAGACGGAAAATTCTTGGTAAGATAAAAACCGTGTAATATCTTCTGCATGATTTAAATACGTTCATTTTATTCTACTTATGACGAATACGAAACAAATAAACTTAGCTATTTTACAAACATAGCAAGACTTGGCCGTTGGACAATAAAGTAGTTGCATAGCTATGTATTATTGCGTAAATTTTAATCCAATTTAAGGGTTTGACCTCGGGATCTTTCGAACATAACCTCAAAACTCAAAAGAAAAAAAAAAAGAAAAAAGTACCTAACCGTCACTGTGACACTGACAGTTCAGAGTCCCGCTTTAGTACTGATTAAAAACGTTGGGTAATCATATATAAACCTAATTCACGTCATGGTTCTTTCTTTATATTACTTTGTTTCTTCTACTTCACATCCTCTATCATGCTTCTCGCATAAATAAAAAAAAAAAACAGGTGTAAATCAAAGAAAAAAGTAAAAATTGTCTAATATAAGATTTTTTAAGTGGCCCAACCCACTTTGCACATTTGATGGGCTCTGTTTAATATCCCGTTCTATCTTTTGTTTCGCTTTTTATTCGTTTATTTATTTTTTTCTATACATTACACATACACGTTGACGTATGTATGATCTGTATGTATATAAATGCATACATGTTTGCGTCAGTAAATGGTATGTATTTCATGGACACATTGAAGAGTTCATTAATAAAATTACGTGTCGTTGGGAGAAACAAAAAAAACAAATTATTTTAGTATTGTGATATACATGTGATTTATTACAATTATATTACCTTAAGTAATTACGAAATTCGTAAAACTTTATTGTACATAATTATTCTATTTTTTTTTTCTTTCTTTTCTTGTTCTCAGATATCGCTTATAAGTTAATTATTCACAATTATTTATTTCTATCATTATATTATAGATACAATATATATTCTGAACATAAGTTCCATTATTGTTTTCATTAAACGAAAAAAGAAGTAAAATAAGAAAACAAATTTTTTGTATATTTTACCACCATACTATATTATATTTTGATATTGAAATAAAATATAGATATTTATTGGAAACCCAATTATATTTGTTTACTTTTTATTTAACGTGAAAAAAATAACAATACACCTCTCCCTTTTATTTACATTTCATACATTAAGTATTATATTTTAAGTGATTACTAATTCAATTCCGTAGAGTGAAGGGAAAACGAGCAAAAGAAAAAATAAAACAAAACAAAAACTAGTATGATGCCCTGCTAAAATATCATTACTACTTCGGTATTTCTTTGGATAAATCCCGAAATTTGAAGAAACAAAGAAACACAGAAAAAACAACGATGAACAGTTTGGCGTTCAGTTTAGCTGAAACGCTAATACCGTCAACATATGTACAACAAGGATTAAATGCCAAAAAGACGAGGGAAAATTTGATCAGACATTTTATTGAACATGTGAGTAGAATTGTAGAAATAATTATTTCATGTTTAAAAGTTTCTATAATTATTATTTTGCTTCTATCTTTAACTGCAGCGAAAATGGCCAGAGGAAGGATGGGACGATGCAACGATAGAAGCATTTTTTTCCGACCTATCGCAAATGGATAGTAATAATTTTCCGTCAAACTGTAGCGTCGGCGAAAGAGAGGCAAGAATAGTATCAAACATCGTTGCTAGGAGGCATTTTCGCATGGGTCATGGTATAGGAAGATCCGGGGACTTGGAAGAAGTTCAACCCAAAGCTGCGGGAAGCAGTTTGATGTATAAATTGACCAACGCTCTTGTTTTGGACGTCATTAGATACATGGGTGAGTAAAATTTGGTAAATTTTATCTCACAGAATGCACACAAACGATTTTTTCCTTTCTTTACCAATAAAGAAAAAAGGTCAAAGAAAATGGACGCTCGGAATTTATCAATTTCAGGTGTGAAGAGTATAGCGGGTTGTTTCGTATCACCGATGGCAACTGGGATGAGTTTGGTATTATGTATGTTAACATTGAAGCAAGACAGACCCAGAGCAAAGTATGTTTTGTGGCCACGCATTGATCAGAAGTCAAGTTTTAAGTCGATAGTAACAGCAGGACTAGAGCCGGTAGTAATTGAGATGCAAATAATTGGAGATGAGTTAAAAACAGATATGCAAAGGCTTGAGGCGCAGATGGCTGCTCTTGGGGAAAGTGTAGCTTGCGTTCTTACTACTACTAGCTGTTTCGCACCGAGAGCTTGCGATTCAATCGATCTTATAGCCGCGCTTTGTACGCAGTACAATATTCCACATTTAGTTAACAATGCCTACGGGTGAGGAGCGATGAAGAAGCTAATTGAAATTAAATGAAAGAATAAATCAGCGAACCGAATTTGAAAACGTGGAAAATATCTTCTGTTACAGATTGCAGAGCACGAGATGCATGCATTTAATTCAAGAGGCATCACGGAAGGGTCGAGTCGACGCGTTCGTCCAAAGTACAGATAAGAATTTTTTAGTACCTGTAGGAGGTGCGGTGATTGGATCATTCGACAAGAATTTATTGGATAGAATTTCGAAGATGTATCCAGGAAGAGCGAATGCGAGTTCAACAATGGACGTACTAATAACATTACTAGGTCTGGGAATGGCTGGATATAAGCAATTAATAACACAGCGTAAAGAGACCTATTCTTACTTGAAAGAAGAGTTAGGTAAATTAGCGTCGAGGCATGGCGAGAGGCTTTTAGATACTAAAGGAAATCCTATATCAATGGGAATGACGTTACAATCTCTGAGTCATCAACATGACAATAAACAAGTAACGATGTTGGGTTCGATGTTGTTTCTGAGAAATGTTAGCGGAACTAGAGTAATAACGACAACGGATTCTAAGCACATTGTTTCACACAAGTTTGAAGGTATGAACAAATAAATAGAACTTGTATTACACTCTTTCGCCAATTCTTGCATAAACTGATCTTCCTAATCTTCTAGTTATCTTTTTTTTATGTATTCAGGATGGGGCGCACATAACAGCAACTACCCAGTTCCCTATTTAACAGCAGCCGCAGCCCTCGGAATGAAGAGATCGGACGTCGACTCATTTGTTCAACGACTCGACAAAGCTCTGACCAAAATTAGACGACGTTCGGCTCCCGCTACACCTACAGCTTCTTTAGCTGGCTCTAGTATCAACGGAGACACTGGGGGTGCAGGTGGACCCGGAGAATCTAGTACTGCGTCCACAAGCCGAGCGAGCAGTAAAGATAGCTTGAGAAAGTGAACCGTGATCAACGCGACCGGTCAGTCAAATCAGCACATTAATATGTGAGTGTAATAAATTGATATATTATATTATCACTCATGGTTAAAATGATTTCACGTGTCTCTAGAGGATATCAATTATGGAATGAATAACTATTGTTGTAAATAGGCAGAAACTATTGATAGGAATCTTGTTTAAATTTTTCTTGCTGTTTATTGATTTGTGAATTTTAATTTCTCGAATTTATTTTGTCTATCTGTAAAAGATCGTAAAACAAAAAGAAGAAGTCATAGAGAAATAATTTAGAGACATGTGTTTTCTGAATGCGCTGAATTGTCTGTTCGATTGCGTTGAGATATCGTTCGTTCGTTCATTCGTTCAATTGTTTAATCGTGGTAATCGGTTGAAAAAAAAAAAGAAAACCAATAAGATTTAGAATTAATCGTACTGATAAGTGGTCATTGAGGAAAATCCTCGTTATGGTTTATTATTCTAGTTGAATTATTCCTTTTCTCATACAATATCGAATAATCTTTGATAACACGTGTGACCATTTCTTAGTCGATAAATTTTACACGCGAAGCAATAAGTACTTGCTGGTTTATAGATATAATTAGATAAAACTCCCGCCGTCATCCTGAGAAATGAGAAGAAAAGATACCAGAGATAATTTCCTGGATATCAGATTAAATATTCTATGATATTTCATTCCTCAATCTATCCCAGAGTACAGGGTGTAATTGAAGAAGCGTTATTAAAAAGTGAACTGGTTTTATATTTCCTAGACTTTTCTTTCACTAAAGATTTAAACTTCAGCCTCAAATATGCATTTTGAATCGTTTCGTTCTTGACTACCTGAGCATATTTAAGAAGTTGGGATCGAAACCATTTCCTTTTTATTTTCCGTCTCCTTTGTAAAAATGATTATGACCCTGTATTGAGGTAGTTTGAGTCGCAAGATGAGGTTCTTTTTCAAAAATTGATTTGAATTGTATAATTTTGGTCAAGAAGTTCCAGATGAAAAATCAAAAAGTTATCAAATTGAATAAGTATGTATTTATTACATAATTATTTATATTATTACCCATGTCGCCATAAGTACAAGAATTAATAAAACTAAAAAAAATTAAAAAGGAGAAACAGTGAGAATATTATTTTTCTCAAAGTTATATTGTAACCGAATTAATCAACTGTTAATCAGTAGTTATAACATGGATAAAATATTGATAAACCCTGATTGATCGTTGCTATGGAATATTGATTTTCCTACACTGAAAATAATAGAGATAGAAGAAGGAAAGAAAAAGAAACAATAAAGCATGCTCGGAATGGAAATAACTGGCTGCAGCTAGTATTAATCGTCCCTATGTCCTACATAAGCGACTCGTTAATGATGAGATAATAATTAAAGCGAAATATGTTATTCTAATTGCAAAATGCGAAATTTAGGGACATAATTATTGTATTCAAAAGAAAGTAGATTATAAATTGGAGTTCTGTATTCGAATTCCTTCGATCGTGAATTCTATTGAGAAAAACTAAAATAACACAAAAAAATAATTGAGGGTAGATAATATTTATTATTATAACGCACTATGAATACGAACACACAATTACGTCACGTAAGGATAATATAGTAGTTAATAATTAGACGTTTAGCTTGTAGCGGGAGTATGAAAAATAACACGTTACTAAACAACACAAAAGTTTTATTCCATTTTATTGAAGATTGTTTTTACGTTTGTTATTCTTCAATTTTCAAATTTTCATGTAGGTATATAGTTACCATGTATGTACTTCTAGCGTGAGAAATGCATGAAGATTAATTTGAAATTGTTTCGTATGTCGTTCATGTAGAGTAATTTAATAATTGAAAACTGGATCATTGAATGAATAGTGACATAAATAATTATATAATATGCATCTCATAAAAATAAATTAGATTATTATATATATATAGAAAAAAGAGACAGAGAGGGAATGTTAGAAACAGCAGTTTGTCAAGTGTTTGTTTTTAAATTTAATAAATGTTGTAAGGATCTACAAAAAATTCATGGATCTGATATGTAACGAAAAATACTTGAGAAAGAAAAAGCAAGAAATTAAATTGATATAGGATAACATAGGTATATTTGTAATTGAATAAACAGCATCGAGACAAACTGTTCATTGTATTCTATAGACTTATATTGCATTTGTTATTTATAAAAGAAAAAATAATATTATATAATACATATTGTTATTAAGACATCGATGATAATTATATAAAATCATGTTATGCAGAGAAAAATACTCATTATAATATTATTAATGACATTGGCTTTGAACGTTATTGATGGAAAGATGAACGGGAGAAAGAAACCTATTCCTAGAATAGTGAATCCATAGGAGTTTTAATTGATTAATTAATACCCAAATTTTCATTAATTGCTTTCCGATTAATCTCTGTAGCCAACGTGTTGAAAGTAAAAAAGAACGATGAGGTTTTCATATTATCAAAAGAGAGAGAAAATAAACGATAATCAATTTAAATTAATGAGAGGGAGATGATAGGAAAGAAATGGCACTACTTAAAAATTTCCCCTTCTATGATTGAGTTTCACTGCTAATGTTTACTTTCTTTAATATACGTGTATAATTGTAATCTCACATATTATATTATTATTTGATTAATTAATTAATAAATCCATTACTAATAAATATAATAAATAGTAAGTAAGTATATAGAATATGATATAATATAATCGAAGACTTTATAATATACTTAGGTGTCGCAGAACTAAACACCATACACCTTACAATTCCTATGTAAATATGATATATATATATCTATTCTTCTTCTTTCTTTCGATAAATTTTTTTTATTTATTTATTTATTTAATCGTCATGATTCTTTAAGAGAAATGAGCAAGAAATATAATTAGAAAAGATTTATTATTTCTTCCGTATTGTAGTATACTATTATTATTCTTAAACATACGACAACGATTGTTTCGATCGACCTAGTACTATACTAGTACTATCTTGATTTCGTTCATACGTATATATCCTAGAGAAATTATTTATCGCACAATACATAAATACAACAGCGTATACGTTTTTACAATGATTCTAACAATTATTATAATTAATCAATTGATTAATTGAATTATGATCGATAGCTTTAATATAGTATAATAGAAACATTATATATACATGTATGTATATATTATATATGATAATAGAAAGAAAATGAAATAATTATGTAGAAAAATCTGAAAACTTCAAAGCTTCTATTCGATTCTTAAATAGCTAAATAATAAATTATTATTGTTAGCATATTTTGATTCATTTTCTCTTTTAACTTAAATACAGCATAACAATGAATACTGTAGATCAATTGAATTTTCATTATATTTTCAGGTCACATGACCTATTACCTACTATCTATTCCTTCCACAAAACGAAAATATGTATCTCTTCATGACTCAGATTTTTTTCTAATTGATGTTAGATATAATGGACTGTATTTGGATTTCGATTCATTCAAATTTCGAAAATGAAGAACATGAGAAAGAAGATGAAGAAAAAAAATTCAATTGTCATTTTAATAAATTCAGTAACAATCATTGGAAGAACAAACTTACGATCTCCTATGGTCTGCATACCTATATAATTATTAAACGTATAATTCTCTATGTATCAGCTATTTGTGATCAATTGTACATAATACATGACACGCACCCATACAAACCAGGGTTGTTACACAACGTGGAAAACCTGGAAGCCTGGAAGAGTCAAGAGAATTCTGTCCGTACTGGAATAATCAAGAAATTTTATGGAAAACCTGGAGATTCATTGGTTTTGGAATTTTGTTACATCTAATTCAATAAAATTGCTACGTTTCTGTGTTTTTGGAAAAGTCGAGAAATTTTGCAAGCGAAAATTGATAACAGCCCTGCGTATACCTAATACACATACTATACCTATTGTAATAATAAATTTAATTGTTTCAATGATCTTTTTCAAACGTAATATTTATTATTATAATAATATACGAATATAAAATACTATAAATTATACTACCTATAATAGCGTAAAATTAGGATTATTATCTATAACTACGCATAAGCACAAAGCACATTGATTCACTCATTAAATACGCGTGTACATTTATACTATAATATACAATAATAATAATGAGAATAATTTATTTAAAAAAAAAATAATGTACGAGCCACTTCCCCCGCCCGCACCTGCCCGCCATCCGCCCCGTGATAAAAAACAAACAACTATAAATTGTACATGATACTGTGTAAGATTTAGTGCTTTATTTGTAAAATAATAACAATAATATTATTAATAATAATAATAGTAATAATAATAATGATAATCATGCATACATACACAGAAAATAATAATTATTGGATATTATTAAATAATAAATATATCTAGAGAGAAATGTTAATTAAAGGTAAATTTTTTAATTATTCGATCATCCTATGAAACTGATTATTCGTTGAATTCAGTTTATCTTCACAAGAACAAGAACTTCCACGGATAAAAATTCATTTTGAAATTGAAAAGAGGGAGGAGCGGGTGGTCTGGGAATGTTCGACAGTTATCAGATTACCGCATATAATCAATTTTCCTGTGATTAATGAAGAATCTAGGTCACGAACTCAATAGAATTTGAATAAAACGCGCGGTTTCGGGGTACTTTTGCGCCTGGCGATAGGCAACCGTATTCCACAGCTGCATCGTTGAGTGGACATCCTCAACGGTTGCATTAGGAGTTAGGACACACATGTCGTGATGTAAATGGCTGGGACGTACTGCATACGCTACGTGGCGTGGGCCGTGGACCAAGATTTAACTCGTATCTCGTAGTGATCTACTTTTTATTTTATTTCCTTTAATTTTTTTGATAAGAGAATGAAAAAAAATAAAATGAAATGGTAGAAAGAAGATCACAAGAATTTTATTAAAAAATAAAAAGTAAGTCAGTGGAGTCTGAGCGGTCTGAGCGTGATCGTAATTAACAATAAGTGTCACAAAATTCTTCACGAATTGATAACTTCGGTTTATTTCGAAAATACCTTCACTGAAATATGTGGAACGATTTTTGATTATATTTCAATTCGAATCTGATATAAAAATGTGATCGGTACTCACATAACGAGTCGTAAATCTGGCTTGAACTCAAATTAAAGGCACGTGTATCTTATCTTTCTTTTTTTTTTTCTTCAATTCACTCTACACTTACAGGCCATTTAGAAAAATGGCACGCGTTAAAAATCACGAAAAGATAACAAAACCCAAGACAAAATCATCCGCGGGCAGTAATGAAACGAGAAAACAACAACAACTATCAACTAAAATACCGATGCTTAATACCATGTTAGCTGCAACGTGCATCGCTATTGCAGCTTGGTTCAGCTATAAAGGTTACTTGGAAACTCGAGTTAACACACCTTTCGATACAGAAAAGGTATGTAACAAAATCTACGATTAATAAACTGTGACAGACAATTTTCATAAAGAGGAATCTCATTGAATTTCCTGCTTTCTTTCGTTCTCACAGCTTGTAACAGAAACTGGACTTGATGTGCCTGACCGATATTGGGGAACGTATAGATCCGGTGTTTACTTTGGTCTTAAAACCAGAGATCCTTATTCCCTTGTTACAGGACTGATGTGGTATTTTCCACAACATTTAAGACAAGGTGGCGAAGGTTTTAGACACTGGTGCGAACAGGGCGATAGACTGGATAGGTATAAATGATTCTCGTTACTCCAGTCCTCAAATTGTGCCTCTGAATCGAGTAACATTTCTTTTCCGTTTCTAAACAATTTTAGATACGCTTGGCTAGAGCACGACGGTAAAAATTTTGGAGTACAAGAATTGGTCGATGGCTCAGCGGTGATAAGAACATCGTTTGTGAAAAAATTAGGCGGAAGTCACGGAGGAGATTGGACCGCGAGGATAGGAGTATCTTCGGAAAATAAAGAGCGAGATGGAGAAGAGATTTCATTACTTTTTTACACAGCAATTGAAGATAAAACAAACGGTTGGGTGAAGGCGGTTATTGGGGGGAATGATAAGCTGACCGGAGTCGAAGGAGATACAGAGGGCTTAGGATCCTTTAAATTAGACTTGTCTCTGATCAGTGGAACTATAGAGGAACATTCTTACCTCGTAACGGCAGCGCCAGGTCTCCATCTTTTGAAAGAAACTGTTTTACATAACTTGAGATTAGCTTCTCACAAGGGAAGCACCAAGAAGTATATAGTTCTGGGCGGTGAACAGCTGCCATTAAATACAGAGGGCAAAGAAGCGAAGCCAAATTTTATCGTCACGCAAATTACAGCGAAAATACCATTTGAATTTGAGGTGGTGTTTCAATCTGGTAGTTTCATAGATCGAGCAGATAATAAACTTGAGAGAAAAAATTACGACACTGAATTAGAAAAGCACAGGAAGAGTTTTGACAATAAATTTGAAAGAGTTTTCCACCTCAAATCAAAAGGATTCAAAGAAGATGATATAAAATTTGCAAAAATTGCATTTTCAAATATGATTGGATCTGTCGGATATTTTTACGGAGCTTCGCAAGTACAAAGCGAATATACCAAAGGTCCGGTTCCATATTGGAAAGGATCTTTATACACGGGAGTACCAAGTCGCAGTTTTTTCCCCCGAGGATTTTTGTGGGATGAAGGATTTCACGGTCTTCTAATATCGGCCTGGGATCTAGATATTGAATTAGATATAATATCTCACTGGTTCGATTTTATGAATGTTGAAGGTTGGATACCAAGGGAAATGATTTTGGGTCAAGAAGCATTAGCCAAAGTCCCTGAAGAGTTTGTAACTCAAATAAACACAAACGCAAATCCGCCAACATTCTTCCTAACTTTACAATCGATTCTGAAACGTTATGGTGGAGAATTGAGCTCTAAAAATATACAAACTTTGGAAAAATTATACCCGAGACTACAGGTCTGGTTTGATTGGTACAACACAACTCAAACCGGAGATTTACCTGGTACTTATAGATGGAGGGGAAGAGATCCTACAGCGGTCCGCGAAATTAATCCTAAAACCTTGACCTCGGGCTTAGATGATTACCCTAGAGCTTCGCACCCAAATATCGATGAACGCCACGTGGATCTAAGATGCTGGATAGCATTTAGCGCAAACATATTATCTCAGATATCAGAAGTACTAAAAAGACCAAGCTGCAAATATGTAGATACTTTCGCCTACTTATCGAACAACGAGCTTCTGAATAACCTGCATTGGTCTCCAAACGCGCAAAGATATTCCGACTACGGTTTACACACAGATAAAGTAGTTTTACGCAGACCGAAACCTCCGCCAAGATCTCATGCCCCTACTTCAGAAATGGTTAGAGTAGTATTAGAAGATCCGACGTTACGATACGTCGATACAACTTTTGGCTACGTTTCTTTATTCCCTTTTATTTTACAATTAATTGAGCCAAATTCTCCACAGTTAGACAAGATTCTAGATGATTTAACTGACATTAACTTACTGTGGACAAATTATGGGCTTAGATCTCTGGCTAAAAACGCGCCGCTCTATATGGCAAGAAATACCGAACACGATCCGCCATACTGGCGCGGTGCAATATGGATGAATATAAATTACTTAGTAGTAAGGGCATTGAATCATTATTCAAAATACGAGGGACCATCTCAGGCTAAAACGGTTAAAATTTATCACGAATTGAGGCAAAATTTAATAAAAAATGTCATTTCTCAGTACAAAAGATCTGGATACTTGTGGGAAAATTATGGGGATATTCATGGCGAGGGTAAAGGTAGTCATCCATTTTCCGGATGGACGTCATTGACTGTTTTATTAATGGCAGAATTGTACTAAAGAATACCATTCGTCTGATAGATTTAAATCATCAGATACCACGATACATTATACAGTCAAACGTCTATAACTGGAAAACCTATATATGTCTGGGATTGAGTCCATTCCCCTGTATTTACAAATGTATCTACGTCCTAAGTTAAAGGCTGTCTCCATTATATTTTGTGGATTTTCACGAGCCTCTATAAGTCGAATATTTTTTGGGCTACCCTCTATAACCCGAAAACTTCGATGACACGAAACTTCTCTTACTCGAAGAAATTAGCTCTTTCGCTGAGATTCGAGTTAGCGAGGTTCAACTGTACTATAGAAAAATTAATTCGAAAAACTTCTTATCCAAGCTAAGATAAATGGATGAATTAAACTACTAGTTATATAATATAGGGACACGTAATAAATCAAAAAAATCAAAGTCGGAAATGAAGTGAAAAATAGATCCTTGTAGGATATATACAATCTAGAATCTAAAATTAAATAACCAAAAACAGCAATTATTTATAAGAAGATTTTGTAGACTACGAAACAGATAGAAATGAAAAAAAAATAAACGAAAAAAGAAATTAGGTAGCATAACGATAATAAGTCAAGTTAGTAGAATAGAAAATATGATTCTATCTATTCAAATAAATAAATTAATTAATTAATAAGTAGGTAATTAGAAAAGAGAAAAATCAATTGTTAAGAGCCATTGCGCTATGTAAAAAGTAATTGAACGTTATTTTGTTGTTGTTAATCGTTTTTTTGTTAGTTGGTTAAGCTTCTAAGTAGATACTATACTCGACTATAATGGTGGATAAATATTTGCATTTTTTATCCAGCCATTACTTACAACATTTTAGTCCTTTTCATCTCTCTTATCATCGTCCGTAGACTGTTTATGACTTTGTGATTATTATTTCAATTCTTTCTGCATTCTGATACAATGAGAATATAAGCGCATTGTTGATGCCTTGTCTTCAATGAATCCTTTTAAGAATGAAAAAGGGTAATAGAAGAACCACTGTAATCTTGTAAATAAATATTCTAATAATAATAAAACTCAAAGAAAGCAAAAAAAAAATAAAAACCTGGCTGTGAATTGTTGAAAAAATAAAGAAAACAAAGTGAAAGAAAAAACTTTCTTATGATAAATTTCACTATACTATACACTATACTATATCATAATTCTTATTCTTGCTACTCTACTCTTGTATTATTAACTATTTCGTTTTAATAAAATTCTAATTTTTCATGTTTTTCTTCTATGTATGTATTCGTAAATTAATTTCCTGTCTCTTCGTTCATTCTCGTTATATTTACTTGAAAATATTCATTAAATGAATGGTTAAAAAATTGGCGATTTCAAATTGTTCCCGTTTCGAACAAATATATGCCCCATGCAAGTTCGATACATAGAAATATAAAGCTGGTCGCAGCGATTTGTCGCTCGATTTCCCGCGACCAATATTGTTATGTATTGTTGGCTATTGGCATGTAACAATGAATAACAATGATTGTCGTAGAAACCGAGCATCGATTGTCGCGCATGAAATCGTGAAATGTACCCTAATACGTCTCGAATATAATCGAATTCTCGCGTTGAGTCTAGTAGCGACAAACGATAAGTAGCTTCGTTCACTGTCCGCCTGAAAAAAGGTGTGAGACGGTGAGGCTAGAGTTGAACA
Source organism: Phymatocera aterrima (assembly GCA_963170745.1). Taxonomy (NCBI): domain Eukaryota; kingdom Metazoa; phylum Arthropoda; class Insecta; order Hymenoptera; family Tenthredinidae; genus Phymatocera; species Phymatocera aterrima. The sequence continues at coordinate 10,778,509 of OY720664.1, forward strand.
GTGACATCAAATTTAGAATAGTTTATTACATTATAATATAAAAACTTTTCAAGATATTATAATAAAATGGAGCCGTACGATGTGATCGTGAATCAACCGGTTGTAATAGACAACGTAAGTGGCTATCGCAAAACGTATTACAGAATGAAGGAATGAAATGAACCTCAAACCTCTTTCATTCGTATATTTCTCTATGTGTCAAAGTTGTCTCCGCCATATTGTCGGCTCTGAAACTCTGTCGCGTACAATTTCGTTTAAAATGATTCATTCATCGTTACGGTGTACCGTTAAAAAAAGAAACAACAACTGCCAGAAGAAACGTTATTCGTATATTTAAAATCGAACGAAAAAGATTGATAGACATTAATAATTCATTCATTACGATATTCGAACTCTCGTTCTAAAATGATTTCATTACAGTTGCTCTTTTACTAAAACACTACAGTTTCGGTTCCTTCTCATTTCATGCGTTTCGTAGCATAAAAAATCAATATTTAAATTTGCCACAAATTATTATTAGCCCATTTTTACAGGGCTCCGGTGTTATAAAAGCAGGGTTTGCTGGTGGTCAAGTACCAAAATGCAGATTCCCAAATTAGTAAGTATTCAACGAATACTAGACGTTCATTTTCATCCATTCTGCAATGTATTATTAATTCTTCTCTTCAACGTCTTCGGAGGTTATCAACGATATACTATAATCAATGAACTCTAGTTCACTTTCCTTTACTTTCATGTTTATCGTTTTTCCAAACCCGAAATTAGTACCACTCAAGTTTTATTTATTTAGGATTTCGATCCTATTAGTAGTGGATAATAATTCTCTTGGACGATCTACCTTAAAAAAAATTTAATAATTACTTTTTATAAATCCGAAACAGCATTGGAAGGCCAAAGCACGTTCGTGTGATGGCTGGTGCGTTAGAAGGAGATTTATTTGTGGGTCCAATAGCGGAGGAACACAGAGGTTTATTATCTCTAAGTTATCCAATGGAACACGGAATAGTAACAGACTGGAATGATATGGAAAGAATTTGGTCCTATGTATACAGTAAAGATCAATTAGCAACGTTCAGCGAAGAGCATCCAGTTCTATTAACCGAGGCACCTTTGAACCCTAGAAAAAATAGGGAAAAAGCTGCAGAAATATTCTTCGAAACATTCAATGTTCCTGCCTTGTTCGTTTCCATGCAGGCCGTTCTTAGTTTGTGAGTATAAATGAAAATCTTCATCAGTGTTTCAGTTTCGTATTAAAATTTGCTCATATTTTCTCTTTATTCTTTTCTTTCTTTCTCTTCTTCTTTTGTAAATAGATATGCTACCGGAAGAACAACAGGAGTAGTTTTAGACGCGGGGGACGGAGTAACCCACGCAGTGCCAATCTACGAAGGCTTTGCAATGCCTCATAGTATTATGAGGGTTGATATAGCTGGGCGTGATGTTAGCAGATATCTTAGATTACTTTTACGTAAGGAGGGAATTAATTTCAAGACAACTGCAGAATTTGAGATAGTTAGAACCATCAAAGAGAGGGCTTGTTATTTGGCAAGTAATCCTCAAAAGGAGGAAACTGTTGAGACAGAAAAATTCCAGTATACTTTACCTGACGGTAGTAATCTCGAGGTAAAAACAGACATGCTTTTTTTTAAATAAAATAATCAATTTGTCCTATTAATAATGTCTCATTATAATCGATTATGATTTCTCTTCTTTGTTCTTTAAGATTGGACCAGCCAGATTTAGGGCTCCTGAGGTTTTATTCAGACCTGATCTTGTTGGCGAGGAGTGCGAAGGACTCCACGAAGTTTTAATGTATTCGATACAAAAGTCTGATTTAGATTTGAGAAAGGTTCTTTATCAAAATATCGTACTGTCTGGAGGCTCGACACTTTTCAGAGTGAGGATTTACCTATCTCCAAATAAATTTGGATAATTTCCATATTCTTGCAGACAATTATTAATTCAATCGAAATTTTTCTTCTCTAGGGATTTGGGGACAGATTATTATCCGAAATTCGTAAATTGGCACCCAAGGACATTAAAATCAGGGTAAGAAATTGACTATTTTGTTCCAATGACGATTCAATTTATTGATACGCGATGTAGAAAATACTAATTGAAAAAACTATTTTCCATCAGATATCGGCGCCACAAGAGAGATTGTATAGTACCTGGATTGGAGGATCAATTTTAGCATCATTAGATACATTCAAAAAGATGTGGGTTAGCAAGAGGGAGTATGATGAAGAGGGAAGTAGAGCGATTCATCGTAAAACATTTTGAGCTCTGAAACTTTTGATTGAAAAAGGATAAAACAAAAACAATAGAAAAAAACCACAGATGATGAATAGGTACGATTTTACAGCAATGCTCGGATGGACATTTCACCACGTACTGTTACTACTAATACTAATGCATTGAATAGAGTAGTAAAAATAATTCTGCTTTATATGCTATATATGGAAAACTTTCATTTTCAATACTCTTAGGTACTTGTATTTGAGTTTTACTGCTTTTTCCATCCCGGAGAGAAGGTCACTCAGGTAGCGATGAAATAACAATCATAATTGCGAAATTCAATTTAATTCAATTAACCAGAAACACTCTTCAATATGTAAACATTAACCCGTGAATTTCGTTTTTTTTTTTGCTTATTCAAAAAAAAATCTAGAATTAATACTGTGAATCTTTTATTGATTATAGGATTTATAACGAAAGAGTACGTACTGCACCTATCACTTTTTTTTTCTATTAGAATAATATTGAGATTTACCTATTTTTAGTATGTATTTATGTATTTTTAGAATATAGGCAGATTTTTGTTTTTGATCTTCTGATTTATTCGAATGAAAAAAAAGAAAAATTCAAAATTAGTCATATAAATACTTTCTTACTTTTATTTGTACACTATTCAAATAACTTTCATGTAGTGAACCAAAAACGTGAAAAAAAAAGATTTAGTTAGTACTGTTGAAACCGCGTTAGAAATTTTTGCAAGACAGAAGAAACGAAAAAACTATTTGTAAATATGTAGTACACGCTTTGGTCAAATAAAATTGAAAATTCTAAAAAAAAAAAAAAAAAAAATTTAAACGTCGAATAAAATTGGCTTTTGCACTGTGTTGAAAAATTCATCAATAAATATTTGTTTTGTGGTATGTTTTTTCAATATTGTATGATACTGTTATAAACACGTGGTTCTTTTTCGGTTGCTAATAAATAACAAACTGTGATATACAGAATTTTTTTAATGAAACCGAGCATTGAAGTATAAAATTGTAAAAAAGAGAATTAAAAAAAATTCCAAATATTGATTTTATATCCAATTAAAAAAATAATTGTACTTATGCATGAAAAATGAAAATAACAGATATTATGAAAAGAAGTGGAAAGAGGTAGTGAAGAATCAAATATTAATATGTTGATTATTATCGCATTTACGCTTGGATCCTGAAAATTGAAGGAATTACAAATATAGAGACAAAAAAGGGAAAGACACTGTACTCTTGGGATTGATTCTTATTTGCGGTGCAAATATAATAAATAAACTAAAACCAAATCAACATAAAAAAAAGGAAGAGAGTATTGCATCGTATCATGAGAGAAAGCTATAAAACGCATAAATAAATAAATAAATGAGATAAGCAGCTTTTTATCTGAACTATTATTTAATTAATGAATTATCTTTAATATTTATACTGTCTACTATTAAATTTCATTTATCATTAATTAACTATTTATATTAAAAATTAAATAAAAAGATCGTAAAAAATGAAAAGTACTGTATATTTTGTTCATACGTTCTTCTTCATTCTCCCGAAAAAGTTACTTCCGATATTAAAGAGAAAATAAAAACAAAACGGTAGATTGACTTTTTGTTGTTATTTCAGTCGAAACTCCATTGTGATTTCTTTGGGGATCTAATAAAAAAGATGACTCTTGAAAAATTAAATATATTTGTATTTATGTTTGTATATTTGAACCATTAAGAAAAACCGTTGGACACAATAACACCGGTGGGGAGTTTTCAGGTTTTACGGTTTTTATTGTGGTACATTAAATTGTTAAATGTATTACGGTTTACGAGGTTTCCATAGCCGCAGTTGTATCCTCGGTATATTTGCCCTTATCTTTGCCAAGCGCAGCAAGACGTCCTTTACTTCTCCTGTCAACGATCTTTTTACGATCCTTATCCATTTTCAGCTTAACGATTACCGTCTGGAAGTAGAAAATCGCATCAAATGCGAAGAAAACGGAGAACATATTATTAAAATGATTGGGAAAACTAAAAAAGAAAATGAAAAATTTTATTAATGAATAATGAAATCAAAAAAATTTTAATCAGTGCCAACTTCTCTTCATCGATAAGACCGGGTTAAATTACAATTTCCACTAATAGGAAAACCCTAAAAGTTTCTATTGTGAATAAAACCGTTTGTCGAATCGTACGTGAATGGTTTATTTCATCATTTTAAAGTTTTTAACATTATTGGAGTATTTTTTTCGTTTATTTTCTGTTGAAAATGAAATACTTGAATATAGGAATACAGAATAAGAACTCACCTTCGATGGATCAATACCAACATAGACGCTAGCTCCGTTAGCTTTTTCCCTCTGAATTCGTTCTACGTAAACAACGAACTTCTTTCTGTAAACTTGGACGACTTTTCCAACTTGCTGTCCTTTGTAGTGACCACGGACAACCTGTAGATTTATTGAATTTGAATGAAAAAGGATCGAGAGAAAATAGAAAGGAAGAATAAGATAAATATACAAATTAGAAGTTTGTTTGAAATCTTTTTGTTTATCAGCGCCAATTTGTCTGCATGATACAAACCAGATAATATTATCAAACTACCTTTCAAGAGAACCTTGAATTTCATTCGAAAAATAATTATCGTTTGTTCGCATCGTCCGTGAATGGTTTGGTTCATCATTTATACATTTTTAGAAAATGAGATCGAAAAATGACGAATAGGAGAGAAAAAGACAGGTAGCGAGCATTTGGAGGTTAGGTTAGGTTAGGTTGTTACCTGTACTTCGTCGTCCTTGCGAATGGGCATGGATCTTACATTATACTTCTGTCGAAGTTCCTTGGACAAAGGTGCGCTCATAAGGCGTCTCCTTATATGAGAAGGAGCGGTAAAATGACGCTTACGATTTTTCCTTCGAGAGGATGATACCAGGCTGTTAAACTTCATATTAGCGAATTGCTGCCTCGTATTCTCCTGCATAGAAACACAGAAACGGTTGATTTATATCAACAAACTCCGATACTCTTGGGATTTGCATGGTGACGAAAACAAAAACCGAAACTCGCGTATGAAACGTAAACAGAGAACTAAACAATTTTAAAACAGTCAAAGTTTAGCCTTTCGGAGAAACAAACATAATCATCACATGGGAGAGACGTGAACTGTGGATCGGTGTACGCTGTCAATAAACTTTCGAGCGAAATGTTTGTAAATGAAAATGACGGAGGGATACAAAATGTGGTTATAATATTACGGAGAATATATCATAGAATCTGAATATTGTATTTAAAAAAATAATAAACACTTTTGGGTTGCAGATGCGGGCTGATATTATTTTACCGACACTCACCGACAACAGCAGAGTACCGCGACATTAACCGGAAGAAGTTTCACACGCCGGAAATTCCATGTTCCATCGTTTCGATCGTCCAACGCTAGCTTCACACACTCGATGTTCGATTTTTTTCCAATCTCTGTTCGGAAATCCCCGCGAAAATTCGAATAATGCATAAATCAAACTTCTGTCACGACGTTCAGTCCTGAAGATTTATTTTGCTCTGACGTAGTACGATTCGGATTTGTTGTCATATAGTCGTTCAACCGTACACTCAACGGTTCAACCATTAATCCTCGAGAGGATCACCACCGACTTACAAATGTCATTTAATTTAACTCATATTAAAGCTTAAGCTCTTATTATCCGGTAGTCTTCAATGAATAGAAACCGCGTCGTTATTATCAGATGAATCCACTGATCTTTATAGGACTTACGAGCGTCTCGAAAAGAACACAGCGATGGCGATAGTAGCGTACGTGATTGCGCTCTTGTGAATCGGTATCGCGGTCATACATTTTTCTTGTATAACTGACTCTCGTCGGAGTTGTATCAAAACAATCCAGAAAAGTTCATACTCAACCTCAGAATTATTAGAGCTTCTATGGAGACGTGGGACCGGTAAATTAAATTCACGGCTAAAACATGTAAAATTATCGCTCCGATCGCCGCACTTCAAAGTTCTCGCCCATTCTTACTTATTGTCGAGATCATTGTTGTCATTCGAAAACGCGATTCGCCACAACTCCTACACCAAACAACCTATTTGAATGAAACTTTTTCGATTAGATGCAGTATTTTAGCAGAATGTGGCTAACTATTCCATCTCGCTAAAATTCAGAGTGGGAGGTTTCAATTGTTAGGTCAGGTTTGATCGTAGGTGAGACTGGGCAAACTTGAATTTCTGATAGAACCAGTGTTGCCAGATCAGGGTATTTCTCCCTAGATTTAGGGGTTTTTTCGTGGGGGAATATAGGGAGAAAAATTATTAAGGGTATTTTTTAGGGGTTTCCGGAAATCGGACTTTCTTTCGTTTTTAGGCCGCGGTCTAATATGCCTGGTCTTCACGCGCACTTTGACCCCATTTTCAAGCGAGTCGGTATTAAAGTGAGCGTGTTCCCGAGTACCGACTAACATAAGTGCAGCTATTTTAAAGATTCTAAGGAACCCACTTTAAGATAGCAAGTGCTACCAACCAACAATCGATTTCACCGATATCGATTTATTGACAGAATAGTTCGCTAAAAAAAGTAAAAAGATAAAATATATCAAGGCAAATGATAAAAACATACAGGTAAGGCGAATCTTAAATAATAAATTACAATATCACCTTGACCGAAAGATAGTTTTAAATGTTTAAAACTAATTGTTAACATGATAATTCGTATTCCCGATTATAATGCAAGCATACCCCTATTAACATTTCTATGTTTTTCGACAAAAGCTTTTTTTTTTTCTTCAAGAGTTTTTTTATTCTCGCATTGTAATTACATCGTATTTGATATAATTCAAGAACTTGAATAATCAGATAAACAAGCAAACTGTCCATGCCGTGGTCCAAACATTTGACAGTTCGTAGGTTATGATGATGCGATACGGTTACTGTCAGGTTTGCCAACTTCGCTCTAATAAATACACCGTATGGGTGGCTTGAGCGCCCAGCTTGAAACGTACTTTTGTACGTATGTTTGTTTATTTTTATCCTTTGGCATTCTCGAATTTTTTGTCCTTGATCATTAAATAATTTAAAAAAAAATGTCCGGGATAATTTATCGCAGTGAAGATGATAAATGTTCTCTTATTGTGAATCATTCGTCAGTATATGCTAAGTTAAATATCGGTATTTCCCCGCGGGTGAATCATGAATCATAATGCATGTATGAAAAAAGCGAAGGACAGCCTTGCCAGCCAGCCAGAAAGTCTTGCAACTTGGCAAGAATTCATAAAGTTTTATTTCAAGAAGTAAAACATGATATCGAATCGGCAAGAAAGTGGAATATCATGAATGTCAGTGCCTGTTTCAATGGAGGCAAAATGCCCCACAAGGGGTCAAAGGTTAATGACATACAAAGCATACGCTTAGTAATCGGTAGATGATAAGGCTATTTTCACGAGAGTAGTTATTCCGTTTGTGCTATGACAATGCTGAGTAAGCTTGGTAGCGGTATCTCAGTTTGTGATAACTGGTTTTCTGTGCAGACTTGACGATTTGTAGTGTTATAATTTTTTACAGAATTATTTACTTTAGCAGTAACTGGAAGAGTTGCCTGGAATCTGAGAGGAACGAGCACAAACCGATAGAAGGATGAATTCTGCAGCACGTTGCCTCTCCAGAAAGGTGAGTCTGGTTTCAATTTTAAATGTAATTCGTAATGTACTGGAATGAAAATGGAAAGAGAAAGTTATCAATTATTCCGTGATTTGAGTTGGATCAGTTACAACTCATCGTCTAAATTATCGTTACAGTTGCCAAGGAACTTTGTGAATGGCAAAAATTTCCATAAATACGCGCCGCTCTCTCAGGCAAATCCTCGTCCTCTCACAGAATTTACAGTCGACGAATTGATGATGAAGGAGACTGGTCAGTATATCGCGAATCTATAATTTAAAAGAGAATGAATCCCCGTGCTGTAACTTAGTTACAATGGAGATTCAAATGAAACTGAGAAAAACATTTTGATACCATGTGTTATTCAAAATGTATTACAGTGGCTAAATTGGCAAGAGACAAAATTCTACCGCTCGTGAAAAAGATGGAAAAAGATGAGAAACTAGACAAAGGTCTGCTGCAGACTCTGTTCACAAATGGAGTAAGTTAATCCAATTGATCATGGTTTTTTATAATTTGAATCGTCGTGTAAGTCAATGGATTATTGAATTGTGATGAATTTGTAAGCCAAGCGATGAATGTTTCAGAACTGTGACCCACGGTGTTGCTTTCTAATTGGTGGTCAGTTTCATCACTGTAAAACTTCGAGAGTATAGATTATTACGAAAATAACAATCGTTTTTCTCTTTTTACCGTCAGCTCATGGGTATCGAGATTCCTGAAGAATACGGAGGAACTGGAAGCAATTTTATGGCCACTATCCTCGCAATTGAAGAAATTGCTAAGGTCGACAGCTCGGTAGCTGCACTAGTCGACATTCACAACACATTGATTAATTCGCTCATAATGAAATTAGGCAGCAAAGAGCAAAAGGCCAAGTACTTGCCTAATCTCGCTCAGAAACATGTGAGTATTGTATTTTCTGTTTGATATGGATAATAATGATCTATTGTAATCGAGAGTAGTGATCAAGCGATAAACAGTTCGAATATACAAGATTGGATATCAGAGACTCAATTCTGTGATAATGATAATCTTTGGAGGTCGGGGAACACGATCACTGAATTTTTAGGATTTGTATAATTTAAAGTGTTGAAAGTCTCAGACCTTTGATTTGAGATTACGAGACTGTTAAGAGATATATCCTATTGCCTATTGAAGCCAGGAAGTTTTTGTCTATCGGAACAAAGCGCAGGATCGGATGCGTTTTCCATGAAGACCGAAGCTAAAAAAGACGGCTCTGACTACGTTATCAATGGATCTAAAATGTGGATCTCTAACTCTGACATAGCAGAAGTATTCATCGTCTTCGCCAATGCTAATCCATCGGCAGTGAGTACTTTCAAAACGATTTGTCAGCGGTTTTCCATGGAGAAAACACCATGTTTGATGCTGATCTTGATCTTGGATTCTAGGGATATCGTGGAATCACGTCATTTCTTGTTGACCGAGATACACCAGGGCTGACGGTGGCTAAGCCAGAGAATAAAATGGGTCTTAAAGCGTCGGGAACGTGCATGGTACACTTTGACAACGTCAGAGTGAGTTTAGCTGAGAAAAATTAGGCGTTCCTGTGCGTTAGAGACAGAGTCGAATGATTAGTTAATTAACATGTGTCAAGGTACCTGAAACTAACATACTGGGCGAGTTTGGTCACGGGTATAAATATGCAGCCGGTTTTCTAAATGAGGGAAGAATCGGAATCGGTGCCCAAATGATTGGGATAGCGCAGGGATGTCTGGATGCGACGATTCCCTATACTTTGGAGAGAAAGCAGTTTGGTCAAGACATATTTTCGTTTCAGGTTTGTTTCGTAATTCAATATTTCATTTCTTCAGGACTTCCGATTACTAGGTATAATAGATTTGTATTTGCTACGGGGTAATATTCAAGTACTTCAATTACAGTCCATGCAGCATCAAATCGCTCAAGTGGTGACTGATCTTGAGTGTGCTAGATTGCTGGTTTACAATGCTGCGCGTCTGGTAGAGGCAAAGAAACCGTTTGTTAAAGAGGCTGCAATGGCGAAGCTGGTTGCATCTGGTGAGAAACATAGGATTCATAAGATTGCTTAGTCAGTAAAGGATATAGACAAAGACTTGAAATGAAAAATTCTTGGATTTCAGAAACTGCATCAAAAATAACCGCAAAGTGTATCGATTTCATGGGAGGCGTTGGATTTACGACGGATTTCCCACAGGAAAAGTTTTTTAGAGATTGCAAAGTTGGTACTATTTACGAAGGAACAAGCAACATGCAGCTGTCCACAATAGCTAAAGTGATTCGACAACAATATTCTTGAGAAAGGGTAAAATATTTGTAAAACGGTTCACACAGTTTTATAAATGTGTAAACCGTTATTCCAAAATTTGTTGCAGTACTGAAATTGGTCACAGCACCGACTAAAAAACTTTCATTCCACTGGCTATCTGGGAAGATATCATAAACATGCATAAACGTACATGAAAGTAACAGATTCGTGTGAATTTATTTGGGATCATGGGGCAACTTGAATCCGACAAGATCAGCTGTTTCCTCAACGCTCCTCTCGCCCCTTCCGCCATAGTGTTTCCTAATTTCATTGTACTTCCGCTGCGACTCTAAGTAGCTGCGGTAAGTTTCTCCAAGGCATTTGAGCTCCTCTCTGGCCTTGCATAGAACCTCTGAAGTCTCCCTGTGTTTTCGAGCTTCCTCCAATATGTACTGGACCATCACATTGTCCTGCATTCTTTTCTCCCTCGCAATGTGACGTATCTCGCTTATCAGCGAGCGTAAAACTTTCAAATTTGCATTCATGGTGAAGAGTATCTGTAACAATGCCAGTGAAATGTTAATTCCAGGTCTTGAATCCCTTCCATTCAGATTTTTAGCGGAATTGTTGAAAATTACTAAAAAAAAAAAAAAGAGAGAAAGTGATATCTTGGTGGATTTTGAAGTCGTCTTATTCCATCCGAATGAAAACAGAAGAGAATGAAGTTTCATACGAGAAGAAATAATCCATAATTAATTTTAGAGACTTACACTGCTGTACAATCGATTCTACAGCGTCAGTGTTTGCGCAATTGACTTAGCAACGAACTCTATGTCCTTTTCCTGATACAGAGGCTCTTCTTTGTCATCCCAAAACGATTTTGGAATATCTTTCAAATTCTCTGGTGTAAAAATATGCAACGCAGAGTCATTGAAAATTGTTTCATACTTGAAGATATTGGGCAATTCTATTTCTTTGACGAATGGGCTTACGCGCACGATATATCTGGCGGAATTATTCAGAATTTTACTAGTATGAGATTCTAGTATTTGCCTGAAGCTATTCGACAATAGAATACAGTGTTTCAAATCGGGGCTCCAATTAGCGTAGAGAAAATTATTGGTCAATTGCTTGGGGCAGTGCGGAAAGTATATCAAGGTGGTTGACTCTACTCTGCGTTTGCCTTCCTCATTTTCCGTTATGACGTTAAAATCTATGGATTTCAAGTAGCCAATTTCATTCGTGAAAAACAACGGATCGTAAATGTAAACATTCGCTCGGAAATAATCTCTGATAATGAGTAGAAGAGCCAGCTGATATTTGGAATGTTTGTGCTGAGAGAAATGGCCGAGACCGTAACAAACGATGTCATTGATTTTAGGAGAGTTCAAAATTTCCGTGGACTTTTTCAGCTGTTGGAAAAGACTTATAACATACTCAGAGGCGTTTAGTTCGTCTTTGGCTTCGTTTAGTTTGCTGAAAATATCGCATAAATTTCGAGGTTATGTAACTACTTTGAATACGACAGCGAAGACAATATGTTTCGTTCAGAAACTTACCGAGTAAATTGACCAAAGTCAAAGTCAGGTTCTACCTCGTTCTCAAATTTGTTGTGATTGCTAATTACGCTGCGAAACCGCTTTCCACGCTTACGGCGACCGACGATTTCGAATTCCCCATTCTCGGTCATATTATTGCTAAACCGAACCCCTCGGTTAAATTCGATGGTTTCAATTACACATAAGGTACAGAGATGGCGCTGGCCTGTCAATCCAAGATTCAAAAGTCAGTAGACGCAATCGGTCATAAGCGAGGAAGTAAGCTATTCCAGATCATACCATTCGATTTTCTGCTCAAAATACATTTATGCTTCAAATATACTCCTCAACAGCCAATCAGAGCATTGAATTGATCATTTATCTTACATTTTTATCCGTTGGTAAAGAAATCAGGCAACAGTCAGACAAACACGATTAAAACAATTTCTAACTTGTTGGTTTTAAACTTGTTGTTCTCTATTTCTGTATAAATATTACTGGAATGCCCGGACTGCATGCAATTCAGCAGCAATTATATCTCTTTAAAAAATACATACCAGGGATTTCGCGTCATTTCAAGTAATGTGGTCAACATCAGAATCCCGAGATTTTTACGTTATAATTTTATACCTTATATGTATATATATATATGAATAAAAATCGACAGGTTCTTTATACCTCGAATTTCGACACCGTTGGTTTACGCAATTTTTTGTTTTTGAAGATCTGCAATTATTGGATGTCAAGTCGTTCGGAAGTTATATTATATTGTATCAATTTCGCAATCTATATCAATAAATCAGTATAGCATCGCGGATTTTTATAAATCAGCGAATGAAAACTTTAGAAACGATTTTTTCGTTGAAAGATTTCAAACTAGATTATATATGAATCGAAAGATATGCTGTGTTATAATAAATGGATTCTTTTTTCATGGGTAGCTAATTTTGTATTTTGTAGTATAATTTCTTAATTGAATGGAAAACTCATTCGAATCAAATTTAATGATACTAAATGGATTTAGGCGGAATTATTCAGGACTTCACTATTGTTGGATTCTAGTATTTGCCTACAGCTATTCAAGAATGGAATACAGTGACATACGCGTACAGAATTTCAAATCGGGGCTCCAGTTAGCGTATAGAAAATCATTGGTCAATTGCTTGGGGCGAAAGTCGTTGACTCTACTTGTATATTTGTCACGTATACGTGTTAGAATGGAGATTTGTATGATTCGGCTTCTAAGATCCATGTTTTGATACTACTATCTACTATAATGACAAGAAAATCTATTTGAGGAAGCTTCATTATTTTTCAACGCAAATTCGAAGTTCTAACGCAGATATTCTTTTCGAAGTTTCAGATGCCTATAATTTTAAATGATTTCAACAATTGCTATTCGCCACATGATTAAATCGGGTATAACTTCCGTACGAACTGAAATTCGATAATTCCCTTGGCGCGAAATCTGCGCTATAATTTGGAAAATTTAGAAAACATAAATTTATTGAACGAAGATTTTTCTGATATGAAAAAAGTTCATTCTTCTTTTACACATTTTCAATATCAGAATTTTAAGAATCGATGTAAAAGGAGATTTTATCATTCAAATGTATGATAGTTATATATTGAAAAGGTAATATAAAGCGTTTACAGTATTTTAATATGGGAATGACAAATATTTCTGAAAAAGTTGGCGAATATTAAACCTCTGTATGTATAACAAGAAGTAATAAAAATCGGAACATTATTATACCGTTCGTGAAAATCCTAATTTTAAATTAAGTGCTAATTTAATTTGTTGTCTTATTCTTGTTTTTTGTCTTCTCTCATATATCTGCTGAATAGAGCGGCTGTTTTTGACGTATAGTTATATACATACATATACAATTACAATACTATAAATATGTATTCATATATGGTGATATTATACCGAACATAATGTTGCGTAACCAATCACTGATAAAAGCCACAAGTTTGTCGATAAGATTTAGGTAAACACTATTAGATTAAAAATTGTGTGTACGAATCATGTGTATGTGTATGAATACTATACGCATATGCGTTGATATCAAATGAATCTGTGAGTACTGTTTGCCTCTGTGCAGAGAGTAGGAGTTTAAAATGCGCGAGTGTTTTCGTTTTTCCTTTTCTCTATCCTTGTTATACAATAAACCTGTTCCCTACTCTACTCGATCCAACTCTCTGCAAAGTATCTGGAATCTTGCGCTTGTCAGTATTACTCCAACAGTCGGGCAAGTTGCAATTCGTTGTGAATTTCGAAGGAATACAATAGAGCAAAAAAATAAAAATCATTAAATACATAAAAAATGAATTCTGCAGTGAGATGTCTCTTCAGAAAGGTTCGACCCGTTTATTTGAAACAATAATTCGTAACGCAATAGAACAAAAACAAAAGCAAAAAACACATGAATAACTAATCGATTATTCACTGATTTATACTGAATGAATTATAATTCATTCGTCTACTAAATTATTGTTACAGTTCCCAAGGAGTTTGATAGACGGAAAAAAGTTCCACAAATGCGCTTCGCTATCTCAGGCGAATCCTCGTCCTCTAACAGAATTTACAGACGACGAATTAATGATGAAGGAAACCGGTCAGTATAATATTGCGAATTCATAATTATGAAAATAGAAATAAATTTTCGTGCTCTGATCTAGTAGGTGACATGAAAGTTCAGGTCTGAATGAAACTGGTATAAATATTTCGAGACGAATATTCGGTAGGTATATAATGATTGTTTGATTTGAGTTATTTCGTAAAGTTGCACAGCTGGTTCGATGTATATTCTAATGATTACACAGTTCTATACGGCAGATAAAAAACGTAAAATAATAATATAAGTTGAAGGAAATTGTAGTAGAAACAACTTCGTGAAGTGAGAAACCCGAGTTTAAGTTGGCAGATGAAGGGTATGAGAATCAAATATTTGCCAAGCTTAGATAGGAAATAGCATGTTATCAGTATATTTGTTGAGCCAGGAGAATAATATTATCACTTTGAAGTAGGACAACATATCAATCAAAGGAACCCAAGAGAACAAGAGAATGTATTAATATGTATAAATAACTGAATGTATAAATAATTTCAAATTCTTATCAGTTTCCGTGGTCGTGTATGTATGTATATACATATGTATGTGCTACATACATTCAACTGGCATACTTTATAGAGTTAACTTATATTATAACGTTGGCTTATATGATGTTAGTTGAGGAATAAATGAGCTGGTTTTTTTATTTCTTTTTCTATTTATCGTATTACAGTATCGAAATTGGCGAAAGATGAGATTTTACCGTTGGTAAAAAAGATGGAAAAAGAAGGCAAAATTGACGACGGAGTACTGAAGACTCTGTTCGAGAACGGAGTAAGCTAATTCAATTTATCATGATCGTTATGAGTTAAATCGTCGAGGGAGTCAATTGATCGTTGAATTGCGACTGTGTTTGTAAGACGGGCGATAAACGTTTCACAATTGTGACCTACAACGCAGCTTTGTAGACAGAGATTAGTATCGTAACTGTGCAATATATGCATGCAACGTTGTGAAAATAACAATCGTTTTTCTCTCTCTACTGTTAGCTAATGGGCATGGAGATTCCTGAACAATACGGGGGAACTGGAGGCAATTTCATGACGACGATATTGGCGGTCGAAGAGGTTGCTAAAGTCGACGGTGCCGTGGCCGCACTCGTCGACATCCATAACACGTTGGTCAATTCTTTGATAATTAAAGTAGCGAACGATGAACAGAAGGCAAAGTATCTGCCGAATCTTGCACAGAAATACGTGAGTTCAGAGTTGTTTGATAAAGTGTAATAATAATGATTCACGTAATCAAAGGTCGTCAATTCGCAGTCAGTGTTTTTAAACCTATATAAGATGATTATGGATATCAGAAACTCAATTATGTAATAATGATAAACTTCACGGTCGGGAAAAACAGATTGCTGAATGATCACGGTTCCATTTAATTATTGATTGAAAATTTTCAAAGTTGAGTAGATGAAAGCTATCTTTCTTCTTCCATTGCAGCCAGGTAGTTTTTGCCTAACAGAACCTGGCGCTGGATCAGACGCGTTTTCGTTAAAGACCGAAGCTAAAAAAGACGGCTCCGACTATGTTATCAGTGGAACTAAAATGTGGATCTCCAACTCCGACATAGCAGGAGTATTCCTGGTCTTCGCCAATGCCAATCCATCGGCAGTAAGTACTTTCGCGATTCACCGATGATTCTCTGCAGAGAGAATCCCAGTTCCGACGTTTGTACTGACCTTGAATTATAGGGATATCGTGGAATCACGACGTTCTTTGTTGACCGAGATGCACCAGGGCTAACGGTGGCTAAGCCAGAGGATAAACTGGGCATCAAAGCGTCGGGGACGTGCATGGTACACTTTGACAACGTCAGAGTAAGTTTAGCTGGGGAAAATCAGAATCCTGTGCGTTGGAGGTAGAGTCGAAAGATTAGTTAATTAACATGTGTTAAGGTACCCGAAACTAACATACTGGGAGAGTTTGGTCACGGGTATAAATATGCAGCCGGTTTTCTAAATGAGGGAAGAATCGGGATCGGTGCTCAGATGATTGGGATAGCGCAGGGAAGTCTGGACGCGACGATACCTTACACTTTGGAGAGGAAGCAGTTCGGCCACGACATATTTTCGTTTCAGGTTTGTTCCGTAATTCAATATTTCATTTTTACGGATTTTCTCAGAGTGGATTTAATAAATTTGATATTTAATTCCTTCAATCACAGTCCATGCAGCATCAGATCGCCCAAGCGGTAACTGATCTCGAGGCGGCTAGATTGATGGTTTACAATGCTGCACGTCTGGTGGAAGCCAAGAAACCGTTTGCCAAAGAAGCTGCTATGGCCAAGCTGGTTGCGTCTGGTAGAGGACATTGAATTATCTGAATGGTTCGATCAGTAGAGGACGTAGTCAAATGTTTAAAACGGTGAATTTTTTGATTTTAGAAACCGCGTTGAAGGTAACTGCCAAGTGTATCGATTTCATGGGAGGAGTTGGATTTACGACGGATTTCCCACAGGAGAAATTCTTCAGAGATTCAAAAATTGGTACTATTTACGAAGGGACAAGCAACATGCAGCTGTCCACGATAGCTAAAGCTATTCGACAACAATATTCTTGATCACTGTGATGAGATTTTCGAAAAAAGAAAATATTTCTCCCTACTTATAGAAAAGCAGCACTGAATTTCACCTCAAAAGTTGCATTTACATTGTACACTGCGTGTGCTTGAAACTAGCCTAATTTATAGGAAAAATATTTTTCTACTCTATTGTTAAATAAAATTTTTACATCCATCACTCCTCCACATTAATTGAAAATCTTCTCCAAATCATTTTCTCTCTCCGGAAATAGAATTGGCGCATAAGAACGCCAGCAACATATAAAAACAAATAACATTCCTTGCAGTTGATGCAGACTGATGAATGACGATCTTGATTTCGACTTGTTTGAGTCACGATTTTTGACGGGATCAAGCTAATCTATAGCATGAACGATTTTTACGAGATATCCGGGTGACTTTGCCAGCGAGCCGGACGCTTTTTCCGTTTCTGCATAACATTGGGAGTTTTTGTGGATATGTGATCAGAGCGAATGTAAGCGCCTGTGCATAGGTAACCTGAATATCATATGGTACAGAACGTACGAGCGACGCTAATCGTATGATGTTCAAGTTGCTCGTATGCAGGCGTTCTTCGTTTCGCTATTGTCTCGAATCTACGAAAACTTCGGATATGCCTGTGGATATAATTCAACACGCGTGCCCGACTACCACTCTCGGTTTCAATTGGCCAACCGCTGGCTAATTCAAGTTATCTTTTTCCGCAAATTTTCTCTGTTAATAATAACTTTGCGATATATTGTTATCGCCATTGAATCCGGGAGTTCCCCACTCCCCATGCTGCACTCGTCAAAGGGTGTGTTCCGAAATTTACCGGATGTGTCTTGTCTTGTGTGTTTCTTGCTCTATGGGGATTTCCAAATTCCGTCTCTCTGTCGCTAGGATTTCAGCACTTGCGGCTGACTATGGAATGCACCGAAAGTGCAGTCGGATAGGCGGTGGCCGTTTCGTCTGACCGTTGAGTATAGACTACACTCAACGGTGAACGGTCTGACCTGTTCGGTTCAGTCCGCTACAAACGGCCGATGAGGGCGCTACGTATGTGAGCGAGAAAAGTGAGCGTTTCAGTTCGCCGATAGGTTGCCATGAGGGTTGCGTATTCGAAGTTTGAACCAATTCGGAAGATTCAAACATTTGAATCAACGATAATCATTGTCGAAAGCGCGTGTCGAAGATGGCAGAGTTACGAGTCGTTCAATAAAATCTGTCCGCTGGATGTGTCAAATGATTCATAAGCCGTTATGGACCCAAAGTATCTATGGAGTCGCACGCTCTACGCGAGGCTGTAGATTTGACACCGCGAATCGAAAGAAATTATAATTAATTGAGATTCTATTTGGCGGGCACGTACGTGATCGCGACGTTCATATAATCACATACACATACTGAAATGATAAATTATTCAATACTCCCGGTTCGCTTGATGAGTCGGAGTTTCATCGAACGTTTTATACTTTCCTCTATGTTTATCTTCTTTTGTTTACTTTCTATGATTCGTGTCACAGGTATATATTTTTAAATATTTCAAGGAATGCAATAATGAATTACAAATCGAGTGATTGTGTTAATATGCTGGCTGCAAGTTCACGTAATTGCTAGTACTTTTGTCTGTTCATTCGTTCCATGCTCGATTATAGTTATCTTCGAACGGTTTTACAATTTTCATTTCCCTCAGCCGTTTTAAACCATATACATCTGATGCATGTATGCAGATGTATTTTCTGTGGGAATTCGTTATTTTTGTATGATACTATTTCAAAATTCTGCATTTCATTCGTATACTTTTGTTATCAGTATAGTATTGAGGTTTCCTCTCTTTCAATTGAAAATATGGAATTCCGTTGCAATTATAATTCAGTACGGAAAATGAACATAATTATCGTACAGTGTGGTTATTCGTAAAATTCTACGGAGTTTTGCGAAAAGAAAATAGATTTCGTTCGAGTTGTAGATTTGGTTTATTCTCCGTCGATAATTTTGGACTGGCGTAGCCACATGAAGGGTTGAGCGTCAGAGTAGCCTGCATATTCCTCAATTTCATGATTCCGAGAAACTGAGGTAAGAAAAATTTTCTGCTTATGGTGCTTTATGTGCACCGACCTTCATACTCATTTTCGGGGGCACGTTCTTCTCGGCGTCATATCTGTATACACATATATGCACAATAGTAATTGTATAAGTTTGCCTATAATTGACCCTTGGCCAAAAGATTGATTTCTGACCCCAGATGTCTTACTGGATATTTCGAACGATAATATCTATACCTATACTGATATGCTCTGTATATAGCGGCTTTTTCTCTCACGATTTTCATCCACCGCAAGGTGCTGCCCACAAGAAGTCCTAAAACGATATATTACTTATAGTATATACAGTGAAATAAACTATAATCTCTTTTAAAATAACCGCTGCACTGATCCCCAAGGTTCAAACTATAAACTATGGACTATAAACTATAAACCCGGCACATAATACTTATAGGTATACCTATCACATATGAGATAGCGAAGATCAGACTTTGGATGAATTACAGTTTACGCCGTGTTTTCGAAACTCGATTGCTCTTCATTTTGCTTTGTATCAGGCTCCGTTGAGTGTCTTAACCACACTACTTCTCTCATAAAAAGTTACGAGCAGATATTTGGCGATCATTATATTACGGCGCAATGAAGACAAACGTAAAAAAAACGTATACAATTGGGAGGAATGTCCGCCTGAAATACCGTTCATCAGACGCATTTAAGTGTATTTATACGTTTATGCGTAAATTAAACGTTACTTCAGGCGGACATTCTTCCCGATTTGATACTTTTTTTCGGAATTTTGTACATCAGGGAGCATAACAATTGATAGAATTGACTTTTTTGCAAATTTCCAAATCGACCTTCACCTGTTTACAGCTTTACTTATTTATGTACACGTATGTCGACAGTATAATGGACATGTATTATAACGCTTTGCGGATCACGATTTTTTATCATTCGCGATGATCGTGGGTATATCGAGGTTTGTTACACGTTGTATCAAGATATAATACCTATAGGCATATATACTCGCCTGAAATTCGTATATACAATAATACAGCTCGTGTATTATTTAAATAAGAAATATTTTGTTTTGTACGAGAGTAAAACCTGTTTATAATGACCGCGGGCAGAAAAAAACAATTCTGTACGTATACCTTCAGGTATATACGCGTTATGAGTCGCATTTTCGTTTTCCGTACCACCGTCTCAGAAACCGCCCAAAAATATATTCGGCTTTGTTTTTCTTAGCAAAACGTACCCTCGCTTTGTTGTTCCCGTACGATATGAAATGTATGTCAACCTCCATACTGTGTAATTATATAGCTGCTTGATGCAGATTTTATTCTTCTGTAATTTTCAACGTGGCAGGAATCATAGTTGTCGCATGCTAATAAATTTATTAGTTGAATAAACACTGAGTGCATATACCTATCGCTATCGTTACTATATTTTACAGTATATGCATATAGAGCTACAAGACAAAGGGTATTCATGTATATAGGTATATATTATTGGGATACGAGTGAATAATGCTTTGGATATTATTGGCAATAATAAACTCTCAATATCGAAGCATCCGTGGTTCTATATTGTAGTAATGTAACAATTGCGCGTAATGCGTGCATAGTTGCACTTGTCACAAAATAATTCATTCAAATATTTTACGTGTGCAATTATATATTACCGCGGTGTCAAGTTTCGTTATGTATCAACAATTTTCATGAAATTGATAGTTATATTATTATTATTACTATTATTGTTATTATTATGAATGTTGAATGATACAAGTATATACATACATATATGTCTTATGCAATGGATAATTCTCGTTGTTATATTCCCCAATTGGGTGCATGTGCAACTTGTATATATACGCATGTATGTATGTCTTGCATGTATGTTCATACATCCGCTGAATCCGTAGCGTGATCAGCGGTATAAATATAAAGAACGGTTTACATTATAGGTATTATATTCATCATAACAACAATTGAACAGTGAAAAAAACAGAACAAAGTCAAGTTTTATATTAGAGGCCGTACATTATGCATGGTTGAATAAACTGTGAGAGTACTGCATGAGGTAGTATACCTCTAGCATCTATATAGGCATATAGTTATGTATATTCAACGAGTATAAGCGGCAGATATAAATAAAACACTCGGGATACACGCATATATATATATATAGGTATGTATACTGATGCATCGTGTTTTATATATTTCGAGGCCATTTTATTATAGGCACGCATAGGTATTGGTTACATATTATATTTGCAGTTGAGTATGTATAATATTGCCGCGGAGCTACCTGGCCACTTTGACGATGACAAAGGATACAAAGGAGAAAACAAAGAGATGTATATACGCCCAGAGATGAAGAGAGCAAGAGAGCAAATTCACTTCTATCCCGCAAAATGAGGGAAAAAAGTACTTTTTCCCGCTGATACTGGAGATTTCGGTTCTTCTGATTTTCACGTTTTTCTTTTTTTTTTCTTTTTTGTTATTTTGAACTATTTCTTTGTATATTACTATATAAATATCCAATAAATTGTAGTCATTAGACTGACAATCACACTCGACATATGAAGTGCTCATCATGGTCGAGTTGGGAATAAAGTACTATATGCAACACAGGAATAAAGCTGATTAATCCTTCTGGTGTTTACTGGCCTCACGAGTATTCCCTCAGGCAGTTAGCACACCCTCGGGAATAATCTTTGACTTTATTCACATGTTGCATAATGTACCTACTATTTCGTACCACGCATATGAAAATACAACAATCTGCGAAGTCTATAGGTCTCCAGCCCGCGAAATTCCTCCGCAGGAAGATACGCGGTATTGGATGTAATTATAGTTTTCGTTTCTATGAAAATGTCCCTCGTTCATTTTCCGATTTCTCTCTCAGCGTCGCAAAGTAGGCACGTATAATGTACCGAGAAAAGAAATGCCGGCCCGATCCGAAGCATCTGTTATTCTATTTGCCAGAGCTGTCCGGTAATTGGGTATACCGACACTTTTTCTTTTCTTCTAATGATTCGGTCCTAACGTTGGCTGCTGAAACCGATGCCGAAATACCGATATGCGGAAACCGAAACTTGAGACTGCCGATACCGAAATACCGTCGCGATAACTCTTCATATCTAAACTTATCATTAGCTTTACACTCATTTTTTCGACGAATCGGTGATTCCGAACGTTGTTTATCGTCTGCAGATATGGGGAAAATGCGCGGAGTTCTTCTGAAGAGAATCATCTGTTTCCAAAGATCCAATTGTACTTTTGAAGGCATACGCATGGAATGAAAGTCGTGAACAGGCTGCAATATTGGGAAATGAGCAAACATTATAACTGCATAACAGACATGGCATTATCTCAGAAAATTGCTTCACACAAAAATAATTAATAGTCATGTATAATTTATGAGCTTCTATAAATTTTGATTGGATTGAAAATATGCAGTTTTGAAAAAATTTGAATGCAATTCACAAAACAGAACAAAAAAAAAAGAGAAAGAACCGCAAGAATAAAATGCTTTCCATGATACACTTTCATTGTTATCCCAGGTATTGCGTGGTTATCTTCTAATGATCTCGTTCGAGACCAGATTCTGCATATTTCGAGGTCTTTCCTTGAACGTGCGTACAAAAGGAGTGCAAGTTTATTGAAAAATTTGAAAATTTCCAACGGACAAAATTACTCTTCTGATCGTTTCTTTTTCTCAGTTTTATGACATAAATTTGAAAATAAAACAGCGATTGGGAAATGGATCGATTCGGTGCAAATAAAAATCTTCGTATCGTGTTTCGTAGAGTCTTTTTTCAATCTAGTGACCTCTGACTGCGGAGACTCTCGTCTTTTCGCACGCTATAGATACGACGAAATATCATACAGGTATAACAATGAAACGAAATTTTTCTGCCGAAAACGTTGACCGTATTTGGTGGAATGCGCCGTACACATTACACGTATAAGTATATGCGCTCCGCAGGTATGTATATACCTAGTACAGATGCACGCAGTGAATATGAGGAGTCAGGATCTGAATACGAATATACCTACATACAAAAGAAAAGCTCTCTTAAAGAAGAAGGACAAAATTTAATTTGTATTCATAGCTGCAGCCCTTTCGCTAATATGGCACACTGTGCATCATATATATATACCAAACGTACGTATGTAGCATATACCTGTGCATACGTGTGGTATATAACTAGCCGCGAATACGCATAGTATGTATGTACACCGCTGCACATTAATGGCTTCGCCCTGAAGTTAGCTATACTCGTGGCGACTCGCTCCGAAGGTACAGCAGAGACCGATCAGCGTGACTATTCTCGAATTCATTCGAATGCATCGCGCTGAAAGGTCTCTGTTTTACCTTTGGAGCAACGTTACCTCCGCGCATCAATGGCTCTGCTCTGAAGTTAGCTATTCTTGTGGTGAGTCACTCCGAAGGTTGAGCAGAGACCAATTAGCGTGGCGTATTTTTGAATTAATTTTTTGCATCGCGCTGATTGGTCTCTGCTTCACCTTCGGAGCAACGTATATTCTAAGCGCGGCCGACTTCGGGGGAAAGCCATTATTGTCCAGGAGTGTACATACAGCCGTATGCCTACATTCATACAATTTAATATGACATCTATACTCGCCTATAGACACGCTCGAGTAGATAGGTAGGTGTATGGGTTCACTATGTATCAATTGTTTCCACCCGCGGCAGCCAGATATACTACGCGATTATAATGCAGACGATGACGACACGGTGCAGGATGTCCTCGCACAGAATAATATAATCTATAATACAGACGTATACCCACAGTTGCAATTTTCTATTGGTCATGATACATACTTACGTATATTCTGTAACGTATGTATACTACCGCGCGCGATACTGTATTGTGTATAGTCAAGTACCAAATAATCAAACACGTTTAATATATTATAGGTGATTTTCTCATTGTGATTGTAGCGTAATAGTCGACGATGGATTATATGTGTATATAAATTGACCTTGATCATGTAGCGATATCATACGGAACGAGTAAAAAGGGTTATCTATTTCCGTGCTATGATCAAGGTTAAAATTTCAGGCGTGCCCGCAGTACAATGAGTATTGGAAATTTTTCTTATACATACCTGCACGTATGTATACCTATATATATATAGTCGAAGAACTCCGAATGCCTTGATCTTTCGTCACTTTCAATGTTTTCTGATTACACACTGTATATCTCTTCCTGTTGACCCTAATTGTCGATTGCCGCGGTCTGTATGGTGGATTTAATGGAAACCAGTTCCCCTTCTATTATTTTACCAACGATAATAACAATAGATTTTTCATTTTGTATTGGAAACCTCACCTGTTTTCTTTTTTCAAAAGAATTGAAATTCTCCGAGAAAAATTTCCTCCGCGATCCACGATTCGAGGCTATAACTGTATGCGCTAGGTTCGTCCATCATATGGTTGCTCAAATGAATAATTTATGCGATTAATTATGATCGGTGGGTACATTGTATAATTAATGATAATTCAATAATAAGTATATGACTTGAATTTATCCATGGGACAAGCTGGCTCTTTGCCACGCTCATTCATTTATTCATTCATTCATTTTTTGCACCTGCGAGACGCACCTGGGCTTCATGTGAAATCCTCATCCTGTAGAACCCAGTCACCTAGGTATAAGTAAAGGTAGCAGGTATAGGCATATACGGTAAAATTACGAGGATTGAATTCGAAATCGAATATCCCCTCACCGCGCTATACCAAAGTATTGCGTTACTCATAATCTGCAGCTGAATTTCAACGTTCCAGCGACCCGGAATAGCCAGTAGGGATCGGGAATGAAAATTTGAGACATTCAATACTTAAATTTATGATAATTTAGGTACGGATACTAATTTTTGAGTTCAACATCGAAACTCTGACATCTATTTATAAAATGAACGTACAGCACAGAACCTGCGGACACATTATGCAGCAATATTTCCACAATATTTCAACAGCAACAGAAACGTTGTAGCAATCGTCCGTGCTGTATGCATGAGTATACCTTGTAGGCGAAGGAAAATCTCGGATAGGTACTACCTGCAATTCGGTAAAAAGTTTGTAATCGAATATCAACTATACATCACGGGATGAAGTGATTTTATTACAATGAGGAAATAATAAGTCTTGTTGTCTCGCAGGTCTTAACGAGCATTGAATTTCACTTCACATATTGATTATAATACCTGTAGTATAGTACACATGTGCAGTGCCATGTATACATATATTTAATATAATGCAATACACTAGAATATATGTATGCCAGTAAAAGTATAAAATGACAGTACCCAAAGATTTGCATAACAATAATATAAAAAAACATACCTACATGCGAGCGTGTGTGCGTGTGATACGGAAAGTATCTTGTTTCCCGCGCGTTCTCTCGCCCACGTATAGTCCGGATATTATCCGGATTATGGGACATTCAACAAATCTTCCAACGATTATTTGCGAATCATGCATTTTTCGAATAACGAGCACGTAGAGCTCGATATTGGTATGTTATATCAAATTTGTGGGTTCAAAATCATGATATCTTCGAATGTAGAAAAATTTCACGATAATACGTACACTCCTCCACACTAATGGTTTCGCTCTGAAGCTAACCCCGCTTGTGGTGCGTTGCTCCATGGGTAAAGCAGCGACCAATCAGCACGATGCGTCAGACCAATTTGAAATAACGGTCTCTGCTTTGCCTCTGGAGCGACTTGCCACGAGTGTAGCTAACTCGGGAGCAAATTCATTAATGTGGAACGGTGTACATGAGTTTTAAAGGGCTACGCGAGATGGAATTCATCTGCATGTAGCTTCATTCAAAAGAATGTAACATAATCCAAAAGTTATTTATTCTTTATGCATAGATCATGTGACAAAAAGATTATTTTTTCCTCAAAACCTATGTCGTAAGGTTTGATGCACACCGTTGGTTCGATTCAAGTGATTAAAGGCCTCGTTTTGTTCAGAGAATAAATCCTGATCATGCGAATATGGGAAATTTGAAACTTTTCTTCTTTCGGCCAAGTGATTAGCACATGAGTGAGGAAATTAACAAAAAAATATGATGAGTAATGTCTGCTGAAATTTTTCGGGTGTCGGGGATTCCCGATAAATTATTGAAAAAATGAAGATCGTTTTTCATAAGAGAATTCCAGCTGCAGATATGTATTATTTCTCGGCATTTCGTTGCCTTAATTTTATTAACTTCAGCCTCATGGAATTTATTCAGTACCTCATACATGCAATAGAAAAAGAACAAGAATAATGATAAAATGAATCAGCGGTTGTATAAATCAAATTTACAAATTTTATTATTCAAAATATTTTCGTGAGATTTATTGCTATATCATTCCTGTTGCGTAATATCGAATAATTGAAAAGAAAATGACCGCCTCCAGTGCTCACTTCGGGATCGGTTGGTCTTTTTTATTTTTACGGAAATAGTCTGAAATAATTAAAATATGTATAACAGTCTCTTCGCGCGTAATATGTGTCCTTTAACGCACGAGTGACTAAGCACGCTGCATATCTATACCATAGTAGGTAAGTATACTAGTTTTTTAACGGCTAAATTATAACAACAACTACCATTGTTTGTACAGAATATAGGTTCAAGATCGGGATTCATTTAACAAAGGGGATCTCTCTCTCTCCCTCTAACTATTCCTCATTGTCAGTCTATTTCTCAGTCTTTCTCATAGTCAATCTCTGCGGAGGGATTAAAAGTTTTTCATCGTAGGTATAAAAAAATGAACGCTATATTGCACAGAAATCTCATGGATATAATACTTATATATGTATAATAAGATCGTGTAATCCTTTCTCAAGGCGTAAAAGTTTCAGTTATATAGGTATACGTATCGCAGCCGCATAGGCGTATGTATTTTACCTGCTATATCCGTCCTTAAAAATCATACGGAGTTCATTTCTCACGCAGGTATATACATATATATACTAGATATAGTAGGTAAACAATATCAAACTTTATACATACGTAAATCGACGGGCTTCTCATCCGCCATATATTAGTATTGTTGAAGTATAATACAGTAGAAGTGTTACACGCAGGTCTACAAACGTGATTACGTCTGCAATAAAATTGTACTATAGTATAGTAAGTACCTATATAACAATTACAGTACATTACAAAATCGATTATCACAATTATAGCCGGCCGGTATGTTTACATACACATAGAAAAGGAAAATGAATTCATTATCTCAGACGACGTAGATCATAATACCAAACTATAATGTTTGCAGAACAACGAAGATGAGACTATATATGTATTTATAGTATCCTAGATACAGGTAATCGGTCTTCCTTTCTTCTTTCACATTATAAACCATGATTTTCTTAGATCTGGTAATGAATTTTGAGGTCCATATGTAGGCCTCTAAGTACTAGATCGCCACATACAAGTCTGTAATGTAGCAGCAGTAAACAAACGCTATGAATATAAGCACAGCACTATATTCATATAATTTAAGGTGGTTAATTTTTCTTCAAACGCAGTAAATTCGTGCTGGAATATTGTCATCTCTTCGCCCCTAGGCATGTACATACGTACGTACGTACGAGTACGCATACAGTTAGCGTAGGTAGGTAAACTTTCAAGGCTCAATGAATCAACAGTCACTATACGACGACAGCGATGTTATACGATCTTGGCTGAATGAATCATATTTTGACAACGAGACAAGACGATGATATTTATTCTTCGTCGGGAGAAATAAATGAAACGATAAAATAAAATTGAATGAAATGAAACATAACATAACATATTATTATTTATTAGTTCCGCGCGTCAGCCTCGATTCATTTCGAACGGGCCCGGGCGTCGCGTCGTGCTGCGTCGTTTCGTTTCGTTTCGTTTTTTCCCGCTGCGTTGCCGCACTATTGATATGTAATACTCAATTCCCTTCGTTTCATTAAGTATACCTATAGTGCCTTGTGCCGGGGCGCGCGACGCGACGTGCAATTCTATATGCATATGCCTGTATTCCCCGTCTGGTCGCGTGACAGGGAACTCTGTGCGTGTAGAACTTTATAATTGTAGAATTGTAAAACTGTAGAGCTCATGACTATAATAAAGACTTGCGATGCACCGATGCAGCGGTGTTCTGTAGGTAATTTCGCGGTGTCTACCAAACGGAGGGACAAAAGTGAGTCATGATTCGAACCACCACGCTGCGGAGCAGGCGGCAGGCAGTTACTTTGGGAGGAACGAGTTAGCCGCGACAATCGCAGCGCTCGCTAAGCTACCCGACTTTCAGTCTGATTCTAAACGTCTTCTATCACTGACCGCGAACGCGGTAGCGACTGCTACTACTCACTTCCGTCACGGCAAGGCGCACTGCCGCGACGCGGGTTTTCACTACTTTTTAAATCCCGTGGTTTTCTCTTCTAAATTGAAGTTCAACATAAAGCTACGGCTACGATCCGTACGATAATTTACATCGATCGTTATTAAATAGATGAATAAATGAATGAATAAATAGATTGGGATGGAGATCAGATTTTGGGGTTAAAAATTATAATTCCTATACCACTGTACTATAAATTCGTAATCTAATCTAATATTTAAACGACGATGTAACTAACCCAGATATAATAATTCCACGAGGCAGTCTAATTAATGTTCATTAATCAATTATTGAATTACCTAATTTATTTGAATTCATTCAATCAATAAACCTGAACAATAGCTTTGTTTTGCGAGAATTAATCATACATTCGTATACATGAATGATATAATATTATTATAGAGGGATTATCTACATGAATAGACGTCCTATAAGATATAATACTCTCCGGATTATAATTATGACAACTTGAGTACAGCTGATGTGAATTAATAATATCATTGTGTCAGGCATAGATGACGGAATTATTGAACGGTTAAAATAATATTATCATGGGTTTCGGCACGTGGCTTTGATCGCTTGTTATTTATTTATTTTTTTTCTCTACGGAGTGTTAAATATATATATATATATGTACTGTAATACATATACTTCTACCTATAGTATACCGATATTACATATAAATTTTTCCAAAGATCCGCTTAATGCGTATGCGGTAAGTGCTTCAATTAATTAATTAATTAATTAATCAATCAATCATTCAATCAATCGATCCTTATCGTTATCAATTAGTTCAGCAGCCACATCAGACTTTCATCATTATTCTATTCTATTTTCCAAAGATTGAATTCATTCTATCTGCAATCTTTAATATTTGAAAATTATTTTTGTTCGTGGTTTGCATACAGTAGGCCTCTTTTTTTTCAATTTGTGTGTTTTTTTAACTCATTCACCATTGGGAAAGTGAGTTTCCGATGTTGATCGAAGCCTCGTGGAACGAGAGCTCGATGGCTCAATTCTAAAAGGCGTCGCCCGCGGATCAAATTTTTCCCATTTGATTTATACAAAACTATTGCTATACAAACACTCTAATCAAAATATACCCAGAACAATGTAAGCTAGGAAGCTGTTCTTGGTCTCGTTTCGTAGGTAATTAAATTTTCTATACAAAATGTTCAGACTATGTTACGTACGTGAAAATTCATCGTGTACTCGTTACGAGCATTGTAACATATATGTGTATATTATATTATACAACGTCATAATCAAACCGAAAATTACTCAAATTGTAATGAAACGAATTTCAATCAATAAAGTTACTTAGAGCAATTTTGGAATACAATAACGATTTGAAGATTTTCATTTCAACCGTCTGGTTCCTATAATCAGTAAATGCAGTAAATGATGGAGAAAAAATCAAGAGATCTAATGTGCGGATGATTAAATTTTTCACGGTGCTGTTTATGTGTTTCAAGTTTGAACGCTCGCAACGAGTACAAGATAAATTTCCACGTGTAACATAGTCCGAACATTTTTTATAGGCAATTTAATTACCTACAGAATCAGACCAAGAACAACTCGCTAAGTTACATTGTCCTCGAGATATTTTGATTAGAGTGTTTGTATAGCAATAATCCTGTGTTAACCGAATGGGAAAAATTTGAATCGCGTGCGGTACCTTTTAGAATTGAGCTATCAGGTTCTCGTTCCCCGAGGCGTCGATCGACACCGGAAACTCACTTTTCCAACGTTGAACGAGGTAAAAGAACACAACAGATGACAAAAAACCGGCCTAATATACACACATAGTCCATAAATAAGAATATGTATTTAAATACGGATACGAATAATAATATGCAGGAGGAGGAAGAGAACAAACAGCGAGAGATAGATATAAATTAATCATATTCTCGGTATTTTCTTGTTTTTCTCCATAATTGCGATTGAGTGTTTTTAATAAAAGAATTTTAATCGTCTGGCATATACATACCTACATGTATATTATATTTTGTATATACATACGTATACTTCCGACCTTTTTATTTCATCTTCATACATACCATATCCACCGTCTATTTATGTGAGAGAGACAGACAGACTAAAGACCGAGGACGGAGCAGGGTTTGGTAAAATTCATTTAGAAATCTATTTGAAATGGTTAATGGAAAATGCTTCAAGAAATATATTTGAAATGGATAATGGTTTTCAAAGGGCATCAAAAATGGAAAATGAAAAATGCCATTTCCATTTTGAGTATCCACATTCGGAATGAAACCATTTCAAATGTTACCCAGCCATGGGAAGGAGGTACACCATATTTAAAAAAATTAAATGTATGTACCTATCACTAGAATGTACGATACGTTGTGTAAATACTTAGGTATACAATGTAAAGTCATTTACCTGCCGTACAGCATATGTATATACATACATACATACACACAGGGTTACTGGCTGACCACAAGGCTATACAGGCTGCTGTGCTACCTTCTGTATGAATGTACATACACACTTGTGCAATTAGCGTTATTTTACTGTTAAAGTATAATGCAAAGATAAGGAACCCCCGCAGGACACTCGTCGCAACGCAATGCAACACGAGCGAGGTGACGTTGTTGCATTTTTACCCGTTATCTTGACATTTTTATCTCCGGTGAATTGATTTTTTTGTTTTTTTTTTTGTTTATTCATCTCTTCTATATATTTGACAGTGATATTCTGTCCATTCTTTCGTACATAGAAAGTGGACAGATCAATGAATAGATGTGAAAATAAATAATTTCAATATGAATTTATTCATTTCAATTTGAAAATTGAGATGAAATCGACAGCTCTTCGGTGAGTTATATATATGTATATTTTATCCATAGAATTCAATATAACTATGCATATACTTACCCAGGTACACTATACCTGCATATACCTATATTCTCGTATTATACCTGTAGGATGTAAGTATCGTATTTCGTGGTCTAGCTGTCATTTATTCAAATGTCTATATACCTTCGCATCATACACTTATAGCTGCAGGGTCTAGAGAGAAAATGAATAAAAACAAAAGGCGTTTCTCTGTTTTTTTACGGATTTTATCAAGGTATATACTCGTACCTATATATACGTATGTATAGTTATATTTATTTATAACATACGATTGATGGTCATCATTACTGCATCGTCTATGAGAGATTGTATTGTACATTGTTTATTGGTTGTTTTGTGTGCGAGTTTGTTTGTTCCTTCTCTCTTTGCTCACGTAATAAATTATCGTTGTTATCGGATTGAAAGATCGAAGAATGATAATGATTTTAGACGTATGCCGGATGAATATGTTTGGTACCTACTTCGTGTCTGTTCGTTTGTTTGTTTTTCGTTTTATATTTATCATCGTGGGTTCATTCATTCATTTCATTCGTTCGTAACTGAATAATTTAAACAAGTGTCTATATACAGGAAATGGAACGAAATGAAGTGTATATAACTATGACGAAGTTGAAGTTTAATAACGTCAATGCAACCGAATCACGTAAAATAATATCGGCCGAAATTTTTAACGAACAAGAAGAATCAAAATTTATCGGCAATTTTGGGAATCCCCGTTATCGGTAAACTGATATTATCTTTCTTGATTTTGTTATAATATCCGCCTCCATCAAGTCGACCTGGCACCCTAATCCAGACCCAGTCACGTTGAGAAATTGAAAGAAAAAAGGAAAAGTACTGTATGCCTATTGCATAAAAAAAAAAAATAATAATGTTTCATACTTTTCTCGATGGAAAATATGGTGTTTTTTCACCACTTATGAAAAATGTTATGGAGTATCTTTCTTTTCGTGAGGGCCATCGAACTCTACGATATTTATATGTCGACGCTGAAGAATTTTATTCTGGTATATTTAGGTATATATTTTACGAACCTTTGAGTATAAAAAATCGAAAATAGTCCCGAAAGGTTCTTTAGTTTAGTGTAGAGATACCGATGAAAGATACATATACATACCCAAAAGAATATTAAAACTCGAAAATAGTATCCAATGGATCAGCGTGGTCAAATTGAAGACATTGAGACAAATATGGACACCCCCGCCCCCGCGACCCCCTTCCCGCCCGCCCTATACCGACATTTATATTCATTTTTTTTGAGTACATTGTATTTTAATCGTTATAGATTGCAAAAATGGAAATTTTTATCGATAACAAACTTATGAATATATATATATGTAT
This sequence comes from Phymatocera aterrima, assembly GCA_963170745.1. NCBI lineage: Eukaryota > Metazoa > Arthropoda > Insecta > Hymenoptera > Tenthredinidae > Phymatocera > Phymatocera aterrima. The sequence continues at coordinate 10,811,059 of OY720664.1, forward strand.
ACGTATACACGATAGTCATGTCTGCACACGACGCATTAGCCCCGAGGACGAGACAATTAACGGAGTTATTTTCACTAATTATAGTTATTTGCCATGACGTGTATAATTATTCCACAAGTATACTAACATAAGTATGGGTATTCGAATACATATAGGAATATTTATAATACATTATACATGACAGTGTTAGATGATATCTATAGTATCCTTTATCGATAAAAAATTATATGGAATTTTCATACGATAATTTACATTGAAAATTGATTTTTCTCCGTTTATAACAAAGCAGAGAGAATATTATCAATACGTACAGAGATGGGGTTTGAGTTTCTTGATTTTTAGCTTCGTTTTTTGTTTCATGCATATTTTCAGTCAGATATATTACAATTGTTTTTATTGGTTATTATGGCTATACATATACTATGTATGTACGCGATGTTGATTACACATACATTTTTACATACATTATACTGATTTGCATTTAAACAATAATATTGACAATACGATATTCATCGTAAACGATTTACAATAATGACAAACAGAAATTGGTCTTTCACAATTTCCCTACACACTTATATAGTATAGGTATGGATACAGGTACAGTATACGATAAAAAATCATAATGAAACATTGAACAACAAAATCAAACAATTCGTATAATACGAGTTTAGCGATAACAAATATAGACTGATAAATTTTTGTTTTCTCTGTTCTTTATCAGTCTCTAGGTATCACGCAATTAACACTTGCAATGTTTAATTTCATTGTTCGATTATTCTACATTACTATAAAATATAGTATGAATAGAATATAAAGAAATCGTGAAAGTCTTGATGTCGGTTTTTTGTTCCTTTCTTCCTTTCGTCGAAATAAAGAATTCAATCTATTCCTGCCCTTGCAGTATGTCGTCAATTAAAATCATATAAGATCATTATAGTCAGTAAATTAAAAGGGGAATACCTGCATATAATTTATAGCAGATATACACATTTCATTTTTTTTTTTCATTGTATGTAATATCGTCACTGGCGAACCTTACGTAAGTATGGATCATGCGTGCGATACAAACTTGCGAGCTGCAGTTGTCAATTAAATATCATGGGCAGTGTCTGGAATTGATAGAAAACCGAACGATTCTTATTATAGTGACTATAAATTTACTCATGTGGCTAGAACATTATTATTACGGTGTGGCGATGTGATAGTAACTTGCGTAACTGTAGGTATACGTAGATCTGTATATAGCGTGGAAGATGAGGATAATGCGATGAAATGCTCGATATCGAACGATGTGAATTAGTTATAGTTTCATACAGGCAACCAGAAGTGTTAAATATGATTTAAGCAGTTAAAAATTCTTCAAAATATAGTATACAATCATGAGTAACACAAACAAAAAAAAAAAAAAGAAAAAAAAAAAACTTGTCAAGACCGGAAGCTGGAGGAAACGAGAAACAGTGGAAGCATGTCTTGATAATCTTTGAACACTGTTTTTGAATATCCTATGGTAATTTCGGAGGAATAAATTGTTATCGAAATGATTTATGAGAATCGTGATGATTTCGAAAAATCGAGTGATAGACCAAGAATATTGAAATGACTATTAGACATCGTTGATATAACTGTATTATCTGAATTTTTGCATATATTTCTGTTTCAGCCTGCACTGTGCAGCTGCTGCTGTTCGTTGGCGCTAATAATATTCGTCGAATTTTCTCTTTCCCGGATCGAAAGATGCCATCCGGGCATGAAGATTACTCAATATTCATAAGTTCGATTGAAAAAATACAGCCGTTGAAATTTGGTGGCATGGTTCATTCTACGCCACCAAATCATCAACGCTGATGTATCAACTGGGATTAAGCCCTGCGGCTACGGCAGAGGTGCCTACCAGCATGTCAGCAGTAGCTTTAGGGGCTAATCGATGGGCCTCAAGGGTCGTCGTTGTTCTTCAGTTAGCCGCTTGGAGCGCCGTAGGAATTGTTCTTTTGCAGAAAGGGGTTTCCTCTCTGCAAAAAATTCCTGTAGACGTGAACAACGTTACGAAGGTATATATATACATATAATATAATGAGAATTGAAAAATGGAAAATTGAACGTATGAAACTGTAACGTCAAAAATATATTATATACCACGGAGATAACTTCTGCGACATTATTTATCCATGCGTTTATATTTTCTTTATTGTTTCTTTCGCTTTCTTTCTTTTTGTTTCTTTGCTTTCAATTTTAGACAAATTACACCGAGACCACGTCAGCGAATTTGATAATGGAAAAGATCACCGTTCCCGAAGAGGCGGCCAATGCCGAAGATATTCTCTCAGATCGAGAACATTCTGAACTCTTAAAATTCAATAGAGATAATAATTTGATAAAGAACCAAGATCACGGAGATGAATTGATAGATCGGAAATCTATTCCAGGGGTGATTCCGATATCGAATTATCTAACCCCGAATCATTTGTCTGTTGATAAAATTGAATCCGTTTGGAAACCCGACAGGGGTTCAATACAAAATGGCGGAAATCTCAACAACAATAATAATAATAATAATAATAATTTGTACCCACGTGAAAAGGTGGAAGATGAATTCGCGGGAGATGACGCAACGGAATCTACTACCGCATTCTCCTCCTTCTCTCCTCCATTTTCTAACAATAATAATCGTAATAATCATAAGAACAACAATAACGACAACAATGAAATTTCGACTAGCACGGTGAAATATGACAAAGTATTTGAGACTCGTAAAAAAATTCGTATGGCTAATTCGAGTGGTGGCGGCGCTGCTGCAGCGGCGGTTGCAATGGTTGCGGTTGGTGCGGTTATGTTGGTTCTCGGTCCCGTCGTTATTATACTTCGAGCTCTAGACGAACGGAGGCAGGAAAGAAGGTTTTTGAAACTATCCGGCCAGGATGATCTACCGCCTAGTTACGAACAGGCTACTTTAATGGACGAGGCACCGAGATATTCAACACTCAGTTTGAACACTATCAACTGCGGTAGTTCTTCGGCAGTTGCGGCAGCTGGAGGAACGGTTATTCCTGCAGCTGAAACAAATTCCAGAACATCGCGAATAGCGAATGATCGTACGGATTCTTTGGAATCTATGAATCAAACTAACTGCACTGCCGGAGAAATTCATCGAGTGTGACGGCGATCGGTGGAGAATTGGAAAGGAAAGGAAATAAAAATGAATTAAATATGTTTTCACGTTTTTGTTTTCAACTGTTGATGAAAAAAAAATTTATGCGCTCGGGTGCGTGTGTGTGTTTTCGTTTTTTCCCCCCCCATATTTCGTCGAAATTTCAACTTATGTTAACTCGACATGGGCATGAGCGCGGTGTTGTTATTGACAATGACGGAAGGCGAAAAACAGAAGGAAGACAGAAAAAAACAGAGACAACAAACAAACAGAGACCTTATACAGGAGAAATGGTAAAAAAAAAATAACCGAGCGAATGACCTGTACTATGATATAGTTACACATAGTTACAACTATGTATATAGTTAGTATATACATACCTATGTATCGTCTAGTACATAATTTATTTTGTTATTATGTAATTTAATTTAATTTTATATTTACATATACGATAGTGATAAATGTGTTCAAAAATGAAAAAAAGAATGAAGTAGGTATAAATGAAGATTATCCGCATATAAGCTTATGTTTTGTATTTAATTATTATAATGTATATTACTTATGTTTGTTCAAATGATATTTTATAAGCTCGAAAATATATACAGTATAGGTATACGTGTCATGAGTATTATATTAATTAACATCACGTATGTATATAACTTTATAGGTATGTAGTACATATACGAACGTATATAAAGTAATGATAAATTCATGTAATATGCATATAAACGCCTATATTCTCGGATTTTGAGGAAGACGAAATTAATTTATTTTCTCGTTTTCTCTTTCCTTTCTTTAATCTTATTTTCTTTTTTTTGTTCGCGAACGGGAGAGAGGGAGAATTATAGCGTTAACAGTCCGTCCGTAGGATTAATCATAAGAGACTTACCAATGTAATATTTAGTACCGAATATAGGTATTTTATACCCCAAAACGAAAAATACAACAATAATAATAATAACAATAGTTTCAATTTTGTACGTACTACATTACATGGTAACTGAAATTTGTTGAAACATATCACGTACGCCAAAGAACGAAATGAATCTTGAGGGGCGATACCAGCGCATCTAGCTGTTCGGTGCCAATTTTCGTATGCCTATAATTCTCGTGAACGAAGTGCTCAAAATTCGTGAAATAACTTCCGAAATAAATTTGAAATCTTGAAATGAAAACTCATCGAGGCAATTTTTGTTTATGTATCGTCTAGTTCGATAACTGCAGATTTCTTAGGCGCGGAGGTTACTCGAGGTTACCACACGATTTTCAGTTGGCTATTTCTCGAGAACGGAGTATCGGAGTGTACTCAAAATTGACAGGTAATGTTCCTATAGACGTCCAGAAAAAAACTGCGTGACGGAATTTTTTTTGTCTTTCCCAGTTTATGAGGGGAAAACTGGTGAAAATCGCGATTTCATAATTTGTTCTCCGTCGAATTTAGAACGTTGACAAATTTGACACAAGCTGAAACGCTCAGAAGAGTGTTCCGAAAATTTTGGATTTTCCGGTTGGCGGGCTTCATGTAAAAAACCATGAAAATGTTATTTCATGTGAAATATCTCTCTCTTCGTGATCATTGCTACGAGAGCAAGGGAGACAAAAGCCTGTGACCATATCGAAAAATAATATTACAACAAAGTAGAGGTCTGTTAACTCTTTAAGATCCTTGCCTAGATATGAAAATAAAAAGACGAGGAGTATACATATAGGTATAGTGAAGGTCTTCATAACAGAGCGGAGCTGGCTGGAATTGTTTTTAATTAACCGCGAACGTGAGGGGCATGACCTTCCAATTATTTGTCGTATTGAAAGCAAGTAGGTTATATACCTGAGCTATACATATATATATGTATACAGATGTATGTAGTATGGTATAAAATATATGAGTAATTCAGCATTTTCAAAATCGTATGCATAAATTAAACTTGATAATAGAGTCATACTTGATACGTATAATATTCTGTAATTCGCGGGGTAATCCGGATGAACCAAATTTTTTTCTTTACATACAGATTCCTTGCGGAAAATGAGAGTTGAAGCGTTCCTCACAGAAAATGTCGATCGGCTATCGTAGTTCGCGAATTATAGACGGTTACCACAAGCCTATCAGAGATCTCTGGTCTTTTGATAGGGAACTTCAATTATGATTCTACGTAAGGAATCTGTATGTGAAAATAAATAATGGTTGATCCAAATCACTCGCTATATGTACCAATTATGTATTATAATAAATATATAGTTAGGAATTGATTATTCAATCAATATATATATATATATTCGATCGATTTACATATTCAAATACAGGTTATATACTTTATATAAATTATATATTATACATGCGAAATGTAATTTAACGTTCAATATCAAAGATGATTGATTTACTGCGCAAAGATCATTAGATTATATACATGGATATAATATTTGTAAAAAATGAGAAATAAAATAGAATGCAATTCGATAAAGAATATACAACAACGAAGATTATGTTACAAACAATTTAACTGAATAATAACAATAATTTTAATTCATATAGTCACTGCACCATAACGCTCCGAGTGTATCTTAGCCCTTAGGTATTATATACGGAAATCACGCCTCAGAAATTCACCACTTGGAAAATATTTATTATTACGTGTGTATAGGTATATATATAGGTGTTAGGTATGTATGGAATCGCTAAGAGGTATGTATATACCTATACTGCAGCATAGATGAATTTATAAAAATCATACCTATATCTGCAGTGCATGAACTATATTTTAATATACGATAGACATGCAAATGAGAGGGAACCGGATAATAATCCAAAATATGTCAGCGGTGTTGCAGTCTGCCCAGTATTGTACCTATATGCTATCTAGCGTGAAACTTTTTCATTGGCCATTGCTGCTAATGATAAGGATAATACCTGCGTGTATCGTATTTTATATATTGTAAATTAGCGCACGTATATAACTAATCCTATCTCGAAACTAGTTCGCCCGCCACATAGGTATATTTTGGTAATGTTACCGTTTAAATAATTTCTAGTTTATTCGTATCTAATATCAATTATTTACACACGTTATACAGTTTGACATCAGTTATTCCGGTGCTAATTGATATTTAATCTCAATCATATATTCTGTTGGATATAGTTACGTATGTACTACATGTATATACATATTCTCTATAGCTACTATGATATTACTTTGATGTAGACCGTATAGGTATATCTATATACTAGAACGTGAAGATATCGTATTGCGATTCAAAAAAGAAAAGAAAAGTGAAGCGAAGAGAACAGAAATGGAACTATTGGTACTGCGGTAGCTGGCAGTCTATAATATCAAATTTATAACCGAATGGTACATATACCCATGTATATGGTAGGTATATAGGTGAACGCGGAAACCGACGGCCGATGGCCGATTACAGCAGCGAGGAACACCGCGGAGCAGAGATGTCGGACAGAACAGACGCCGTACCTCTTACTACCGGTAAGTGAAAGAAGTATATACTATATATTGATATGCAAAAAGAGGAGATGCGAAAGTAACAAAGATACGTGAGTTCGCACACGTTCTGATGGTAAAAAAGCAAGCGTTAATTTATCCTCATAATGTTATGAATTCTTTTCCTTCTTCTCCTCTTACTTCATTTTCTGTAATTCACAACATATATATATATATATATATATATATATACACACTGAAGTATTAGATTATATCATTCGACCATACGATGGTCCCTCTAGGCTTGGATGTTATAATGCAATCACTACACATGGATTTCACGATTATATTATAACGAGTGGACTATAGATCATAGAGGTTCGTCGGTACAGTCAGACGAGAAATGATCAAGTTCTTCTTACAGTGCAGTGTATACATGTATGTTTATACCTGCGTACCTACATACCTGTATTTTACGAACCGTAGATTGGCAAGTGTAAGCGCGATCTCGCGTTGCGCGTATTCTACTTGTGAGATCGGTTCGTGTATTCTTGTAACTATCTACTACATTCGTTGTTTTTCAAACCGTTGATCCGTACTTCCCGTTATCTTATCTTGATTCAACATATTCGTCGCCACACTCGAGTCGTACTGCAGGGATTCCATTTCAGATAGATACCTGCTCTTGTATGTATAGTACCACGTATTCATACCTACCTATACTTTTTTTTTATTTTTCTCTGCATTCTTTGTGTGGATCCATATAGCTATGTACAGATGCAGATGAACGAAAAATGATCCTGATGATGTTTTCATTGTTTACACCTTATACTACGCGTCAGTCCCCACGTTTTCGCAAGTTCGAAATGTGTTACATGCTACGCCATTCAAGCGTAAATTATACGAACCGCGCATACTTAAAATAGATCTACATATATACCTCGATGTCTATAGACGATACTATCATCGTTTCATAATATTTCATTTCGATCCTGTTTCGATTATATCTCTCGATCTGCAGTCTCGGCAGCAGGCATATATGCCTCGCATATGTCGAGTGCGTCCCACGTCGTTATACCTGTGTGGAATTCTGCCTATAGACGAATAAAGTTAGACGGGATACCAGCGTGAGGTTGACTACAAGTATTCTGAATTGCTCGCGGCTTAATTATATCTCGACGCCTCATACCTACGATCCGTGCAATTCTATAAATAGTAGTTATACTGCAATAGTTATGAAATGTAACGTAGGTGATGTTATATTTCATTTTTTATTTCTCTCTTACGCTCCAGCTTTATAGTTATGTACGCTGAATTCTGAAGTATGGTCTAAAGTTCCGAATTTGGCTTTTTTTCTTGTTCTTAGAACGTCGTTATGGATTCTATTGGATGGGGTTCTTCACAGCTATCATTCTGATACTTGCTGCCGCAGGTATCGGCGTGGCCCTAATAATGGGGGTTCAAAACGCTGGAATAATGCTCGCTATTTTATTACCGATACTTGTATTAGTCGCGGTATTAGCTAATCTTATTTTATGGTTTCAACACAAGAAAGCAATCAGACGAAGAGAAATTGCAGCGAACGAGTGGATTCCAACTACGTACACTGGGCAGGTTCGATAAGTATAGAAAAACGAATACAATATTTGCTATTCATATTGCTCATACGACACTATTTTCATTTTGATCCCTTTTATTCATGTAGACGCAGACCTCTGCTGCCGCCTCATCAGAGTCACCAAGAAATAGCCGCGATTCGTGGTTCAGAAGATTTTCTCGAAGGATTTCAACTCAATCCACTCCACCTCCTGGATATCAGAGCGTCATTCGAACCTCGTAACGAATTTATTATATTATTTATACAATTCAGGTTACAGAGTTTAGTACGAGTTCTTCAAGACTCGCTCAATAATTTGAAAAAGGAAAAATTTTTTTCATACCGCTTTACTTTATTCCCACTATTTATTTGAATAGTCTAACTTAACTTAGAAGTGAATGATATGAAGAATACATTTTTATACAGTTCATGCACTTGTATCACTTTATTTTTCACTCTCATCTCGAAGAAGCGCACGCAGCAACCCTCGAAAATACGTCTGTCGATATACTATATATTATACATTTCAAATATTTGAAATCCTATTTCCTATCATTCCCGTTCTCGCCGTTGAGGCATTTGAAAATTTGAATTTGGAATGCCATCACCGTTGCCATATTGCGGGATTTCTTCCCAGAATTTAGGAGGTTCATACGGCTAGTGGAAAGTTCAGGAATATACTTTCATCGTTTTTATGCTATGAAATCGCGTGAAACTAATCTCAGCAGTTGTTTGACTGATAATTTCATCACAGAATGAACATTTTTTCATATGACTCAAATGTTATGGATTATATTTGTTACACAGGAGCTAGAACATTCTTCAAGTATTTTAGAGGAATTTTTTTTAAATCTAGGGAAAATTTGAGCTACCGCAATGCCCTAGGGAAAAAGTGGAAGCTGGGACTGGCAACACTGGGTTAGTGGAAACGAAACGGTGGTTTGTGGAACGCGACTAGTATGACCACTAATATCCAAGATGGTGCTTGAAAGTACGATGATATGGTGAGCGGTGTTCAAAATTAACAAATTATCTATAAAAAAGAATAAATTGAGTGAAGTTTCTGATGATTGATAAAATCCTTGAGAAATTACCTATCGAGTGATAATAAATTCCCGAAATTCCATAAAAAACATTATGAAATAGAACCATCTCTACATCTGTGTTTTTAGCGGAGTGACAATGCAAAGTTGAACGGCTTCGTGTCAACGTATAAAAGGCTTCAACGAGACCTATTTACAACTTTCCCAATACTATCTACCTTTCTTATTACCCCTCGATTATTCGGTGGATAAAAATGCGTCCCAAAAATGTTCTCAAATCATCGTGAATTTCTTTTCCGAACCAGTCAGTGGGATAAAATTTATGTTTGAGGTTATCTTTCGTTCCGAAAGTTTTCCGATCACTTTCTCCATTTTCTTCAGAGCGGGGTACGAAGGGGAATTTGTGATGGTCGATCTATAATCAGCGATATTCTACGTCGTATTATCCGGTTATTTTTAATCCATGATCAACATCCCTTGTCTAATTGATTTATTCATTTTTCTTCTTTGTCTGCTTCGCAGTGTCGACAACAGCGACTACATGAGAAACGGAGATTTTCTCCCGACCCGTTTACAGGCTCAACAAGATGCCGTGAATCTAGTTTGTCATTCCAAGACTCGTGCCAATCCTGAAAATAACGTCGGGCTCATTACTCTCGCTAAGTAAGTTAACAATCATTCAATTTTTCAATATTCCATGATATTCAGTTCTCACTTTTTCTCACCCCAAACTTCAAGATTATCATTTTTCATTTTCTGAAAATGAATTAGTTTTATTTTATCATTGATCATCATTATTCATAATCTATTTCCTTTAAGCTATCTTAATATAATTCATCTCTTCTTTTATCCACAGCGTCGAAGTTCTGGCTACTTTGACTAGCGACGTCGGTCGTATTTTGTCAAAACTCCATCAAGTACAACCTAATGGAAATTTGAGTCTGATAACGGGCATCCGAATCGCTCATGTTAGTATTTCCTCTCGTTAGAACTGCTGATCCTTTGTTTGATTCTCCAGCAATTTGGGCTGTCTCCTTTTCTGCTCAATCGCAGCAAAAAGTCTAGCACACAGTGGAGGAATTAATTTTGTAGTCCGTCACCCAAATTGTGTTTTATTCTATCAATTTCTGTATTTTAACGTATCCCAGATCCAATTAAAAACATTGGAGATCTCTGAAAACCAAAAAAACCCGAGTTATCTAAATTTTAAGTTCTCTGAACCCTGTTTTATGTATTTTGAAATAATGGGCCTTTGTGAGTCCATCAAATAATAATTTACGTCCATAATATACTCTAATTTCTTCTGAACTTTAATTCATTTTCCCACAGTTAGCTCTGAAACACCGTCAAGGCAAAAATCACAAGATGCGGATCGTGGCTTTTGTAGGAAGTCCTATCCAGTTAGATGAAAAAGAATTAGTAAAACTAGCTAAGCGTTTGAAGAAGGAAAAAGTAAACGTAGACATAGTAAGTTTCGGTGAAGAAACTATCAACAACGAAGTTCTGACTTCATTCGTTCAAGCATTGAATGGCAAAGACGGAACCGGCAGTCATCTGGTGACAGTTCCGCCTGGACCTCATCTCTCCGACGCTCTGATTTCTTCTCCAATTATCCAAGGAGAAGATGGAATGGGCGCCGCAGGAATGGGCGGAGCCGCTTTCGAGTTTGGCGTCGATCCAAACGAAGATCCTGAGCTGGCGCTGGTGAGTTTTACTTCAATAGTTAATCAGAAGAACGTTATGTCGGTATCATTGAATCCTATTTTATTTTCAGGCACTCCGTGTCTCAATGGAAGAACAACGCCAAAGACAAGAAGATGAGGCTCGACGAGCCCAGGCAACCGATACGCCGACTAAACAACCAGAGACAATAAAAGAGGCGCCGAATGAAGAAGCTATGTTGAAAAGAGCTCTGGCTATGTCTCTCGAAGGTGGAGAGGAAACTGCTTCGACCACAGAAGCCCCTGTTACAACGGCCGCAAATGTTCCAGATTTTGCTCACATGAGCGAAGAAGAGCAGATCGCTTTCGCTATGCAAATGTCCATGCAGGATCAGCGTGAGTGCTTTCGAGTTGAATTTTTATTTTTCGAATTATTAAAATTTGAATTCAGAATTAAACAAGATTTGCGGACTAGTTTTCTCTCTCTTCTCCATGTATTTTTTGATACCGATTTACTTACGCTCTTTATTATTATTTCACAGAAGAGCCTGAATCTGGAAAAGACGAGGCGATGGATGTGGAGGAGGATTACGCAGCTGTAATGTCTGATCCAGCTTTTTTGCAGTCGGTCTTAGAAAATCTTCCAGGAGTTGATCCACAGTCCGAAGCGGTTCGTCAAGCGGTCGGGTCTTTGCAGCAAAATAAGGAGAAACAGGATAAGGATAAGAAATGAATATGCTAAATTTTTTTAGATCAAGTAACTATAATATTAAAAACATATTTACCTACCTTACTACTTACTTATTTACTCGGAATTTTCATTTAAGGATTATTATTTGATACTCGTTAAATGAGGAAATGTGCTGCACTGTATAATGTTTATGAGGAAAGCTTTCAATCATAATGATTAAACACCATTATCCCATTCATTGAATACCTATTATCCTAATTTCAATATCTCTGCCTTATTATTATTGTTGTTACTGTTATTATTCTTTTTGTTTCTTTTTCGGTGAGCTTTCAGGTATAAGAAAACTAAACGAAAACAGTAACGAAACAAGTATTATAATTTATATCATTCGTTAATCCAAATTTTATCGAATTTTCATAACAACATCCGTCAAGATTGTTTTCTTCCTTTTTCGTTTCTTTTCCATCTCAAAGTTGAAAAACTTTGAGAAGTTACAAAAATGAAGCATGGGGCTTATAATCCACTTCTTCGTACTGATTTGATGTATACAAAATTGATTTGTTGTTAGTTTTTATTACACATTTAATAACAACATCAAAAAAGAGAGCAAGAAAAGAAATAGATCCTTCTTTTCTCATCTGTTCTTCGTTCCGAATTCGTTATCTACATGGTAGAAACAATTTTTATTACAACATCTCAAATCCATTCTCTTGTCTTCTCTGTTTTGTTCTTATCGGATTTTCGTACCTCAAAATGCTAGATAAATTATCGGTTTACTTATAGTACAGAATATTATAATAAGTGTAGTATAATGTTTACTTTAAGAATCTCATACTTATAACTAATTTGAAATTTTAGAATTTAAACAATTTCAAATTATCTTTTTCATACATAGAAATTTTGTGTCGTGATTCTTGATTCGCGATGTCAGCTTCAGCTCCTTGTTTTTAACTCCCGTATACTCTTTGCGTTCGAGAATCGTTGACGAACGTAACAAGGAACTTTCTTCAGTCTGCAAATAGTAAAATTGATTAAAGATTGAATTTGCAGAGTATAGTATTCAAATTCTGAGAATCGTTCGATACTTCGTCATTCCTATTTCTCAATTCTTTATTCCAAGGTGATAGTAGGAAAGGTGAAACAAGTGGAGGAAAAAAATGGACAAACAGTTACTAGGACTTCTCACTCTTTCGTACAGTCTCTCCAGGAAACTATGGTTTTACGAAGTTGTTGAAAATTAATTGAAATCTCCAGCAGGGTTTCTGTACGTTTCTACGTACTCTAAAATCCTTGAAAACCATTAGAACGCTTTTCAAATATTAGAATTATGCATTTCTATGATTTCATATATTATTGCAGTTATATTGTCACGTGAGAATGAATGGAAATTGACTTTTTCATGGATCTTTGAGAATTGACGTTTTCGCTCATGAAAAAGTACGAGAAAGTGGTGGGAACGAGGATTTTCGAGAATTCCAAGTGATTACGTGGTTTTGCTCACTTTTTTTTTTTTCATTTTCAATCCGATTTGACTTAGTACAGTGTACTTAGTCGACTCCGCGTAATCACTTGAAAATCTTCAGAAGTCCTCTCTTCCGCCACTTTCTCGTGCTTTTTCATCAGCAGAAACGTCAATTCTCGAAAATCTACAAAAAAAAAGTCAATTTCCATGAGTTTTCCTTCATTTTCATGTGACAATAACTGCAATAATACATGAGGTATGAGAAGAATAAAGATTTCCTCTGAAAAGTATCACATTTCCCCAATCATTTCTTTACTTATTTTTAGAGATTTTTATTTCTTTATTTTGAGAGCAATCAGGAGGTGGCTCGAAAAAAGTGCTCCAACGGCCGCCCTAATGATCAATTATTCGCGTGCATTAAACCTACTTCTCTAAATTTTCGTTCGATCTCATCTAGATTGATCTCGGTCATTGAAACGAAACGAAAGAAAAAGCTTTACTTGAATTTTTCCGCGAATGATAATTATTGTCCGATTATTAAATGCTTCGACTACTAATCCTCGCCGACTCGTCATCGCGTTGATAATTTGTCTGACTTGGAATAGATTTACCACTTAAGAGTTCGTTGGACTTGAAACGAGATTTACCACTCTTGCGTCTCACTATTGCATAAGTCATAAATTTACTATGCAGTGGGTCTTTTTTGTTGGGTCGTTTAATCCGTATTGATAGTGAAAATTCAAAAATTTACTAACAGAATTCCAGTAATCGCGGACAGAATTTGAATTTTTTAAATTTGAATTTTAAAATTAGGTTGATCTGCGCTCCAACGTCGAGTCTCTAGAATTCTTCAAAACGCTCTTATTCAAGTTCTGAACTGAAAATTCAAAGAAGTTTGAATTATACATATAATGGCACGCCGGAACATGCCGATTCACAAACTCAAACGTGAAAACTTTAATTTGCACGAGGATTTCCATCAGCCTCCGAATCTCTCAGTTTTTTCTGGTGAAAGTCACCACTCTCACGAAACACTAGCACAAATTTTTATACGGGAATTGGAAGATTTGATAGTTGTCCATTAAAAAGGTTGTAGATTTTCGGGGCTTTTCATAGGAGCTTGTAAATAATTCGTATTATAGTTATCCAGATGGAAATTCGTAATTGTTTTTGAGTCGATCAAACTAGAAGAAGGAAACGACAATTTTTACGAAAAACTACGAACAGTTCCTGCAATTTATCTAAAAATTTATAAAAATTCATAGTATCCATAATATCATCAGCGAATTGGATTCGGATCTGAAATTAACGGTAGAAAAACAATGAATTCATTAACGAACAGTAAATGATAATGAATGGAGAATACCTGAAGGTAATCGTGTCACGGGATACGCAGGTGGTGGTCCAACGAAGTTATTATGATTATTATTGTTATTGTTATTATTATTTCTATCATTATTGTTCACTTGATCAACACCGTTCCCGTCCGATCTTCTTCGACTATTTACTGTACCATTATTATTAATTTGCCTTTCGGTCGATGTCGAATTCGTCGTTTGAATACCACCGGCGTTGTTATTCTGTTCTTGGAGATTGTCGTTAGCTGATCTTCTTATATTTCTACCGAAAGTTGAGTTCATTAATATCGAAGTTAAGTACTGGGCCCTTGAAGGAGTAACTGCAAGCGCCTGTTGTTGGGGCGTGTTCGTCATATCATTTCGTACATTTTCTTCGTCAGTTTTGTCCTGATCTCTGCTACAGATACTCGGTGGAATTCTAATTCCTGTTTGATGCTGATTGTGAGAACTAGTTTGACCATTTTCTACCGTCGATGTTTGCAATATTAAATTTTGCCCATTCGTAGGAATTTGGGACATGCTATTTATCTCGCTGCTATGAACTCCTACGGTTTGCTGTACTATCGGTATATATAATGGCTCCGATTGCACCGCTATTGCGTATGGTGGTGGATTTGAAAATCGCGGGACTCCAGCTACAGGACTCGATCCAGGCACTTCCTCCGCTTCCGGTGTCGTCGGATTCGTTACACTTTCTGTTTGCGCTCGTACAACCGTTGTGTAAGAAGGCGGCAGGTCCGCTACCCAGTACGTTTGATATTCTGGCGGATCTAGGATCTGCGGGAGTGACAGTATGATTTGAAAAAAAATTCCATTTTAATATGACAGTTTATTAAAAAGCGCTGTTTTCTTTCGAAAATCAGAGAAATCTATATGTCTTTTTTATTTAGTCGTTTTATTTCCCGTTGCAAGATTTTTTGACGCACGAACCTCCGGGAAATTGTCTATTCCACCGGAAACGGATTGGAGCTGCTGTTCTCTGCGTCGTCTCCGTTCTAATTGCCGTTCAGCTTCTCTGACGAAAGCTCTTTCTTGCGTCCTGCGCGCTTCGCAGGCTGCGTAACCGCAGGCGACAAGAAATAGCAGAGTTAAAACAGCCAGGGCGACCCACATGTGGGTCCACTTCAGAAGAACCGATGCTACCAAGGCTGCGCCCACCCAGGCAATTACCAATGTTGCTAAAGCGCGACCCGAACAGTCGGCCTCCTTTCCAACACCAAAATTATTCGTTAGATATTTCACCAGACATGTTGATTTAAGGAATGGGGCTTTTTGTGTTGTAATGCAGCATCCGTGTGTTCGGTACAAATTTATATAGTTCGGTTGTTACAATATTGTGAAATAAAATCTTGGGGGCTCTTTTCTTTCGTCAAAAATGTTTTTGATGTTAAGGGTAGCGTAAACTGAGTGCAGAATATGGACCGGCGCGAATTAATGGACCGCCAAGTTTCTCTGTTGGTATTCAAGAGGGAATTGGAATCGCCGCTGGCAATCTAACCCAGCTAACACAGGAAATGATTCATTTTTCGTTAAATCCGATCAATGTGTTGAAAGAGTAAGATACTGAGCCGATTTCTGCCATCATACTAAATGAATTATCAAAATTTCATCGAAATCGATGCAGTCGTTTGCGAAAATTAACGATTACCGTTTTCGAAACGGTTTCCGTACATTCGAGATAACGAGTTCTGTGACACGTGATGAAAGAATTTGAAACTTGGCGATGGACTGGTATCAATTGGTGAACCGAATTAGGGGAAAAAATTCAATCGATTTTGATACTTCACAACAGAGTGAGATCATTTTACCAATTTAAACGATCTTCAAAGTTCAGAGATGGATTCAACAAAATCCGCCACGGAGGTTGTATTTCCTTTCAAAAATTTCCTGTTAGTACGAGAAGATCGAACCTTTCAGAAATTACAGTCGGACTATATTACCTATTTCAGATTGAAAAAAGTCGTGGAACAACTGAACACCACATAATAAATAAGAAAAATGTTGAAAAAAAATATAAAATATATTATTTCATGGACAAGAAAACGAAGAAATCACATAAAGACTTTTTTTATTTCAGACTAGTAAAACTTAAAAGAAAACAAAAAAAAAATTTGAAACTTGCTGGTCCATATCCACTCATTTTACTCTATATTATTCAGGTTTTTTTGGTTTGTTGTTACCGTTTAAACAAAAGTGCTTTCTAGAGCGAGGTTCTCCACGCAGTGTAGAAGCTTATAGTTATTACGGTCTCAATGTCAAATTACGTAAAAGTATTAGTTCACATAGGTATCTAGTATGCACACTTGTGATTATAATTTACGTCGACATTATGACGCGTATTGTGAAAAATTTGCGGAAAAATAGACTGTCTCAAAACTTTCACCGACTGTGAATTGAAAAATTAAAAAAAAAAAAAAAAAGAAGGAAGGGGTGGGAGGAGATTCAAAGAGCTCTGCGTATTAAGAATCTTGTAAAATTCATAGGAGATAAATTGTATTTTGAAAAAATACTTTACAAATTTTGATAGGGACCCTAAATTCCAAATTCTATTTGTATCTAAGGGAAAAGACCTGATATATAGAGATTTGTGTATCAAATAGATATAATATCAGTAAGTATAATAGATTATATTGTTGACAACAATTCTATTATAGAACGCGGCGTGGTGGCAAGTGGTAAAAATTTCTTGACATAATAATGCAGCTGAGTGAATCACCAATTAATTATCCATGCGTATATCTTCAGGTTTAAATGCGGCTTTGATCTCCTGACGTTTTTGGGACGCCGGTTGAATACTGATTAGATAAGCAACAAACTCTACGACATTTATACACAGACATTCTGGAGGGTGTTCATTCCAAATGTTTCCACCTTAATATCGCGTGAATTAGAAGAGATATATTTGGATGCGGTTCGTGCGAGTTTCACAGGTACCGAGGGCAAAACTATTTTGCAATATATTCACGAAAGATGCGAAGTAATTCATGCTCGCCACTCCAGGCACTAAAAACTAAAAAACCTTCGAATGTCACCCTAGCGATTGTGATATATAGGATATACACGAAATTATAAAACTCGTGAACAAATTCTGTATTTCTGTGAAATCCAAAGAAATTCCTAGCTTGTCGATTTGCCTTCCGAGACAATGATTAAATGGTATTTTCGTAATTGGAAAAATCTGATCTCACGCATCGCAATTCGCGAATAGGGTCCGATTTGAGAATTTTCAATGAACGGAGTTATGGGGGTGAATCTTTCGTCATCGCCAAATGTCGAGAAATTTTTTCCCCCCAATACTCCCGTAACGTGCGTATATATACAGAACCATGCATAAATTGCATCTGAATATCTCATCTATCTATCAAGATAATAAACTGGGTACTTTTCTCATCAACACCCTGTATGTATGTATCTATATAGCTATGATGAAAAGCAAATATAACAGACGTTCTACATACGAAGCAGCTGAGAGCTTGATATAGAAAGAAAGAAGTGAACGAAATAACAAAAATAAAAAAAACAAAGAACAACAAAAAAATAAAATAAAAATATATTCACGCCAGACGAGTTTTATTGAACGTGTTTTCTGGACTGTCTTATACCCCGGCGCGTCTTTTATTCGTATTACATTGTGTCAGAAAGAAGCGAAAGAACAATAAACAAACACAAAACTGTAATCCATAACAATTAATTATCATCATTATCGATTACAGTATGTATGTATATACATAATAATATATAGCTGGCATGTATAAGGTACCGGGGGGGAATTTGTTCAGTGGCTAATTAAAAAATACAAAATATCTGGAATTTCTTGGTTAATTGTAATTGTTCGGAGAAAATTGAAAAAAAAAAGATAAATATAAAAACAGAAAACAAAAGGAATGAAAAGACAAAAATTAAATAAATAGTTGAAGGAGGGAATGTTAATATATGGGACATAACGTACTCTGGGATTATCTTCGAAACGGTTGGCCATCATGATTATAGGTCTTCGATGCATCTGTGCAGGTCCTTCGCCAAGATATGTGTGCTGTACGACGTACGTAGGTGTAGGCATTTGTGCACAATTGAGTGAGCGCAAAATTTGCGCCTATCTTTTTCATACAATTGTTTTCTCTTTCCGGGTTTGAAATTTTGTATTTTTTTTGTTTTGCTTTGATTTTTGTTTCCCTTTTCACGGTTTCGGTTTCTGTTTCGTTCGCTTTGCTATAATTTGTACGTTTATATCATATACATATATGTATATTATCCTGCAGTCGTAGAAGCTCCTCTTACATATAGTATATTGCCCCAAAACGATAATCTGCGGTCACGTATCGTGATTATACAAAACTTTGTTGCGTGTGGATCTTTTTGTTTGTTTGTTAAAAAGGTGGGGAAGGGGTAAAAGAGAATTTTTTCGTTTCTCTTCTTTCTTTTCGTTCGTCTCGTTTGACTCAGTGGCAATATTTTTCTTTTGTTTTTTCAATACAATAATATTCCGAAGATGCGAGTATGTAACCATGCCACGAAAAAGTTGGAATTCAAGTGCACTGCAGTTATCTACAGATCGTAACTGTACAAAGATTTTCAAATGATAACGAATTTATCGTACGTATACGTACATGTATAGACATATATAATTATATCGTCAACTCGTGTAATCCAGTATAATCTATAGATTAGAAACAAACTTGCCAGCTGATAATATTATATAATACCGTCCTCCGACTATGTTTAGTGCATACTTTGGGTACAGAGCTTTTGAAATAACATTCAAGCGTATAGTATTGGTATATATTACAGGTATAGGTATCATAATGACAAATACGTTAATCTGAAAGATGATTATTATTGTTAATATTGTTTCTCTTACTGTCACATATAGTTTATTGTAACGTATCGCGCCATGCTCGCCACGCTACTACCTACCACTCAGGCGATCAGGGAAGTTCCCGCCAATTCCAAACTCACCAGAGTTATGTTATTTCGATTAATTTCGTCTTGACAAACGTATCACCGGATTACATAGACTATGTTCATACTTTCAAGAATGAAAATTATCGTTATTCTATCAGGCAGAAGCTATGCAAATGATTATTTTAGCAAGTGAACGTTGCATTATACATGCATCGGGTCTCTAGCAATCACGGCAATTGCCGCCTTTCTTCAATCAATTATAAACAAATGGCAATTACTGGACATCTGCGATAGGTAGAAACGAAAACCAATCAGCGTTTAGGATTATCTTTCGTTTTTAGTTTTTACTCCGATTTGAACTGGCGCTCGACAGGCTCCAGGAACTACTCTGCTCTGCCGTACTACAGAGAGTCAGACGTCACCAAATATACTATAGCTGTTGCTATTTCAGACTACGGCCCATAAACTTTGATTCGCTTTGACATAATTTTGCACGTTCCGCTTCATGATTTATTCGCTGTATTTGCTAACGATCAGCCTCTATAATCCTCTTCGCATTATCATTCTGCTTATTATTTTTGCACTTCTTATTTTCGCATCACTGCTGTTATCTTCACTTTTCTTTTTCGGTTTCGGCGAAACCGAAGTCTGGGGTAATAGGCGGCGGAACCAGCCCACAGATTATTTATGTCATTTTGAAAGCCCGCGCTGAAACGAGCAGCGTCGTAACTGACCGCTCTCCGAGCACTAATCATATTTTTCTGTTCAGTCTTAACTTGAGTAGCTTTGAAAAAATAAGAGTCGTTTGGTTAATTTCGTTTGTTTAATTCAGATCTCAGTCTTCTATGACTGACAATGAGTGGCGCCCAACCAAATCGCTGAGTGGTACGTAGGGGTACGATTGAACGTGACGCGACATGTAACAAAAGATCCGCGTTACGATCGCAGTGACGTAGTACATTGAGTGCGTTACAATATATACAGGGCGAGTCAATTCAAACTCCGAGAATGGGAGGAGCTTCGTTGACGAATTAGGCTTTACGTCTCGGCCAATCCGGCGAATGTTTAATATATACGTCACGGAGTCATCATCTCCAATAGCTCTGATACAATCAATTTCTCTGATCATACTGACTAGCCTATTCATTGCTATAAACTATGCGCGTCCTACGAGTAAACATGACTTTCATGTGCCAAGCGAACCCATTAATTGTTTGCATTTCGCGCTGTCGTCTTACTTTTAGTGTCACATCTTCGTTATTGTTCCTTATTAACAGCGGTTATCTACATGTAGACTTCGAATCTTACTTTGATATCAACAGTAATCACTCCTCGACGTATATAATGATCATTTGCCAGATTAGCTGAGGTGTAGGGCCTAATTCATTAACTAAGCTCCTCCCACTCTCAGAGTTCCAGTTGACTCACTCGGTATATACTATATGTGTATAAAGCGTTTGAATTCAATGATAATTGATATTATATGTAGATACATGTGTGTATATGTGTCTGAGGAAACGAATACGAAATGGTTATAAATGTATATTAGGTATAATAATATTATTACCCCCCCCCCCCCCCCTCCCCCCTCCCTACCGTTTTTTTGTTGTTGTTATTTATGAATTAAATTTTTCTTTCAGTCTTACCGATAGAAGCCAGTATAGCAGCATTCCAAAAATCTTTATTCTATTATACGGTCGAAAAGTAATAATTTTCGTTTTTCATCAGGCTATAGGTCTGAAAAATTCAAAAATTCCATTACCTAAGTTACGTAATTGCATCGTCAAAATTTGTGAATTCAAATGATAATTATTTGAAATACTTCGCGTCTGAATAATAATTTCTCTATCGTTATTATTATCATGATCGCGTTCGCAATTATAGTAGATAGTATTATCTGTAATAGGTATGCACAGTTTTTTTTTTTTCCGTTCATTCCGAATTCGAAAGAAGAACGAAACAGAGCGTCCTCGTTCGCTATTTCATTTTTTCATATCAAATATACATATATGTATTCGGGTATATGTATATATATACTATACAATATAAATACATGTATAATACAATATAATGCAATATGAACCGAATAAAGCCTGCAGATAATAATTCAAGCCGTTTGAATTTGAGATCGAATTTTCAGGATGGGAAAGAATATACATTCAATGAAAAAACCAAAGCTTTCGTCGAATGGAGAATAAAATGACAACAATGACGATAAATAATAACAGAATCTGAAAAGTCCTTAGAGCAGAATTCAAGAATGATGTGCTTTTTTCTTAAATTGTTTTTCCTTCTCAATTTCGTTTTCACTACCTGTACACTACATATAGGTGTATATGAGGTATGAATCATTTACAAGAACTATCAAGCAATACGATGTATAATAATGTAATATAATATACATTTTTTGTGATTGATTAAAGATTGCAAAGATTGATATCATTGCACACACACGTAGCCTTTGATACCTGCGATAGACGTGCAGAATTCGTCGTAACATAGTTTATATAAATATATATAGGTACGTGGGAGAATGGAACGGAGGTGTTACGGTATGAAGCTAGGAGGTGCACACGGCTTCATCTTGCAAGAATTATACTAGATTCAATCAACGAGACAAGTAATATTATGTAGTCTCAATATCGCCTGACTACCGTAATATAACAAGATACGATTATCGAATTCGAATTGTCAGTTCAGAAAAAACTGATCTTCAAAATCAACATTTCTAGGGCTGCGGCCCCACGTTCGACGAAGGCATCCACTCGGAGAGCCTTCGTTTCGCATCCCCCAGTGCGCCACCTAAATCGAAGACTCGCTTTGTTAAGTATGATACTAAACAAATATGCCCAAACGTAAACTCAAACCGGACGCATATCGATAGTCACACGATGTAGTTACTCATCGGTCTCATAGACTAAACTCACGACAGTCGCCATGCAACGAGCTGCGTCTAAAATATTATGCGCCGACAGAATGAAAAGGTGGCATTACCGATCGCGGTGTTTAGCTTTGGCAGTTAATTTTGCGACATAGGTATCCGTACCGCGACCATTCTTGGCAATAAAAATTAATCTTATCTATACCGCGGAGCGCGGCTCGACTGTATCTAACACATGAAAACAAGAAGGATGGAAAATTTCTAAACGAACTTTAGGACGTATGTACTACACATACATTATATACGTATGTACGGATTATATGGCTACGTAACGATAAAATTTCACCGTCAAAGTATGTATCATCAATCGAGTATACCTATCTATACCTACCTACATACAACCGATTAAGCAATTCAATTCGTATTGTATTTTATATATACACATTCGAACATCCTCATTTTGACGTTACGAATTCTGACCGCAACCACGTGGTCATAATTATTATACATGATTATTACAGGTTCGCGATTACGTAAGATTCAAAGATTGAAAAAAAAAAAAAAAAAAAAAACAAGAGAACAAAAAAAAATGATAAGTGAAAAATAGAACAAATTTTCTGTTGAATCGATCAGAATTATTATTTATTCATTCATATTCGTACGAGAGGAAGATAGAAAGAGAAGTGAGAGAAGAAGAAAAAAAAAACTGTTTCAACGGAGAATTTTCTCGAGATTCGCTCGGATTGGCTAAAGTGTTCTTTATTATTTGTTATCAGTTTTTTTGTTTTCTTTCCCATGTGCGCGTGCGTGTCTGTGTGTGTTTTTTTCTCTGTTTCGTCTTGTCGCAGCTATAAAAAGCTTTAGCTTTAGTGCATAGTTATAAATTAACGGTATATTCAGGGAAATATTCTTTGCCGTAGTGAATTTGAAAGATAAGAAAAACAGAAAAACAGAAGAAAAAAAAAACAAAAAAATGGGAAAAATATCAACAGGTACGCATAAATCAACTTACATTTTCTGTTCCTTCTTTGCTTTATATTTCTGTTTGTGTGGTTTTTTGTTTTTCGTTGTTTCGCTGTTGATTTAATTGATTGAATTTTGGTTTGGTTTGTTCCATGGATTTTTTGTTTGTTTCGTTTTATAGAACATCGGACGCGATGCGTTGTTTATCCTCGTTATTTCGTATGATGCGTGACTATCAAGAAGATACACTTGCGGTCCACAACCGACTGACCGTCATTTGCAATAATATTGTTGAAATTATTGCACATTTCGCTCTAGTTTATAGACATATATATCTAGATACATATATATATATATATATTTATATATTATTTCGTTCGTACGGAAAAACGAATGAAACAGAAGAAGATAAAAGTAGGAGCAGAGCAAGACAAAGTTTGTGCATTCATTCGCGTTCTTATAATTTGCATACCGTAAGATAAGGGAGAATAGAAAAAACAAACTTTTTGGAAACCAATAAATTTAGGATTCACATTTCGATTCACGACAATTATTCAAATATTATGTACATATACATGTACGTGCGTATGTATAACTACAATATTTACATCGTGGGTGTATAGTTCAGGCGAAGTAACGTGAAGAGGTATGAAGAAGAAGACAAGAAAATAATGAAAGAAAACGGGAAACAAAAATGAAAAATTATTATACCGACAATGGAACGGAATATGTGGGTAGTCTATCACCTGTTTAAACGATACTAAACAGCATGAACCTAGCTAGTGTCATATTCGCGATGATAAGTCGTGTGATCCCCACCCAATTTGTTTTTTAAACCATATTGCAGGTATCTTGGCTTGTTAGCTACCGCACTCGTTCTCATTCTTCACCTATATCTGTCGCCCTCTCTCTCTCTCTCTCGGCGCTGGTATCTTATATTCACGTTGTTTGTCACATTTGCCGATCAGATAGACCGCAGACGCCTTGCATTACGACTTTAGTTTAGATATGAAAGGAGAAGAATAAAGAACCTGACTGCAGCGAGAAGTTTCATTCTATAATGTCTCGATCTTACTCCTCACTTTCTCACCTGGTATAGGTATAGAAGGAAAAAGAACCCAGTATTTTGTAGTCCTGAACATTTTTCATATCGAGACTAGTATATGACGAATCTTAGTGTTTCGTGGACCTACAGAAAGTAAAAAAATGGGTTTTAACGTTCTGTCTGCCAGTCTCGGTCCGCAGTCTATATACCTATACTCGAGGCTACAAGGGGCCGAAAAGGTTTGGAAGATTGTTTGAGAAAATTATATTTGTATATGATTTTTTCTTGCCCCAATGAGGGGGAAAATCGGAATTTTTATTTCATTTCATTTCATTTCTTTATTGTGTTTTTATCCGAGGGGAATTTCATCGTCATTGGATTTTACAAGACTTCACAGAGCTTATTGAAATTTCATAGGATTTCACGTGACTTCGTAGGACTTGATATGGGATTTCACAGACTTCACAAGTAACTTTAAAGATATTATGGGTTTTCAGAGATTTCCACAGTTCAATTTCATAAGAGTTCAGGGGGTTTCACAAGACCTCAATTAGGACTTCCAGGAATTCTATAAGAATTCTTTTGCTCTCCTGCAGTTCTCAAAACAATTCAGCGTGTAATATATAGGTATACCTGAGTACAGAAAATTTTATTAATCATTTTTTCATCAAATTTCGTTTATTTTTCAAATATAGGCGAGTTATTAATAATCAACTCGTATTGTATCATATAGACATATATGTAGATATACACACATTCATACATTAATACAGATTACAGATACTATTATCATATAAGTGTTAATACTTTTCGGTTAAATACCTATATATACAGAGTGATTCCGGTTGAGCGGGACACATTTTGTGGAGGGATTCTTCGAGGAATTCTGAAACGGAAAGTCCTTTACCAAAAATTTTTGTGACCGATAGTTTGCGAGCTAGAGAACATTTGTGCGAACCAATCACAACGCCGATACGCCAGTGTGCGAAGACTGTATCCACTCGCGCATCCAGGCCTGCCGCGTCCCGCTCGCGTACGAGCTCTGTGATAGGTCGATCTAGATCCGCTGTAGCTCGAAAACCAGAGGTCACACGAATTTTTGCCAAAGGACTTTTCGTCTCAGAATTTCTCAAAGAACCTATCCACAAAATGTGAGACGCTCAACCCGAATCACCCTGCATACATACTATATATGTAATTATAATAATATTTATAAGTGTACTTGGTCCGTGGTTTATTATTTTCTTAATTTTTTTCATTTGTTAGTCAAAATATAGGTAAAGAATTTATACCATGATTATACGTATATAATCAAAATTATACATAGAGATTTCGTACTTTTTATATTATAAAAATGTCAATCAGAGTCCAAGCCCAACAAAAAAAAGACAAAGAAAGAGCACGAACACACTTAATTGTACAGCAGAGTTGAACCATTCCTAATATTGTTCTCACATTGCAATTTTATACCTATACTGTTGAAGCTATATAAATACAAAATTAGTCAAAATTTATAATTCACTTGAAAACTTTAATTTTTCCATTCGATTTTTGGGTTCTTTTTTTGTTATTTGGACCGTGATTAAGATTATATCTTTTGATCTCAATGTCATAAAAATTAGACATATATTGGCAAGGAACTAGAGTAACGGTAAGGCGTACCGTTTAACACATAATTTGAAATTAAACGATGTTGTTAATCAACCCCTAGTTCTGCGCCAATGAATAAATAAACACTAGTAGTACCAAAACCGCAATTATACTGCATCAATTCCATATTTACATTATAATATAATCTCATTTCATCGAGCTACTCGCCTTTTTTCTTTAGAATCTAGAAAAAACGATTTTACACATTTTCTACTACGTATTAAGAAATATAAACGATAATCGCATATCATATTTGCAATTTTTTGCTCCTCATCGATGAATCTTCTAACTATACTATTTTCTTACACTTTCGTATCTAACTATGAGAAAGAAAGAAAGAAAGGGAACGAATAAACAAAGAAAATATACTTACTTTAATTTTTAAGGCATTAGACGAGGGTTAAAACGTCCCATGTGGAGAATCATCCCCGTTGGATTGTGCCTAACAAAATATAAGAAGGGTCTATCAAGCTTCAGCATTGGTCTATCGTTCTGTTTTCCTTTGCTCAATTGTGAAAGTTCTTCCTTTGAATTATTCGAAGAGCGTTGTGATCTTTCTTCGTCATCTTTATTCTCTGGGATCAACTGCTTCGAGGCAGTATCGGATGTAGATCTTTTGTCCACGTTACGTAATCCCTCAATGTATTCTCCCATGTTCAAACTTCTTCTTGCTCTTCTCTCCTCGGTCTCATCCTCTGAATCTTTTAAATCTTCTTCGACGTCGTCAATTTCGATTGCCTTCATGTCTTCTCGAGCTCCTCGGAAAGGACTTGCTGGATAAATTTCTACGTGGTGACGACCTCCGGTTATCACTTCGTCACCGCAGGTACTGAACAAGTTTATCTAAACAAACGGAAAATGGCCTCTGTTATAGTTGATCGAAAATCCCTGATCAAGTGAACTCAAAAAATACATAAACCATCATCAAAATTGTAGAATCTGGCTTACAACTTTCGAGAATGACCTCCACACAATATTTAACTGACTTCGAATCGACTAAAATCGAAATTTCTGCTTACTCTCATATAGAAACCAACCTGGAGCATGTCAGCGAGGTGTAGATCGTTTCCAATTCCATTGATGCCCTTGAGGTCAGCGTGTCTGGAGAAAAGATCATCAAGTCCCATTCGTTTTAGGGCAGCAGTAGCATTGACGACAGATCGATGGCTAAATTTGGGTACTTGAACTTCCAGTCCCATCCTGGGAATGAGGACCTTGAGGAGCCTGTCCCAAACTCCATTAGTGAAAGCTCCTTCGAGAAGTCTCCTCTCGAGATGATCAAGGCTGTCGCCCGGTGCAGCCAGGCCCTGTTGTCCAGGGAGGACGAAAATTGTAGATACTAAATTGCGGATACCCCCAAGCGAAATGACAGTGGCATCTAAACCAGGTTCATATCCAGCTAGAACACCGGATCGCCAAACAGTAGCGGGAACGGGAACTAGTTTCCGTTGTCTTACAGCAGGTAAAACTGCGAAATACATTTCTCCGTCTCTTCCCTCTGAACTGGCACCGGTGCAATCAGTTTGGAAGACATTTGCTGATAGCGCAGCCAGTGGAGACCTCAATGGCATGACATTTCCCTTGACAAAATCACGGATCCGTCCACCGGTCTGTCTTCGGATCAGTAAATTTGTTCTCCTCCTCACCAAATCACTGATAGTTGCGAAATTAACCTCCTCTATATGTCCATCGTAGAATTGTTGTGCTCTTTCTTTGTAGAAGGGTAAAAGTCGTCCGGCTTTCAACCTGTCGGCGAAAAGCTCCCTAACAAAAGCTGCGTTTGCTACTCCCTGGCCTCTGGCGAGATTCACACTGTCTGTCACGTTCTGGAAGACCAAATGAGGATTGAACGTCACAACGTCATCGAGCTTCAGAAGGTCGTTCATTTGACCAGAAGTTGGCCCACGAGCTCCAAGGAATACCATGGCTAGCATGGAGGTCATACCGAATGGCGAAAGTGCCAGTGACCGCGCTGTGCTTAGACCCTTATTTGCAGAAACCCAGAAGCTAAATGCTAGCTCGTTACAAAGCTTGGCAAAAAGACTTATGTCTTCGTCCTGATCACGAGTACTTTCGTTCAGGCTCATGGCGCTCTGGTACGCTTCCAAAGGCACAGAAACATTCTGATTTTCCTTTTCTGACGGCGGTTCTTCTCCTGAAGGTTTAGCTTGTTGTTTTGTCATTGGGTCTGGCTGGCCCTGAGGTATAAGAGTCCATTTTTCTTCGCTGTCTTTCTTTACATCAGTATTCACAGGCTTCTTATTGTTAGGGACAGGGGTTTTCACGCTATCTTCAACCGCTGGTTTTTGTTCCTGGATTTTTTCTCCAAGCTTCACGTACGGATCAACTGTTGGTTTTTTCTGCTCAGACGTAGATTCGATCTTAACTTTATCCATATCTTGTTTCATCAGTGCTGTATCCGGCTGCTGTGATGCTTTCACTGGCGCAGGCTTCCCCGCGCTTGGTGCTTCCATGGGTTGGCTCAACACTCCAGCTTCCTCAGGTTTTTGGGTTGGTACTTCAATTTTTTCAGGCGCTTGACTCGAAACTTCAATCGTTGCAGGCTCTTGGCTCGAAACTTCAATTTTTTCCGGCTTCTGGCTCAAAACTTCAACTTTCTCAGGCGTTGGACTCGAAGCTTCAGTTTCGTCAGGCTTTTGGCTCACAACTTTATCCATGTTTTTCTTGGAGTCAGGAACTGCAGTCGGCTGGACCTTTTTCTCGTCACTTCCACTGATTTGGGGTATCTGTTGTTTAGTCACAAGCACCGCCGTGTCGTTAACTTGAATCCTTATCTCCTGAGTCTTAGGAGGTTTATCATTCTGTGCAGCATGTGGAATCATGTCTATCCTAACTACAGGTTTCACAGTTTCTCCACTTTCAATTTTCGTAGCATTCGGAGTTGCAGTGGGAGTCGGTTCAATAGGCGCAACAGTCACTTCAGGAACTTTAGATTTAATTTTATCGACAGTCTCCTTCATGCTCTCTACAGCCGCCTCAACAGCAACTTCAGGTTCCTTCATGGTGGGTTTTTGAACCTTTGTTTCCTCTGTATCTGCCTTCGTCGGAGCTGTGGAAGATGAATCCAAAACAGTAATGGTAGTTTCTATTCTAACGGGCTTTGCACTAGAAGTTTCCACTGCAGAATCTTCCATTTTTTTCGGAGGCTCTTCAGCTGGTGATAACTTGATTTCAGTTGTTACAGGGGTTTCAGGTTTCTCGTTCTTCGTGTTATCAACATCCTTGTTCTCTGAAATTTCCTCAATTTTAGCCGCTGAACTTTCTGTTTGATTTTTTTCAGGGCTGACATCAATTCTCACGAGAGGTATTGACGGTTGTTGTTTCGACACTTCGTCGGAAGCTGAAGATTCGTTGTCGTCACTTGGCACTTTTTTCTCCGTTTCATTCTCCCCAGACGGAGATTTTGGATTTTCAGTTTTCACCACTTCCGCAGGTTCAGCCTGCGTCGGTTCAATAGAATCTTCCACAGCCTGTGGAGCATCCCCACTTGCTTCCTCAACGGCTGGCATCTGACCCTTTGTATCATTCAACTCGGTTTTTTCCTCAGTCGCTTCAGTATTTTGAACCCCTGAATCAGTCTGAGCGGTAATTGGGACGTCGACCTTCTGTGGAACCTCAGTCATGTCTGACTTCTTATCCTCGTTCAATGCGGCTGGAGTAGAAGATTTCAAAACATCATCAGACACTTGTGGATCTGGCTGCTCGGAGGCTGAAATAGCCGAGTCAACTGGGACTGAATTCTGATTTGAATCACTTTCAGCTTCATTTATTTTCATCGCAGTTTTATCGGTCTCTGGTTTACTTTCTGATACGGATTCTGGTTTTTCGATCTTCGTACTCATCTTTTCAGGTTCTTCGTCTTTCATTTTCTCAGGTAATTCTTTCACCGGTTTTTCAACCTCGACGGTTGTGGACACCGCAACTTCCGCGGGTACAATTTTCGGTGTATCGTCTACAACCGCGATCTTAGGCGATTCCTCAATCGGTTTTCCCTCGGGTTTTTCTTCAGAAATAATCGCTACCGCTTCAGCGATTTTCTCGGTACTCGGGGATGGTTTTTCCTGATCTTCACCATTCGTCGGTGGTTCAACTTTCTCGTCTAAAGAAACAGGCGGCTCAATATTGGCCATTGGTTCAACGGGGGCTTCCATCTCGGCGGGTTTTTCGAGCTCCACTTCATCTGGGATTTCGCTGGTTTTCGAAACCTCCGGCTTGGAAATCAATGAATCTCCTTCCTCTTTATTATCTATTTCTGGTTTGGCCTCATTCGTGGCCTGCGTGACTTCAGCCTCTGCGGTTTTCACATCTTCCATTTCCGGTTGGGTTTGATCGGCATTCGAAGTTTCCACGTTGGGTTCCAACGTCGTTTTGTTACCAAAATCAATTTTCGCACCTTCAGTGCTACTCGGCTCGTTAGATACCTGCAGATTTTTATCCGGCATATTAGCATCAATCTGAGGTGAATCTTCCATAGTATTCGAAGCTTGAGGACCGGCGATTAAATCACTCCCAACATGATGCGGTGAAGAAGCTTCGAGCACATTTTTCTCGGGCAATGAAATCTGCTGAACATCAACTGGCGGAGCTACCTCAGGTGTTGAGTCAATCATTTGATCAATAGTCTCGATCGGATTCGTCAGTTGAATTCTTACCACCGATGATTCCGTAGACCCGTCATTCTTGACATCAGAGTCAGCCGGTTTAGCGTCGGTAATATCAATCCTAACAATCGGTGCTTCGTCAACAGAGTCAACCGTCTCAGTTTTAGTTCCGTCATTCACCATTACAGTGTCAATCTTCTCTGGATTCGATTCATCAGTTGTCGAAACCACCGTTTCTTTCGTTTCTTCCGGTTTTACCGGCTCCTTATCATTGCTAGCATCTGGAATCTTGGTGGATTCGACATCCGCTGTAGAAACTTCAACCTCTTCGATCTTTTCCTTTTCTGTAGTCAAACTCTCCGTATTTTTAACATCGCTGCTGGATTCAGCTGGAACTTCCATTGTAGGAGTCTCGAGCTTATTAGTGGGTTCTGGAATGCGAGTAGGAATTAGCTCAGAAGTTTTTGTACTGTCAGAAGTCTCGGGAACAGAACTAAGCGCAGTCGGTTCGGGGTTTTTCATCTCCACCATAACCATTTCTGGATCATTTTTCTCCGGTTTGGTCGATTCCTCTCCAACTGGCGAATCGGCCTCTTCCACCACAGGACCGTCACTTGCCGTATTCAGTTTTGTTATTTCCTCATTGACTGGCAATTGAACATCTTCTACCACAGGCTTGTCAGCTTCCTCACTCAAAGTTGTCGTCGTCGGTGAAATATCCTCACTCTTCACAGTGGTGGCTTCTTCGACGGTAACCCCGTCCTCGACTCTTTTGGCCGGCTGTTCAGTTGTCACAGTAGATTTTTGAGGAATGGGAACCATGGAAGGCATTGTTTCAGAGACTTGAGAAATCATGCTAGAGACAGAGTCGGCTAACTCGGTCAACAAGGTTTCTGGTTTTTTCTCACCGGTCGTTTCCTCCGTCGATTTGGTATCCGAGCCATCATTTTTATCATCAGTTTTACCATCTGCGCCCACGGTCGCGGGTGCAGTAGCCTCGATAACGGGGGTTGAATTTTCTGGCTTTTCACTCGGCTGTTGTTCTTCAATTCTATCAACCACAACAGGTACAACATTCTCTTCGCGCACAATTTCACTCGCTTCGGAAACAGCTTCATTTTTCTCAGGCGCATTTTCAACTGTCGCGGAATGGGCTGGAGCATCAGGTTCAATTTTTGTCATTGTAGATTCTGGCTTGATCTCAGGAAGCATTTGGAAGACTGGTTCAACTTCAGATTCCGGAATTTGAGAGACTGGACCTTCCGGCGGAGTTACTTTGGCATCAGAACTTTCAGGCTTTTCAGAATCTGAAGAAGCACCATCTGCAATTTTGTCACTAGACTCTTGGACCTTGATTTCATCTTGAGGGCTCATCACCTGTGGCTTCTTCTCGTCATTCTTATCAAGAGGAGCTCCTGGTTCTGGTTTTTTTGGAGCATCACCTTTATCGTCGACGGTAGCTTCGGGTTTCTTAGATTCAACTGCGTCCTTCGACATATCGCTATCACCTTCGGAAATAAGCTCACCTACGATCGTGCTTATCGATTCAGGGATGAGATTAACCATTCCCGAAACTTCTTGCTCAACGGTAGCGGCTGAAGTTGTAGTTTCGCTTTGCTGCGGAGGAGTTTTCGGCGATTCCTCAACGACCACTGCAGGTTTCATATCGGTCTTATGTTCCTCAGTTGGAGGTTTCGCTTCTGGAATACTCTGCGACTCCTTTTCTTCAGATTTGTTAACAGGATCGACTGGTTTTTCAATCGGAGCTTCTAAGATAATTGATGGCGTTTTCACGTTTTGTGCATCAACAGTCGGCTCCTTGATTTCCTGAGTTTCCTTCAGCCCAGAAGATGGTTTGAGCTCATCTTTTGTTTCCACGGTCGTTTGTGTCGTCATTGGCAATTCTGGAGCCGAAACTTCAGGTTTCTTCCCTTCACCTTCAATTTTCTCAGCCGTTGAAGAATTATCCGAAGCTGTTTCCATCGGCACAGAATCTATAACAGGTTGTTGTGGCTCTTGATCAGCCGGCTTCTTTTCTACCGAATCCTGAGCATCCTGGTCTTTAACCTCTTCGGCAGAAATGGTATTGAGTATTTGATAAACTGGTTTCTCATCAACCATCGGAGGATCTTCCGTTGTTGGTTGAACACTATCAGCTGTAATAATCGGTACCTGAATCATAGGTCTCTCGGGAGTTTCCTGAGGCTCTTCAGGTGTTCCCTCTCCGGTTTTCTCTGGTTTCTCGATGTTTTCAACCTCCTGTTTTACATCTGTCTTCACTGGCTCATCAGTTTTGGTCTCTCCCATAATTGGTTTCACGTTTTCCGCGACTGGAGATCCGGTTTCTTGAGGTTTGGTTTCAGGTGTTGCAGGAACTGGCAATTTTGCACCGCTGCTGGCAATCGTCGCTGGACTCTCGACGTTGCTAACATTTTGTTTCATCATTTCCTGCATCGGTTCACTAACAGATTCCGGCATAGTCACTGGCGCGGATTCAGATTCACCTCCTAGAATCGAGGGAAGAATACTGCTCCATTCATCATTTGCGTGACCAGGGATAGTCGGCATGATTCCCATAGCGGCCGCAGGCTTATTTAGTTCACCCTTCAGAACTTTTTGCACGTTTTCGACCACGTCCGCTACCTGAGGGCAAAGAATAACAGAAAACATTGGAATTGAAATGGAACGAAGAAGCAAGGATTTATAAACGTGTTGAGAACATTAATTCGCACCTTCATCGCTCCAGTCAAACTTTCTCCAGTCTTCTGAGGGTCTTGAGCTTCCATTGGGAAGGGTCCTCCACCGGCAGCGATTATGCTCTGGATTTCTGAATCTGTCATTTGCCTGGTAATTAATTGTCCCTTTTCGTCGACCGTGTAAAATTGGAACCCCTCAGGTTTCAGCATATCGACTGTCGACGGCGGCAAATCTTCGGCTAGCTTTTTCCGTTCTGATTTCTCCGAGTTTCCGTCTTCGTGACCCATTATCACCGACACTGATGTCACTACGCTGCATGGTCGGAGAATAAATTCAAGTTTTTGAAAACAACGCATTACACGTGAGATTCTTTCGATTGTTAATCATCTGCTCACCTAGATCCTATCAGCTTTGTTGAAGTATCGATAGTCTCGTCTGGAACCGGAAGTGCCGTTGTTGCCGCTAGGATCGCCGCAAAGAGCAGCCATCGCCATGCCCACCACATCTTTATAGAATTTCGATATCTGGAAATGAAGAAGAATTTCGAAATTAAAGAGGTTGACAAATTTCTATGAAATCTGAAGAGAATATACCGTCGCGTTTGAATAACCATTCCTTTCATTCGG
Source organism: Phymatocera aterrima (assembly GCA_963170745.1). Taxonomy (NCBI): domain Eukaryota; kingdom Metazoa; phylum Arthropoda; class Insecta; order Hymenoptera; family Tenthredinidae; genus Phymatocera; species Phymatocera aterrima. The sequence continues at coordinate 10,844,836 of OY720664.1, forward strand.
TGATTCTAATGATCGATAATCAATTCATAAAATAATTGTGTAGGCGCTTTGAAGACCATCTAATTGTGAATGCTTAAGGCCCGAAGGCTCCGGGAGCAGAGCAATTAGCAGTCTACAAGTGGCTGACACGTTCCGAATAAGTTCTCGTCTCGTAAATATATCGGCGTTCCAGAGGTACACACCGGCGTTTCATAAACTCTGACCACGTTTTCGAACGACCCAGTAAACCGAGCGTGACGTTTTGGCGTGACGTCCGCAAGGCGCGGCACGTTCTGTTTTTCCTTTAAATTTTCTTTTTTAATTTTTTTGTTTCTTCTTCTGTTTTTGTTATTCATCGTATGTACTCCGCCGATAATTACACACCGCCATGCGAACGTTTAATAAAGAAAGTAGGTGTGATTCCGAAAGGAAACAAGGTCCCAGGGGCCAATTATCGCCTACGTCTCTGAGATATTCCTCGTCTCTATCGCCTTATTATCGCACCAAGAGCACAAAGAGTGCTGATCGATTATGCTCACGGCGCACGGTGTCACGTCCGTTAAAAATTAATCATCACACCTAATCGACGTGGTTACATTTGGCGCCCAACGTGTGGGGCTCCCCATGAAAGTCAGAAGAAGCTGATTGTTTTCTCAAAATCAGAATGTATAGGCTTTCGGTTTACGTTCTCGTGTACTTGAAACAGAGAAACAAAGGCAAAAGGGATGCTTGGATTTTGTGAAATTCCATAGCACCCGATCTTTCCGAGTTTCTTTGGCTTTCCTGGAGGTTTTCTTGTTCCGTCGATCCCGTACAATATTCTTAACCCCTTCCCCCGGCTTCTGAAGAACGATGGTGGATAAAAACAATCCACGTCCGCAAGTTACGTAATGCCCACACGCTGCTGCGGAAAATTTGGAGCGCGATCGGTTCCCGCATGGGACTACTGACCCAAAGAGAGATTGGCCAAGGCCCCGAGCGGGCGTTGACCGTTCTAGCACAATATATTGACGGTAAAAAAATTAATGAACATTATTTAGGGACCGGTTGCCCCTGCGGGTGTTTGCCGATTTGAGTTCATTCCATTGATGACTTAGCTTTACACGAGCTTGCCGGAACTCGTCGATGTGTAATACGTGGGCAATAGTATTACACTAACAACAATATTAATGTCCGGAATTTTTTGCCTGACTCATAATATGCCATACAGTCGAGTTTGCCCGCGAGAGAGCCTGGAGCCCGTTATCCCGAATGCGCGGCTAACTAACTGTCGACCTGCTCTGTACATAATCAATGTGCAGTATCGATACTAGCTATTTGCGGAAGTATTGGGGACACAGAAGAGATAGGTACACCGAAAGACTATACCCGCAAGTACAAACATATCGAGTAGATAGGTATTTGAAATCCGAGAAATGGGAGGTAGGTATGGATTCTGACGCGACCAATGAATCGTTTAGAAGCGAGTTGTTATACAGTTAACTTGGTATTTCTACTAGAACTATACGCCCCGCTACCGTTACCTCATTAACGCGTTTCTTTATCCGAGGTCAATCAATTCCAATTCCTATTCTTATTCTTATTCTTATTCTTATTCTTATTCTCGTTTTTCTTCGTCACCTGGGGATGATGAATGATTCAATTATTGACGATAAAGGAGGTACAGGATCTCGGGGTATTTCGGAATCATTGCGAATATCGACTCTCGTATTTCACAGGTCCCGAACGATGGAGATAAAAAGAAGAGGAAGGATGATTCATTTCTCAATTGGGCAGATCTTGCGTGGGTGGGATTACGCCGATTGTCTGTATGGCACGAGGATATCGAGTTTAAAAAGAAACGAAACGAAAGGAGGTAACTGAATTAAGTCGGTCACGACTCAGCAGGATCGAACTAACTGTAAGTTTGAAATAACCGCAGGACCACGCAGCTCCATGCAACCTACGACCCACAAGCTTGAACAACGAACGTTCTCAGAATTTGATAAATTGCGACTTTTTCGCGGTTTGAGGAGAAACGGTACCTCATATATCGCCATTCTTCGCAATCTCAATGAGCAAAGGAATACCGACGAAGCTTCTTTCGTCCATTCAGATATCAGAAATCGTGTCAAATTCTTTATGATTGCGTGGTGTATAGGTACATACAAATAATGAAATTCAACATCGAAGGACATTCTTACGCCTCAAGTCCGATTGTAATCGTTCGATAATTTTTCTATGGCTACGAGTTCTCCATGCTCGAGGCGGAAAATTATTTTTGAAAATTTGTCTGTTCATCAATAATACATGTTATGCCCGAAGCGAATTATGGAATTATGAAAGTCACTTCTGCTCGCAGCCAAAATTCATTTTACGTCAGTTGAGAATATATTATATAATTCTACAGAGAAAAAAATCGATCCTCAAATATTATTGAATTGTGAACTCCGTTATTGGAATCCCCGAAACGTTTTTCAAATCTAATATGAGATAGAATTCCAGACACCCGCTGAATGAAAGATATTGTGGGTAACGGGATTAGGAACGGTCCACGAAACTGGACACTGGTCACAGCTCGACATAGTATCGAAATTCCGGTGTCGAGGAATAAGAAATTTATGTCCCAAAACGAATTTCTCTCGATATTCTTTCTCCAAATTCGGATGATCGGAATTGACGTTTTTTTTTCAAGAGTTCGTCAACGTGTTCTGCACGTTTTCGGGAAAATAGAGTTACAAGAAGATATCGAACGTCTTTGAAAAATTGTGTAAAATAGTGAAAATTCCATGAAAACGTTGACTACCGGGATTGAATTTTTATCTCTACGTACATTATTTCACACGGGTGGAAAATATAATTAGCCGGAAGTAGGCGATCATCGGGCTTAAGATCAATGTCCAGTATACCAGTTTGGCTAGAGAAAAATTCTGGACCACAAGTTGTGGAACGCAAAGCTCCTTTCTGTGGCCGAGGCGATGGCCTTGACCACCACAAGACTCGAGGATATTACATGGTGTACGTACTCGGTGACACTACAGGTTACCGCGGGTAGCCCTGCGCACCGGTTCCACAAAAAGTGAATATTTCAATAGAAGAACTCAAAATTACTGATTTTTCGTTCCATCATAAATTTGATATTCGCTGCACTATTATCGAATGAAGAAGAGATGTAAAAACTGGAGAAATTTCAAAAATTGATTTTCAGAGAATTTTTGAATAACGAAACAGAAATTTCTTGGGAATTCGAAATATCGGAGCTCCCTGATCCGTGTACCCGGCAATTTCGTGCGTCTCGAATTCTGAAAATGTGTATATCGCGGTAACTACTGCATGATCTACACCAGGTCAAAAGAAGAACAAGAAAAGTGGGAAACGGAACCCAACCGATTTATGGAAACGCAGATAGGAGAAATTAGGAGAAATGTGAGAAATTACATCACAATGTAAACGAGGATGATACAACAATTTAACAAGATAACAATCTCTCCGATAAAAGATAAGATACTGTCCGAAGAAGATGAGCACATAGCAACGGGTAAAAGAAATAACACGATCTTGCGACCCTTCAAGCCTCCGTTTTCCAAAATTATGATAAATCGTAAAATTGGTAAAGAAGACCTGAAATTGCGATTGAATAATTTATAGTACATACCTGTACTTTCAACGATCGTCCAATATTTTTGGCAAAAAGGAAAAGAAAAACTTACGGACGTGGTAAAAGTCGTGTGTCATATTCTCATTTCTATTCGTCCGACGATATACGACAATCAGCACACTATATATAACGCGTTGATGATAATTATATTCGCAATTCTATACAGATATGTAATGTTGGATGATCATTATCTCTACCCTCTGCACTTAGTGAGAAAAAAGGATGATCAAAATGATGCACTTAGTTTTCGCAAAAAGGAGAAAAAGAAATAAAAAAGGAACGGAAAGAGGTTTAATATATGTGATAACGGGTAGATAATCTCCCTTGTCGCGATCCATGCGATCCATGCGATCCATGCAATTCATATATAATCTATCTCGTGTCTGGCCTCGCTTCTTCGAGAAGGGTAGTGACCCCGCAGGTTGTATTTCCTTTTATTATTCCTCTTCATTCGCCTGTTACCGCCGTTTTCTCTGGTTCTTCTTCTCTTTTCGTTTCCTTCAAATTTCCTTTCCATCGCCACTATTTCCGCACCAATATGCAACGAATTTGAGCGGACGCGGACGATAGCGGCTGGGCGATATAATTACACTATATAGTTATTATTCAATCATTTATATTTACTCATTTTCGTATTACTTATCTATCTCTGTGTCTATTTTGTGAAATCTGTTCGAACTCCGCCGCGGGAGTTTTTCTCAACTATTCTCTTTTGCGTTTCTATGTATTTCGAGTGAATTCAATACGTGTATGTGCGAGGTATATATATATGTGCATCGACTAACCGAGGATAAAAAATACAGAGAAAGAAAGATCAAGATGAAGATCGAACGGCCGGCTTGGATCGCGGCTACTAGCTGACTGCCGACTGGTATCACCACACCTGCCCAACGTTCTTGGGGGCCTCTCTACACTATACTACACTATGACCGTACCGCAGAGAAGAACTTCTCTCTCGACTTTAAGACCTCCATGAATCCCCCTGGAATCCACAGTTCATTACAGGTGCAGACTTCACCGCCTCCTCCTCCTCCTCCTCTTCCTCCTTCCTCTTTCCTCCTCCCCTTCCTCCTCATCCTTCTTCTTCTGCCGCCTCTTCTTGTACTGCTGCTGCACTCGCGCGGATCTTCTCGCCCTTCCCCCATTTCCTTCACTTCGTTTTTTTTCTTCTTCTTCGTAAAAGAGCTGTTCGACGCTCTACTGATGATGGCTTCGCGTGATATACCCAAGTTTATACCTTCGGGTTCCTATATTTCCTTTCTTCCTTTATTCTGCTTCATTCTCCTTTCTCAGCTCTCTCTCTCTCTCTCTCTCTCTCTCTCTCCCCACTTGTGATCTAATATCATTCTCATTTCCGGGGCTAGAAGATCGGTTGAACATCATTTTTATCCATTCGAATCACGGATATTTACGCCGGCGCTTCGAATTAGATATATTGCAGCGATCCAGGCGATGTATGTATATGTATATATACCTTATAGGTATATGATCGTGTGTATGCATACGATAGTTTCTGTATCTCCCTATATACACGCGTGTACGTACGTACGCATACTTAAGACGCGTTCTTATCGTCTAAGATCTGGGTTCTAACGGTGATATATACCTACCTACCTACCTACCTACCTACCTACCAGACTACCTAGGATGTCGTCGCGTTTGCTTAGCCGTAAACCGGCGTTATTAAGAAAGCACGAAGTGCGCGAGTAATTCTATTCGGAATCTTTCTCCGCATCCCGAACACGGAATTTGAGCTGATATTTTTGTACGTTTTTTCTTTCCCGTTTTCAACAGGGTAAAAATTCCGAGTTCTCGAAGCGAGGATAATACCGATTTTTCACCGTCGTCGATATTTCTGTAGATTTCAGATCCAAATAAAATTCTCAACTCGATTTCGAATGTCGCGGTTCTCTCTTCTCTTCAAGACCGTTGAAATTTCTGGTTCTCAAGGCGTAGATATACAACGATTTTTTATCATCGTCAATATATTTCTGGAGATACCGGATCTCAAAAATTTCCAACTCAACTTCGAATCTCGTTTCTGTCTTCTTTTCAAAACCGTTCAAATTTCTGGTTCTTGAAGCGTATTATAGATATACCGATTTGTTATCATCGTCAATATTTTTTTAGATTCCAGATCCAACAAGGAACGCTCAACTCGATTTCAAACGTCGATTTTGTCTCGTTTTCAAAACCGTACAAATTTCTAGTTCTCAAAGCGTTGAGATACACGTCGATTCTTCGTCTTTATTAATTTTCCTGCAGTTTCCGGAGCTAAAAAATTCTCAAATTACGCGAATCAACCGATTTCGAATGTAGGATTTTCCCTGGTCGCATTGAAACAGAACGGAAAATCTCGAAGAGATAAAAAAATTCTTCGAGTTACTAAAAATTATCGTAACGATATTTGTACGCATAGTCCGTCGTTCTTTTCTACAACATTATTTTAGGTCTCACATACATATCTACGAGTATACCTATAATACACACGAAACCGTGAGGTGAACGGAAATTGATATTGTGAATGATCATGCGAATATCCGTTGATAATTGATGATAATCAAAATCGCCCGACCCGGCCTTAAACATTATACACGCGCTACCATTATCTCGTAGGAATTGTAACAAACTATATGTACGATGATGAAAAATGAAAAATATTTAATCAAATTTCAAATAAAGAGTATTAATTTTCTCTATAATAATAATATCCAGATAATAGCGATATTATTCCAAGTTTCAAGCAAAGTTGCTCTTGATCGCCACCTCGACGTAGCCTAGGGCAATGCTCTTGCTCCTTTTTACCCGCAAGGACCGCGTAATCTGGAATGTCATGCCCAAGCGATCATCCATGACCGTTTGACTGGACGCGACGTGCGATGGGACGATGAAAATATGGTAGATTTTTATTTTCATCGTTATTACTATGATCACGATTATTCCTGAATATTGGTTATTTTATCAATAAAACTTTTTGCAATTTATCCTACAATTTCTTTTCCATTTATGAAAATTGAAAAAAATTTATCCCTTGTTTTTTTCTTCTCGTTTCTCTTGTTCTGGCGTCAATTTCAGCGAGGTAACAGCTTGACATATAGATATTCGCGATCGTTCCTGATCCCGTATACCTATATACAGCATGATATGTCTGCTAAACTCTTCGTATGATAAATTTATGCAAATTTTCAAACCGTTCGCAGATCCCAATACACAAAATTCGCAATAATCCGTTATAGTTTATTTTCCTATCATAGAAGACACAAAAAAGAGGGAATTCTAAATATTTGTGAAATATGCCTATGCATACACACGCATATGCTACATATAAGGTACGCGAATAAGCTGTTGCGGTATTCGTAAATTTCTGCAAACATTTATCAACGGCTAATATTTGCGTAGCTGTAAATCGCCGTTTTTTGTACGTACATTAGAATTTTTTTTCCAATCCGAGTCTCTGTCTATCCACGATTATCGTCCCACATAATTCTCCGTGAACTTATCTTTTTCCAGCTGTTGAGAAATCGGCGTATAATATCACCTATTATACGTATTTCGTAGGCATGTATGTACTACCAGTCGCCGCGTATCTATATATTCGATACCGTCTTCTTCGGCTGCGAGTATAATAAATGAATTAACGGTTATGACCCGGTCACCCAGACCCCGCGTTGCCCACATGCCGCATGCGAAGAAGATGTAATTTTATTCCAGTGGGTAACGCGCGCGGTGACGATCGCGCGATCGGTGCGATATAATACGCGTCTGGCATAAGTTGAAATCGTTGAGAGAATAAGAAGAAGAAGAAGAAGAGGAAGAAGAAGTCGAAGATGGAGGAAAAAATGGCGGGGAGTAATTTGGCGCTATGAATTAAAGTACGCGATTTACATTCACGAGGTATAGGCAACGAAATAAATTTTCGTTTCTTCATAGAACAGGAATAAGAAGAAGGAGATCTTCTCGAATGACTCTTTGCCCAGCGGTTTACCTCTTTTTTCTCATTTTATATCGTCGGTTCAAATCGACGAGAACATACAGCTATACCTATGTGCATAGAAACCAACAGTGCAGGAAATGGATATGAAATAATAATCATCGCTGTAGCGTAATAAGGTGAAGGTATACCTATATGTATAATAGGTAAGGGTATCGCGATGTTGAAGAAGCGGAGAACGGAAGTCGTTGAGAAAAGTGATGCGGTTTTGAGGAAAAAACATTCCAATGAGTTGGTGTAAACTAAAAACCAAAGAAATACTGGCAGGATGAAAGCTGTGAGACTCGACCTCGGATTGACGGGTTGGCAACTTTACCAAGAGACCGTTATGTCGGGTTCTCTGTTCCCACGAATAAGTCGTCCAGTTTGGTATTATATATTCGTTTGACAACTATGTAGGTATAGGCATAGGTATAAGTTGAGAGGTATTGTTTTTCAAAATTCACGTCCTCCTCTTGTTTTGCCCCTTCAATTCTATTAATCATTTTTTATTTTGCTTTTCATTTTACAAAATTTCCGTTCGTCCGCAACTCGTTAACGTTTCACATTTTCACGTAGGAACGTCTGGGGCATAGCACCGCGCGACGAATTCAAATATCGCGAATACCCGGCATGTCTGCGAATCCATGAACGTAATTGAATTACAAAATTTGACGCGTTGCAGATTATCATAAGTTGTATAAAATTTCATAACGTATAAATATATGCATTTCAAAATCGATAATAACGTGAAACGACGAAGATGTATACAGTACAAAAGAAGAAGGAGAAGAAGGTTTAGTACCTATGTGTAGCGTAAGTATACAGGCGCATGCGACTGAACAAATTTTATGGGATTTTTACGTAAAAATCAAACAATTTCCACTCATCCTTTCTTTTTTTTTATTCTTCATTCTTCGTTTAACAGTGTTTCATCCGAGCTATGGTTATGTAAATGATAGATCCACAAAATTGCCAACTTGTAGGTATATATGTATATATACCTATACCACATCGTCATTGACATTTGCGTTATTGCAGTGACGATTAATAATTTATATTACATCTTTCATCTGCCTTTCTTCCTGTGCATGCCTACATGCTATAGATTGGATGATCATGCTCCGCGCATGCGATGGGGCAATAATTGAATGACTGTCGAAAGGTCGTCGTCGTCGTTATTTGCAATTGCACAAATATACTTATTCCATACCCATGTTTATTGTAATAGTACAGTTTGGTACGTATACGCATGTACGTTCTTCTTCAAATTCTTTTCTTCGTTGTACGCGATTTTCTAAATTTTTACCGTCAAAACTCCGAACCCCGCAACAATTTATGTACCCGCTGATCTGTCGCAAGTTTGAAAATATCAATTAAATTTCGACTCTCTAGAGTTTCGAAAGCGAAGGAGAAAAGGTGAGGGGGAAAGAAGAGAGAAAACTGGACAATCGCAAAGTAGGAAAAAGAGAAAAAAAAACAAAACAAAATTAATCAACATTTAACGTCAAATGTCATAAAGAGCAAAGGTATAATTAAAATTAAACAAATTGCCAGTTAGTTCTGATAATTATCGTATCTGTAATGGGTATACCTACACCTATAACATTAATTGGTAAGCATACATAAACTATGCATTATATTATATATAATATAATGTACCTATATACGTATAAATATAATGAACTTGAGAACAACTCGGTACGCCTGTCTCACGCTTTGGACATCTACTTGGGTATTGTATCATAGGATATTATACAGCCGACTGCTGCAGTCTGTTACAAGAACGAAAAATCACCACTCTCGAGAAGAGAAAGAATAAGAATACTGTAGTGGAGCAGCGAGGTATACCTACCTACCCAAGGAAAACGGTAGAACTATAATGATACAATATATAATTGATTGCGCAACATAAAATACCTCGGGTCGAGTGAGATCACTCGCATTAATATATAATAAGCGCAGCTGTATCGCAGGGTGGATTTAATTAATGAAGAAATTACAAATTTAACGAGCGATTCTACAATTTTTTACGAAAATTTCTCTCGCTTCCTATTTTCTCGTCACAATTATTCTTCATCTTGCTCCAATTTTTCTTTCTCTTTTTCCATGATCTTCTCGAAACGAGATACAGAATTTCGCCCGTTATTTTTTCGTCTAAAAAATATTTCGGTAACACAATTCATGATTCGAACGAAACGATCAAAAATACTGTGTAATACTGCAGTTATCAATGCCAGCTATTTCCTCCTCTTCTTCAGCCTCTCACAATTCTTTTCTTTTCATTCTGCGATACTTTCACTCCGAAGTCTCGACGAATTTAGGAAAACCACACCCAGACAGTGTTTCATAATATGCCCGCACATTGCATATATTTATAAAAAAATTTGCAGTTTTTTTCTTCTCTTTTTTCTCTTTCGACAGCCATTTTTTATCGGCTGTCTCGTTAGCTTCGTATATAAAAGTTAAACACTACGATCACGTGTTAGTCACACCGAGACATCACGAGACCGAAGACTGTCTATCATTTCAGAAGTCTTATGTTCCGGATTTCCCCGTCGCGCAGACGTCGAGGCTCCAGAAGACGTTTTTCTGACGATGGACGGCCTCAAGACGTCGAGTCCGGGACATAAGACGCCTAAAATGATAGACGGTCTTCGATTCTGTGCTATCTGCAGGGCATACGATAATTATTATTCATCTTCGTTTCGATAATATGTAGTATGTACATGACTGCAAGGAATTCTTTCCGTCTCGATCGGTTTTTTATCATTTTAGTTACCTCAAACTATATATGTACGTATTCGATTAGTTATAGACACTAATACACGCGTCTGCCGGTGCGGTGATAGGTGTAAAACAACCTGAGTTATAATAACTTCGTTTCCATTCTACAACACCTCATTATACTCTACGTATGCACAACACCTTGCAGCCGAATACAATGCCTGATGTGCGATTAAGTAGCGTGAGTTTTTTTAATTGATGTAGGTATATACATATGCCTACATATGTATGCAAAATGCAGCAGGAATATCATTCGCAGTATCAACTTACACTCGTATTTCGTATTATCGGTTCTCACTATCATTTTTATATACCTACGTCGTTTGTATCATGTACTACATAGTTATAGGTATTTCTCGATTGAAAAATTGAAGAGCAGACTGAATTTTCATCGACCGATCGCAGTCTCCCCGGGTAGTCTGAATAATTCTTATTGATCGTGATCCATTACATCGGAGTAAAGTTCGTAACGTTGTACGATCATTAACGCAACCCAAATCACGGAAGATGATCGATCGGGTGAAATTTGTCGATAAAGAAGAGTGGGAATTTTTCGGCGATTTTGGGAACCCCTGACACTCGGCGCGGCGTCGGGGATTCCCGAAAGCCTCGATAATATTTCCCGCCATTTCCGTTGCGTTAACGTCACCGACAATTCAGTCTCGTGACGTTGAGCTATTGCGGGTACCGATTCTTCTTCATCACTTTAACAGTTTTCCGAGTTCGTATAACACCGTGGAAACACAGAATCATCACCTTAACTTCGTTCCAGCGGAGATTCGGGGCAATTAGGTTCGAATATTCGACGAATTGGCTCTCCGAGGCGAGGAAATATGTTGACTTTTTTGAATTTTTGAAATTTTGCGGCTGGGGGATTTCGGGGCGATTTCATCTGCCCCGGAATATTTTCTCTTATCTACTACATACCATCTATAACACGCGAATTTGAAATATCTGCAAGAAATTCATTTTACTGCCGTTTCCATTTTATCTTCATTATACAAGTACTATACTAGTATTCAATACACTGACGAAGGATGCGCATCAGAATCATTACAGTTTAATCGTTTTCGAACAAATCTTCATCTGCGGAGGTCGAGGGGCTTATTCCACTTGCGGAATGAGCGACGAGCGATTCAAAGCGATTTGATGTAATCGCGGATGCCCGATTTCGAATTTCCGTGCACATTCTCGAGCCATTCTCGTGTCGACCAACCGAAATTCGTTGAATTTTCTCGCCATCTCAAGCGATTCCCGCGTGTAAAATATCTTCCACCGATTTCATGGATTTCAAATGAATTTCACGACTTCAACCGATTCCGGAGTCATTTTTCACAAAGTGGCTCACAGAAAGGGGAAGAGAATCATACGTCTACGGCTGATACGTAATTCTGTAGATATCATGCACGTTAACGGAAGTTTATAACAAAATATTTTCATTTTCATACAACGTATCATTTTATTAATCCCACAAGGTGGACAGTGTGAATCGCGGGGAGCTGTAAACTGATTTACCGACGTACATACATACCGATCATTGTACCAATAGTATACGATATTTAAGTATCCATATCGCATTCCCGCGGAGAAATATGATTAGTATAAATAAGATACGCGATGGGATACACCGGAATTATTAATCGATACACGAGTTCACCGTTATGGTGCATATATATCTATGATACAAGTCCACAGGAAAGAATATACCGCACGAAATCGGTTGTATATAAAATTCGCGATTATGATTACAAAAATTCGCGGTTCTAAAAATCTGTACCACGTATGCAACACACATATAGGTATATATCGATACAGAAGGATAATTCATTGATTCTCTTACCAGCAGGATGGATCTTCCTATCGATTCTCCCTCTTTGTTTTCTCCCCCTTTCAATCGGCGCGGAAGAACAAAAAAGACGAAAATTTACGAATATGTATTAAAATTCTTCACACTGCGGCGCGGATTGTTGTTTCAATTTTATACCATACTATACCACAGTATATATAGGCGCACGATGTTTCACACAGTATTTCAAAACCATATATTTTATGATATTTTGAATGAATTTCGTTCGAAATTGAAGTGGAGTAGTTTCTCCTCTTTATTCAAATTATACTAGGTAAGAGTTACCTATTTTCTTCTCATTTTTTACTCTCCAGTGTTACTATTATTATTATCATTATCGTTACTACTACGACTACTACTACTATCACACCCTGTATATCGAAATGCAGCGCGTCCACGACGTGCGGGGTTGAGTGGTGCAGGTTGACTTACGCGCTTGGACTGAGCCTCCTCCTCTCATCTGAGCATACCTTTTATAACCCCTACCAACCATAATACGAAATAATATATGCATGCATGTATGTATGTATGTATGTATGTATATACTATATACCTGCAACAAACTGGCCTACAACGGGCACCACATTATTCACATTTCGTATAGCATGCACGCACATATGCACAGATCGCGTATGTCACATCGACCGATTTTATACGACACCTATATGCATTTAACGTTATCCTATAATCATCGATATGCCTGCATATAATGCGCACTCGACGAATTCATTGCGTGTGTGGTGTGTATATTCGTACACATACCTATGTATACCTATATATACTACTGAGGAGAAAAAAGGAGAAGAGAAAGAATGAATTAACAATGTTAATTAATTAGTAAGAATAGAAGGATAAGGTAGAAAGGGCGCGGTAAGAGGAATATCGCGTTAGATAATATCATCGTGTTTTTGGCTCGTATACCTGGTGTCTTCTAAAAAGGGGGGGGGGGGGGGGGGATCTTCGTCGAGGATCCTCAAAATTACGGTATAATAACAATAATGACAATTATAAAAACGATTCCGGTGAGAAAACGCGGTGTATTATAGGTATAAGAAATTAACACGTACGGCTGCGTATCGTATTGTAAAGAATTTATCATTTCTTTTGAGTTATATATTGTTCTTCGCGTGTTTTGCGGAAGATACGGAAAAGAAAAAAGCTACGGATCGCAATTTAGGTAATATATTTTTACCTCCAGTATATAATACGTTGCGCAATCTGAATTTTTTGTTTTGTCTCTTCGAACGAAAGATATTCAGGTTATTCGTTGCGGTATTCTTACTTCCAAAATTCTGTTCGATTTGGCATTTGATAATGTTCTATAAGGACGAAATTTTGTCCTCCGTCGCATGAAAACGAGACAGCTCTGCCGCGTGAGAATTGCAACCCACACACGAATTTCTTCGATTTGGGTATAATGATCATATTATGAGGAGACGAGTGCTGATCGTTTGTAACGATCGATTATAGGTATGTACTCTTCGTCTGGATCCCGCGACGCTTCGATTGAATTTTTCATTTGAATCCCGATCGTGGGGATATAATGAGAATGTTGCGAAGATGTTGCCTACAGCGGACGGAAAACGTAGTTCGAGAGCAAGCACTACGGACAAGGAAAATTTATACACGGGCGACACGACGTATCCATCGAGATGCATGAAAAAATACATGCAGCCCTTGAAAAAAATTCAAAATTTTTAACATAATATATATTTATATGAGGGTAGCAGAAGTCACTGTGAGTCTCTGGAATTCAGAATTCTTTTGAGTTCTCTAGATTTTTTGAAAATTCTTTGTGATTGTGAGCCAAGTGGAATCAATTATGTTAAGTGTTTGAAAGTCACTGCAGGGAATTAGCTATCGGAAGTTTTTCGGAAGTTTATCGGGAGTCAGCGGAAGTCATTTGGAAGTTTTTCGGATTCCTTGCAATTATTCACGAGCCAAATCGAAGTCAATGTCAGTGTTGAAGAGTTGTTGGAAGCTATCGGAATTCGTCGGGCGTCATTGAAAGTCTTTGGAATTTTTAGGGAGTCATTGGAATTCTTCAGAATTCTCTGGAAATCTCTGGATTTCTTTTGTAATCATTCGAGCCCATTGAGGTGACCGGTAGTTTTTGAGAGTCGCCGGAAGCCTTAGGATTTCACTCGGAGTCGTTGCCCAGTGAAACAAAAAGAATTGAAACGAATTGAGTACGTGAAAAACGGATTTGAAACGGATTAGATAGAATAAAAAAAAAAAAAAATGACTTGTTAATTCTTTTCAATCTCTTTTTAATCGCAAAGAATCGACACACAGGTTATGATGTGGTTAATAGTATCTATATATGAGCATCTTCCAAATAACATAGAAAAAGCTCTATGTATATGATGATAACAATTAATTACGAAGATCATGCTTTGTTGGTATATTTTTATATTGAAAATCAAATAAATTCATACACCTACGTGACGACATCCTTACATAGTTATATACAAAACATATACCCATCTATACAGCTTTCTGAAATTTGTTTTCGTTCTTCTCTTCATTTCATTCCTATTTTTTTTCGAATAGGTATAGGTATATATAATATAATTTGCACGGTTATTTGAGTGAAATACTAATTTTAAAGAAGAACCGGTTCATATATCCTCGTACACAAACTTATACCAATAATACTTTTGCGGATAGTCGATTGACGATCAAGTACAGCTACTACTGCAGGTAAGAGTGATCATGCCAGTAATATGTAAGTAAAGAATCATATAGATCGAAGAATGAACGTGGTTATCGTGACATTTCGATAAATTTTATCCAGGCATTTTACCGACTGCATGTTCGTCTAGAAACAAGAAATTAATTAGTTGCACTGAGCTGAGTATATGTATACCTACATACATACATGTATGTACTATGTACTATGCTATCATATTATACTTAAGTATATATGATACTATGATATAGTTTATCGCTATTACGTTCAACAGAATATTTACAGTTTTGAAAATTTGGTGATAAACCTCGATTACACGTAATATATGTCGAACTTTTAGCTGCAGCTCTTTGAGAGTCCGTGCATCATTGTGTCTAGATCTGCAATTTTTGATCAAATCTCCGCTGAAGTACTCGATCTGAATCACTTTTCGTATTTATCATGCTTTACCACAGATTGTACAGCGGCTATTACGGCGACCAGCGTTATTCTGTCAATTAAAAGATAGAGAAAAAGAGAAAGAGAGAAATAGAGGGGCGGAGGGAGATTGAGAAAGTGAAGATTCGGAGGTATATAATCTATACGGTAATTATGTTCCGTATGAAGAATTTATGTGTCAAGAGATGTTTTTCCAATTTGAAACGCAAAATAGAGAAGACTGAAGACGGAGAGACAGAATATATTAACGATCGAATCGTATATGTATGTACGGGCATTATATCGAAATCTGTATTTTATTGTTGTAAGTATTTTCGATAATTACAAACGACACGATTTTCAAATCCTGCACGTTTCTAGATGTGCATGTACTACACACAATATGTTATATAAAGTGTACGTGTAATACGAATGAGGACATAGCTATATACACTTAATAAAGCAGATACGCGGGATGTTCAATAGAAAATTATTCTATCGACTTCCTAATTGCGTTACGCCCGTGTTCGTAACTATATGATCATTATTTCAGATTTTCGAATCTTCCTATAACGTGTGTATATAAAGTTAGCGACGCGCGATTGCGCGATGACCGCGATAATTGAATAAGGTTTCGAAAAAACTGTGAAAACCTGCAGAAGAAAAAAAGCAAAAAATCCGAGAAAACCATGCATGCCTCCTCTCAGAGGCTGAGACGCAAACGAAACCTGAGAGGAAAAATGAATAATTATCAACGTCATTATTGAGCGATAGATATTATATAATTATAATAACATAAGATCCGGAATATCGCAGCTGTACCTACCTGCGTTATAATTCAAACCCCGGGGCACCTAGTTCACGAATGAATGTAGAATATTATAATAGTATAAGCGCGACGAGGACATCGAACTCGGTATAAGAGAATCCTCGCGAGGATATAGCTATGCTGAAAGCGCGTAAACCAGCGGAGAAATGATATTATACGTAGGTATATAGGTATAGGTATGAGTTTCCCGTTCTTGTAGTATATATATTATAGTGTGCTATATACAGGTATAGGTATACATACGTATATCGGACTATGTATCTTATGTGGAACTGGTTTTTTTTTCATGTCTTTTCGTCTTCTCTTGATTTTTGTTTCTCATTTTCTAGAAAACGTACAGCAGTATAGAGTCTAAGATTCGAATTGAAAGCCTTGAACCCTGCGGTGATTTGATTTCAAAGAGAATCGATCCCGACATGAATCGATAGGAGGAAAAAAGAATTATTCGTACGGCGTTTATGACGATGATTCTTATCGTAGATAAGAGAAACAAAAGAAAAAACAAAAAAATCGATATACCGATAGGTATATATACAGAAATTATACCGATAATAGGATAATAGAGAATGTTTTACACCGTGAAATTCATATAAAACGCATATTTTTGAGTATAGGTGAAACCAAGTTTTAAGATCTGTTATTTAATTGTCTGTGCCGACGATCCTCGACCGTACGTTGAAAAAGAAAAAGAAGAAGCAAGAGAAGGAAAAAAGAACTCTCAAGAAATAAAGTCGGAAACTGAACCAGGCCAGGGGATTATTATAGTTAGTAAGAAATCAAGTCACGATCAAATTCAGAGCTGTGAACCTGAACCCAGTCACGAACTTATATATACTAACTACAGAGGATGAATCCGATTTGGATAAAAAAAGTTTTGAAGAGGTCATGAATTCAGCTGCTAACGATCATCCGAGGCAATCATCGATGACGGTGCGCGGATTGTGTGGATTAGTGAAATTTTTTCGTTCTTTTTTATCTATCTACATTTGCATGAATATATCATGAATCAATTGTTATAATCGTAGTAAATTATTGGGAAATTGATATTTTTACATCCTCTTATATCCGTTTTACTTTTCAGCCCGTTTCGCCTTCTTCCGTGAAGACTAGTTACGAATTCATCGGCGATTTAGCGAACGCCAACGGAGAAGCGATATTTGTCGATGGATCTCGATACCGAGGGACATGGGATTCCCTCGGGATGGCCGGGGCCGGAAGTTACAGGATGCCACACGGTATTTGAGAATCGTATTGATAGAGCCGGGAAAAATGAAAAAAGTGTCTTCTTGTATTTAATCGATTATCCATCAATTTTGACAGATCGACAATTATAATTACAAAAGGAGATAATAATTAGATATCTTGTCGAGTATTTGGGAACTTGTTTTTTCCCGCTAATGCCCGGCGAGAGAAAATTCTGATTCACGTCCGATTCGAGTTTACGGAAGTAGAATCCAAACTGCGGGAATGATACGTATCTGGAAAAATGTTTTGCAGTTAACTTTCATGATTTTTCTCTGAATATAAACACCCCGAGCACTCGACACTCCGCGAAAACGAGTATATGAAAATGGTGAAATAAAGAAGATGAGATTTAACTGTTGTGCATGAATATGTATTAGAGAAATGAATTAAATTTCTCAGAACATCTTGAATGATCGACTAAATTCCTGGAGAAATCTGAAATAATTCGTAAATCAACATTCAATACCAAAAAATTGCATATTACAATGCGGTTCTTCGAATCCTGCGTCGAGAACCGCCTACCTACCTGTTCAGTATACTGTAACCACTCACGCAGTTTAAGAATTCACTCATCGTCTGCAGCGAACTCGTTAAATTTGAAAGTGTGGCGGACCGTTATAGGTATACACACCGATCGAAGAATCTTTCCATAGCTATATGTTACTCCGTGTGCGTCGGATTCATTCATTCATTCATTCATTCGTTTTCTTGTGTCCTCATCTTCGCTATCCTTCTCTTTGTGTCTCGCGTAATACCATTCTTTTCCCATTTCTTCATTTTTCTCTCTCTTTGTTTGATTCATGTTTCAGACGTTCTTTACGAGGGTGAAATTAGGGATGGGATGCAGCACGGTAAAGGGAGCCTTGAATATCCGGGAAAACAGGTAATTAACGGGGTCTGGAATCGGGGTGAGCTCAAAAAGTGGAAATACATTTTCAGCGATGGTCTGATATTCGAAAAAGAAAACTGGAACTATTGCAGATTTCCAGATCGTAGGTGAGAAGCAATTTCACGGTCGCAATCCACGCCTCACAATTCGCCAATTTCCACCCCAAATTCAAATTCAAATTCAAATTTATTGCATCCTGATTCAGTCGCTGAGTTCTCTAACGTGTGAAATATTTCCCGCCGTTATAATTATCTGAACGCGGTTGAATTTTCGCCGGTAACTTTCTTCTCCTACACCCTTCGATACCTCCTCAAACCGATGAAATTTCGCACAGATTCTACGAGTCTAAAGCTAAAGGCTTACAGCCTGCTGGGAAATCGTTTAAAACTCAAGATCAACCGACCAGAGTTATTCCAGTGGGGTACTACGATTCTGGTGACGGAATTTTCGACCCCTCTACCCTCTGCGTGACGAATTTTGAGCAGCCCCCAAAAGTGCGTATCGATCGTAGTACGTCTTCCTCTCTTTCCTCTTTTGAAATCCTGGCTAAATTTCCGGTTCCGACCACGGTTAGATAATCAGAATTCCGTCAGCAAAAGAGTGCGAATGGATAACAAAAAATTGTCGAAAGGGGGTGACAGAACCGACTGGATATCGACCTTGGATGATCAAAAATTGGTCTTCCCATCCTCCAGATTTACCCTACAGATTACCCATGTCTAGTGTTTCGCCAGAGAGATGGTGGAAAAGGTGACTGTATGAATGTCACTGCAGCGTAATATTGTAATTATTGCGGAGGATCTTGAGTTAGATTTCGCTATTTGCGAGGAATCAGTTGCTTTCTTCTGCGTCGCCGCGATCAATGACGACGACAACTTTCTCTAGTTCATATTATTTTACGGGGATATACATATATCTATGTATATAATCTGTATTTATGTTCTATTTATGTAAATGCAAATACATTTTCACAGAGTTTTCACTTTCGATAAAGATTCGGCCGTCCTTCTAAACGAGATGAGACGATCCTTATTATTATTAGACCAGAAGGAAACGTATGGGGAATTTGGATCTGATACTGAATCAGAAGATCATCTACGGTATGGCTATGAATTGCCAGAAACTAAATTCCATGACAGACATACAATCTATGTCGTAAAAAAATTCCGTTTTCAGGCTCCAGGGACACCCGGAATGCGTTTGCGTGCCTGAAGAATTGGAAACGGAATCAGAACTCGAAACCGAGTACGCTGTATGCGGTGATCAGGATTCTGAAGATCCATCGATCGCGGAGTCGGATTATTTGTGAGAATTTTTCAAATTCCTATCGAAGCTATGGACTAGAGAAAATCATCTTTCCGGTTTTCACAGAGTTTCTGGAAGCAAATATTTTCCGAAATCTGATCAGACTCTCGTACACGTTTTTTTGGCTCGTGTATATAATTCTGTTTATTTTTCATTCTCCATTTGCAGAAGAAAAGTATTCTGTGAGAAAATGACCGATTATAATTCCGGTCAAGAATACGAAGGCGAGTATAGTCGGGCGGAAGATTTGTTAATGACCGTTTGCTGTCCACCGGAAGCAACGATTTTGAGACTAAGAAAAACCAGAGGAATAAGCGGTAGCGAGAGGATCGAATCGTCGAGGAAAAATTCCGACGGTGTAAAAGAAGAGAAGGAAGAATCTACGGAGGAGTTTTCAGTAGAAACATCATCAGAATTCCAAAATTTACACGAAGAAGAAGAAGAAGAAGAAGGAGAAGAGGAAGAAGTGGAAGAAATCGGGAGAGAATTACCAAACTATTTCAGCGACGAGCTTCGATCGCATGATCATGTATCATTGCATCGGGAGAGATCTACGAGAGGCGAAGACGATCGGGAAACGTTTATCAAAACAACGTCCGAGTCTAAGGTATGTAGAATTGAGTAATTGAGAATATTATTGTAATCCGTAAATCTCGTAATTATCTCTCCCTTTATTTTCAGGGAAAATACCGAGGTTCAATTTTCGAGTATATTATAACACACACACAATCGTTAATTACATAGTTATATAATTTCCAGAAACGAAAACCCGCAGAAAAAACGACGAAGATGAAAAGAGTGCAGAGAATTGGGCTGAAAAAACAGGTGAAACTCGTTTTATTTTATCCCTAGGAGTCTAGTTTCATGAACGATGGAAAAATAACTTTCAGGGCAGTGAAATTGGGATATTGTAAACAGAGACTTTTCATCCAACTTTTCAATGAAAAATTATATTCTCCACGTTCTTTATAATATCGAACGATCTTTCCTTTTTACAGAAGAAACAACCCTGTCCTGTCCCAGCAGAAAATACGGAGCAGCTTCTTCAAAGAAAGGTATGACACAGGATTGATTTTTCTTTGAAATTCGTGAATGACGTAAAATTGATTAATAATTGCTTCTTTTCTATTATCTCAAACTTCTTTCTACTCGAAAAGGTTGGAGATCTGTTATTTTCGCCAGCATTAGAAGCTCCAAGATCACCAGTTTATTTGGTGAGAAAAGATTGCGATAAAAAATCGTGTAAGAAGTTAAAACCCGTCAAGAAATACGATTATTCAATATGCGGGGCCTCTCTATCACCGGGAAATTTGCCAGCGAAAAAGCCTGTCGCTCGTATTTGTAAAGAGGATAAAAAAACATCAGAGAAATTCAAATTGCAACGTAATCAAAATATATGCTTTCCTTCTAAACCGTTTGTTACGATCGAGAAATAAATTGTAGATTGACAGACGATTATGAAAAAAACTAGCGCCGTATGAAATTCTTTGATAACTTTCGACACTTTCATTCGATCAATCTCAATTTATTTCTATTGATAATTACTCGTTACTATTCTTTAGTATTTACAGAAAGTCACTTTTTACAACGCATTGAATATAATCAATTTACGACTATTGTCAATTATAGTATTTCATTCGTATTTGTATGAAAAATGTGATTTTAACAATATATCTATATTTACAATCTGAGATGAAATGAAATTTCGACGAACGAGAGTGAAAATTTACGGCGCATATAGATCAGTAGAATACTTTACACTGTAGATATCTGATCTTTTCAGCATCGGTTCTAAGCTGCCTCCAATCTTTCCAGAATATCTGCAAAGAAAAGGATTCGCAAGAATTAAATAGATGATAAG
Source organism: Phymatocera aterrima (assembly GCA_963170745.1). Taxonomy (NCBI): domain Eukaryota; kingdom Metazoa; phylum Arthropoda; class Insecta; order Hymenoptera; family Tenthredinidae; genus Phymatocera; species Phymatocera aterrima. The sequence goes on from OY720664.1 coordinate 10,866,293, forward strand.
TTAAATCCCGTATCTAAATATTAATGAAAATATGTCTTTTATGTTCTTCTATTCTCTCTGATCTTCAGGGCTTTTTTTTTCTCAATTCATGATCCCAGAATCGTCAATGACGACCGATGAGTATCGTAGTAAACTTGCGAAAAACATACGTACGATGAAAGGTTTATATCCGATATATTGGAGTTGGCGATGCTTAGCGCAAATATGACCCAAGATACGTTCGGTATTTCTAGCATAAGAATTACCGTTCCCAATAACTAAGACTATCCATTTTATACCGTCGTCCGAGGAAATTTTCGGTGGATGTTTTACAGTCCCGAAAGGCAATTTCGATAGCATAGAACTTATTGGTATTGGGGAGTTTGTTTCGTCGAAACAAATTATTATGTCCGGCTTCGCATACTGCGGCAGAATGTGATCCACGTGAATCATTTCTCTAGATCCGAGGTATTCCTGGAAGAAGATTGTATTCACAAGATTTTTCTTCCTCTTTTGCAACAATTCTTCTTTCCTGATCCCAAATTTGAAAGACAATTGAAGTGAAGGATATTACCTCGCAGGATCTGATTACATCTAACATCAAATGATCTGCCATTGTTAGCTGAGAAGCGCTTTCGCGTGGTGCCGGGTTTGTAAGCCTCTGAAGAAAAAAAATACACAGGATAATATGGCAAATTTGAATCAATAAAAGATTCTAGATCAGTCGGAAGTTGTTCGACAGAATAAAAATCGAAAGAACTTTCCGAAAAATTGTATGCAAGATAAAATTCGATGCAACAAATTAAACCATGAATATTCTCCACTCTCACCATGGCTACATCTTCTCTGGTCCGAGTATCTAGTCTTGGGCCTCTGTAGTCTGGAATTTCAGTTTCGATAGCTAAATCGAGTGCAAATATCTCTCGTCTAATCTTGTTCACGTCCGATCCATACGCTTTCCGGACACTTTCAGGATTGAGAGCTTGCGCTATCAAATTCCTCGGATGAATATTTAATATACTTAGATGGTGGAGGCAGGCGACAAAGCATTTTGGATACCTTCAATAGAAAATGATCGATATTAAGATTCATGAATAGTACAATTATCGATTTTTATAGCCCACAAATTTATTCCGAAAGCAACTAATATTTTATACGCTTTTTTTTCCTCTTCTCTTTTCGTCTCGTTAAGTTCTTCTACTACTCGTTCGAATATGTTCGGCTGCTGTACGGGAACATAGTTGAAAGAGGATAAAGCAAAGATCAAACATCTTATATCCTTGATTCTAACTTTTGAAATTTCCCTGTAGAATCTGGGAAAAAAATAAAATAGAAATAATAGATATGCAATAATAGATGTATGCAGGAGAGAAGATTAATTGCCCAAATTATTTGAATTTCTTATCAACTTTCTCTCTGATTTAAGAGCTTTCAAACCTGAATTAGAATAAAGCGTATCAAATGAGGCAATGGTTTGGATAATCATTCAATATTTTAGCTAAATCTTACCTCGCAGCCACAGCGTTTAACAATTCGGCATAAAAGAGGCCCCTATTTGCGGCGGCGAGTATAATGTGAACTAAACAAGTTACGGAAAGCCTCGGTATCTGCGGTATAGTATTTTCCAGAAGCTTGCAAAGAAAGTCTAGATCGTTCATATGAATGCTGTAGCTGAAGCGATAAACGAGTATTAGAAAAGGTGTGGAGAAATGTTAAAAAAAAAGTATATTAAAATTGAATAGAAGACTAAATTTAGTTTGAAACCTACCGAACAACTTTGAGTACAGCAGCCAAGCTAATATCATTGATATCATGAATTTGTTTGATAGTTTCTTGGATGATCATAGTCAAAAGCGTTCGGTCCCTGATTACGGTTTGAGTCTTGAAAAATCCGAGAGCAACAATGGCGACTTCATTGATATCAAGATGTTGGATATTGGATTTAAGCTGCGATTCAACTTCCCTATAATTGACTAAACTGGTGCGTGATACGCTCGCATAAAACATGAGCTGAACGAGATTGCGAGAGGATAATAAAGCCGGGTTTTTTCCCAGAGTAACAATGACGTCTAGCATGAATTTTGATCTGGCGGTTAATCTGAGTCTGTACCAGTGATCGGAAACAAATAAAACTTTTTGAACAGACCAAAATTTTGCTCGAGATTTACATTCCGAATCTAAAGCGTTGCAGAGGAGAGAGAAGCTCGTGTCATCTACGTAAAATTCGACAAACCACAACATGAGAGATTTAAGAACATGGCATATTTCATCGTCGGTAAGAACTGTCGAATGATTAGCGATAGAGTTGATGATATTTTCGTATTTTTCATCATATACATTGGAATTGTTTTTTTTAGCGTGGTGGGATATCGTTCGGAAATTATTCACCAGGTTTGAAATAGTTTCGAGTCTGAAATTCTTTTCTAGTAAATCCTCGAGTTCATTTTCTGATATTTCGGTATTTTCTTCAGAATTGGTATTCGGTATCAGAACGATTGTTTCACTGTACAATTCATTTTTCTCCATAATCGAATGCGCGTATCCGTTCTCTTTCCATTTCTTATACGGTGTCTGAGTATCATCTTGGTTTGCATTTTCATCAGGATATTCGTAGAAATGACGAATACGAGAGTCGCTTGAATTGTTTCTTTGATTACTGTGAAATTGAGATGTTTTTATTGTCAACAATTTTTTTGATATTACATCGTATTCACTGTATTTTTCTCCGTGAATTAACCTAAACACTAAGTATCGGGAAAAATTCACTATACGACATGGAATTGTCAGTTTAAACATTTTTTAATCATTCAATTACGCAATAATTGGTCATCGTTCGCAAGGGAAATACATTGTTTTATCTAAATTTTCACAATGCGTTATTATCAATAAAACAAAAATTTCAAATCAGAAGCTTTAGAGGTTAGGTCGCAAACTTACTAACTCGAGAGAAGGCTTTAACGTGATATAAACGACTTCCGGCATACAACAATAGGTAATAATGCAATCACCAATGGCTGCGTTCCGAAAATAGCTGGCAGTACAGTTGGCTTGTCCTGTGTCCTTCTCGCTCTGTCGGGATTTCAGTCAGCGCCGTCTCTCTCCTGCGAATATTTCAGCGCTGACAGCTCTTTTCAGCACGCGCCACGCAGCAAATGGACTGGACGCTTTCCCAATGGCTACGCGAGAACTCTTATCACGCGCATGGCTTCAGTAAAGCCTGTTCGGAAGGCTTAAAAGCTGCCCTCAAGACCCCGCGAGTGATAAGGGTAGAGAGCGAGCACGCGCTTGCCGACCGAGAGTCCTGCCAGATTAGTTCCAAAAATCAACTGCGTGCCAGATGGCGCCACTCGTGTGGGCCACGCACACGGACTTGTTAACGGAGTCATTTCCTTGCGGTGGTGAAGCAAAAGACGGAAGGGGAATCAAACCGTCGGCCATCTCGACAGGCGCTATCAATGTAGATATAACACCGTGTATATACATATTTGCTTACGCAGTGCCCGATGCAGCATTAAGTTTGTGTGTAGTGTTTTCCAGCGATTTTCATAGTTTTCCGAATATTCTACGGCAAGGTGATTATATCTAATGTGAATTCAGCCACGTGCTCAGTAAGTGTAGTAATCTATTGCGAGACATCGTTTTCATAATTTTAGAGGTTTAGAGGTTAGGATGTACGGTAAATTTATACCCCAACGGATATACATTATTATTCTTGCTTTTAGGTCTAGATACAATATGCCGCACTGTGCGGCAATAGGTTGCACAAAAAAAATGCTAAATGCGTTGATAGGAATTAATAGGGAAGGCGACACGTAAAGCTAAGCGCAGAGGGCAGCACTGAGTTTTGGTTCACAACTCACCTCACTCGCGGCAAAGAGATTCGCGGCACGTGCTCACCAAAGTTAGTAGTTTAGTATTGTATTGGAGTGAAGTGAAAATATAAATATTATGACCGTCAAAGAATTGAAAAACGAACTGAGAAAAAGGAGTGCGCCCTTATGTGGACAAAAGCCTGATTTGATTGAAAGGCAAGTAAAGAAGATTGAGGTTAGGTATAGCTCCACAATACGTGTTATCTTTGATACGAATTTCTTCAATTCCTTATATTATACAGTTTAGCACGTGAATTCACGAATTTCCAAGTTTTTTGGAAATATGTGTCCACCTTTGTTTCTACAACCCACTGCGACGCACATAGTAGGCGTATTTTTACACAATTATTAAAAAATTAGAATGATTGGAACACACGTTAAATTGCATCAAACACACGAAGTGGCTTGGCATATGTGACCGAAAGCTCGCTAGCGCTCCTTGCGGCAGAGTTTGGCAGTCGCCTTCCCTATATATAGGGCCACTGGTTTGAACGTGGCGCGCAAATGGCGCCAGTCAATATGGCCGCGCGTTACCTCACTACTCCCCCCCCCCCCCCATGATTCGTACCCCTCGCCTAAACTCCAGCTTGCGCTCTGTCCATTGTCCAATATCCATAAGTCCGTGGACACGCAAAACGTCAGCATTCAGCTCGGTTTGCATCTTATTGCTCTCCTATCCTCTCAACTCATGGATATTCTGCCAGATGGCGTCAGCAGCTGGTCTACGAGATAGCGGCATCTCACTATCATCGTTTTGATTTCGTGAACTAAATTTACCGTAATCAGAATGTGAAGTCATTGAAACTCTGTATTAACAGTTTATATTATATGTTATTTATAGCTTTATTGTTGAGTGTATAAGGGTATCTAGACTCGCCTTCAATCTGCGGATTCGGGCCGTCGCGGGATCTGGCGGGATCCGACTTGAAAAATTCTTCTCGTTATACTATTCGAATCTCAAGCATCTCTCTCACGAATCCTTTTCGTTACGGGAAAATGAAAATCAACCAGCCGAAATGAGCTACAGGATTCTATATGGAAATATTTCATGTTTCAGTACCGTGTCAGAACTGTTTTAGAAATATTTTGTGCCGTGTGGGTTTGTGTAACGAACCATAGTATATTACGCAACTAGGGGGGAAAAGTAGACTATCTCAAATTGCGCATGAGATACACAGTTTGGGACCGTCTAATTTACTTCCCGTGTTGCGTATACTATTTTCGCCATACCTGTAACGGAAAGTTCGATATTTTCTGATCGAATAGGGCAAAAATTAGATACTTTCCGTTGAGGTGCGGTGAAAAAGTTTTTCGGCCCGCGTCTTCATGCGTACCGGGCCATAATCCCATGCTACTTCATTCACGGACTTATATACTACATTGAATTTTGCCTCCACGGTAGGCTCAGAGTCGAGTGAGAGTAAAATTTGAGCCAATGAGATACGAGATTACACAAGAAATTAATGTCTTCTCTACTAATCCCGAATCTCATTGGCTCAAGTTTTGCTCTAACCCGATTCTGACATTGGCCATGTTTACACCGAGCCGATTTGATGCGAACCGATACCGAAACAACCAATCATGTGCAGGGCTCCGATAGGAATTTCCTAGATAATCTCCGCGGATTGGTTGTTCCGGCATTTGGTTCGCATCAAATCGATTCGGTGTAAACATGACCATTACGGCGGAAATTTACGATCGATTTCTTCACCTTCGGATATCTGTTGGTTGAACTTATCTGCCAGATAACTGGGAGTAACAGCCGATCAGAGGTCAGGTTTAGAAACCTATCCGAAGGAGAAAATTTAAACAGAGGTAAAAAAATCGGGCATCGGTCATATACTATATGATCTTCGCTTCTGGCGAGTGAGCATCATTGCTTTGATCTAACTCACTACAGCTACATTATGATATTCTATTATTTTTCACTACCCCCTCCCGCTGTTTTCTATTCGTGAAATTGTATACTAGTAAATTCGGATCAGATTCACCTGATTCAATCGGCCTAACAAATAATAACTTCCCGAGTAGGTTTCCAGCACTGGGCCGGCCCTGGCCAGGCCTGGGCCAGTCTTAGCCAGCACTGGACCAGCCCTGGCCAGCGCCGGCCCGCGAGTTAAAACATACCCGCGTTGTCAAATTTCCTATTCTATAATCGTATAGAACGTGTTCATAATCGAATACGCTCTATCACCAAGTAGCACACTGTAAACTCCAGGTGGACGTATTCATTCCGCCGGTATCTTGCTTCGACTATTTTTTTACGAATCTTCAAATACGCGGATTACAAGCCAATAGTCAACGATACAGAAACGTATCGTTCATCACGGTTTGAAAAAAAAATGTTAAATTTAACATTATTTGGATGTCCCAGCAGGTCCACTATAGAATTTATGTTAATTCAACATGAAACATTAACCAACACCGAGTTATGTTTTTTTTTTACTTTGGTTGCCATGTGGCCAGTGACGAAATTAAAAATTCATACACAAGTATTGACTTGGTTTATGTTCCAAGTTTCTGAGTGATCCGGTAATCGCAGATTCTTCATTTCAGACACTTTCTTGTTTCGACGTTGCACATTATCAATCGCGAGAGAGTTTAGCACCCGAATGCCTCTGGTGGAGAACGCGGTCGGCAAAGTAACATCAAATTTGACATTTTGCTCGCGTGTGAGCTTATTTACATTTCCTTTGTGTTGAAATTTTGAATTTGATGTTAAACTTGAAACTGAACATTTCCACGGACTCAACATAGATGGGTGATGTTGAATGGACACGAAAAAAAGGTTGATTTTGACACAATAATTTGAACATGCCAAAAATTTAACATTCGCACAATCTATTTCCGATCGTGCACTGCCGGAATGTCGGAAATTGTGATTGCAATAGGATATTTTAGAGTACATCCCAGACTTCATCGAATCGACAACTATTCGTTAGATTTCTGCCTGCAGCTTCGCTTCGACATTTCTGACGGTTGACTATACGTCGAGTTGCTGCATGCAGTTAGATTATAGTCGGCGGACAGGAGAGTGTGTTACCTGGGATCAGGAATTTTGAAATAATGAGATGTAATTGCGCATGGTGATAATAATGATAATATTACCAGTGAATTATCGTGTATGTAGAGTCTGAAAATTTATACGATTACATGCGTCGGGGGTTGAAAAGCGTTTATCGTATCCTCGGCAATGAATTTCGGAAGTAGAAGGAATCGAATGATGGCTTAAGCTGGCTCTGGGATTCCCGAGGATAACGAACGATTAATTTTATATCCTTGTCCGTGATTGGAGCGGGAGTCGAAAAGTATTCCCCTCGCCTTCAAGGCGAGATCCCTGACTCGAAATTTGTCTAGCATTCAGGCTGATAACAAAGCGATCCAATAGTCATCGGTGCTGGTATAGGTATAGGTATACATAAGAGTGAAAAGATATAGATCTCGGAGGTCCCTTGTGGTTCCCAAACTTCTATACCAGTTACCTACTATATAGAGTTGACCCAGTTTGTTCTGTGCAGTTAAACTCCGTATTCTTACCACATAAAGTTCGCCTCACTCACAGGTTACTTGGTGACAAATTGGAATTAGTCCTAATTGTCTTAGTTTAACCGTTAGTTCACAACGAAACTCGCCCAGCAGCAGCTTAATCGAATTTATCCATCTTTCGCTTCTTGTGAGAAGAGAGGAAGAAGGGAGGGGGGAGGGGGGGGGGGGGGCAGGGGGCGCTTATCCTAAATCTTACATCTCTTTATCAATCTTTGTTCCAAAACAATAAAAACGAAAACCGAAACTTTCCATCTGAGGTAGATTTGTCCATAAATATGTACAAAGCAATTGATCGAAGCTCTGCTGAAGTAAAGTTGCAGCTGGAAATCGGTCGCGTGCAATTAGAGTCAAATTACTCAATCCGATGGTAATCCGTTGAGTTATACGATACGGAGGTATATAAGCCAAGTACACCTTGAAATTGTTGCAGAAACGGTATGCCCCGAGATCACGCTATCAAGTTCATAAATATCCACCGTAGGTCGTGCACATTGGTAAATTCTGCAGGTATGCTCTGGCTCTATCATCATTTCTTACCGTTCGAAAACACGCCAGCCATATACCTATAACGAAACTTCGCGTTAACACGTATTGGTTGAAAATTTGAAAATAGAATTCAAGCTCTTTTTTTTTATCGGTACGTGCTTCGCCTTCTTTTTCGTCCGCGCTTGAATATCTTCGCTGTGTACACGATGTCATAAAATACTCGAAAAAGTGGAATTAGGGCTTCGCTAAAAGCTCACGGTCGTTATCTGTCGCTGTATCTAAAAGCTGCAGCAGCAGCAGCAGCAGCAGCAGCAGCAGCAGCAGCAGCAGCAGCCGCCGCACAACAAAGGTGACCGCAAAGTTGGGGTCATCCCGCCGCGCCGCGTCGTGCAAGAGAAGGGGCAACTACGGGCTGAGATTGGGCTGGGGATTAATCAGCGATATAAAGTAAGATAAGTGGCCCGTGTCGGCCTCTGGTCGTAAGTACTTCGCGGCGATATCTGGATCGCAAAACTAATTTCAGGTTCTAATGGTTCTGCCAATACCAATTTCTCTAAGACTGAATAGCGTTTCTAAGATCTTCGGGCAACTCGTTGAGCGTAGTATTATCCACGAAATTTCTATGGCGTTATGTGTATTTTGACCCAGATTCATAAGGGTTTCCAGATAAATTTTGCGTTTTCGATAGGATTTTTCGTTTTTCGTTTGTTTTCTTTTCTTTTCTCTTTCAATTTTTTCTAGCATCGGAGCGAGGATAGAACACATAAAGCGATAAAACTTACTTGCGGGGCTGTCGAAACGCTTCGGTCTTCTGTTTTACGACGTTATATTTGACCGAGGTACGAGTTAAATGTCTTCCGGAGTGCCAGGAAATAGATCCAGAGCTAGGAACTATATTCCACCGTTTCACGGTTTTCATCGAAACATTTGATGTTTTCTCCGCGAACGATCTCGAGTTCGAATAGTTCTCGTTCAATCCTTCAGTTCAAGAAGCGACGGTGACTCGAGAATAATTTATGAAATGTCAAGTTTCGTTTCACAACAGCCTCGAAAACATCCGAGAAAATCGGAGATACGGTAGTCTGTGATATTCTTGGTATTCTGAATTGCAGGATGATTTGCAGCTACGGTTTATAATAACGAAATACGATAACCAGAAGGTGTTTTGGAAAGATTGGCGGCGGTTAATTATAGACAAGATGTATAGGTATACCTACGTATTTAATTAGCAAAAGATATGGAAGAATGGATTCATACAAATATCCAGGTTATTCATCATAACAGGTAGAATTCGCCCTTGTCTTATCTCCGTCGCCGAAGACTCGATCTTCTTATCGTACGTTGAAACAAATACAAGAATGGCACCGTTCCAAGCTCCGTGATTCCCGTCGGAGGCATGCGCGTATGGAGTGATGTATATATATATATATGCGGAAGGGTTGGGATTACGTAAAAAATTGTTCTCATGAAGTAGTATTTGATGAGGGGTAACATTCAGTGATAAGCGAATCACGAGTTCATCCATCGGGTCATCAGGCGTTCAGCTCTCTCTGAATCTCCAATAGAGTTTTACCTTTGGTCTCGGGTACCCATCGCGCGAGCAATGCCGTGCAGACGAATGTGATGATCGTGAATCCGGCGAACGGGACCGAATGTCCAAGGCCCCATGATTTTGCCATTAGAAAGTAAGATTTGGTGGTAACCATGGTCATGCACGAGCCACACACCATGATGATGCAGTTACCGAGGAGCTTGACATCAGCTCCGTAAATCTCAGAGTTAAGCATACCGGGTACGCTCATGACGCCTAAGTTCAGTACCACGACGAGAAGGGCAACTGAGACCAGTGGAATCCCCGAGTAATTCGTGATGTCCATATCCATGTGTTCTAACAAAGAAAAGTAAACGGCGATAATGGCGAGGAAAATTGTTGCAGAAAATCCTGAGCCAAGGAGTAATGGCCTGCGACCGAACCGGTCGAGAACAGCGGCGGTTATTCCGGCCGCGATTATTTGAATCACGCTGAATATCATGGTTGCTGTGTAGACGTCAAACCCGGAGCCCATATCACTGATTATCGCGTGGCAGTAGTATAAGATCGTTTGAAATCCGCAAAAGTGTTGCAGCGTAGTGAGCAAGAAACCGATCGTGAGTGCTCTGAGGTTTCCACGTATAGTGAAAAGCTGTTTGAATGTACTCTTCCTCTTCGTTTCGCCTTCTTGTGTCGTTGTATTATTTTTCACCAGGGATTTTCCCTTGTCCCTAACCGTAGCTTTTATCAGCTCAATTTCTTCCGAGACGTCAGTTTTGCCCCGGAGCTTCTCCAGGGATTTTTCAGCATCCTCAACCCTGCCCACCTTCACAAGCCAGTAAGGTGACTCGGGAAGAAACCAAGCACTGATGAGGAATATTACCGAGAATCCCATACAGACGGCTGCTGTTAGCTTCAGCCCAAGATACGGAGTTATTCCAAATATCAAAAGTATACCACTGTAGGCTGTGACGCCACTCACGGCCGATAACCCCCCTCGTATATCCGCGGACAAAATTTCTGCCAATAGAATTGGGCTGGAGCTGATTACAACACCCATAGAAAGCCCACCCACTATTCTTGCCAAGATCAGAACCTGGCGAGAGGAAAACGAAGGGAGAAAATGAGAAGATAATGGCAAAGATTATCAGGCTATCGGGTTATCTCGCATTTCTATTACATTCAAAGCGGAACACTTACCTCGACATTCTCAGCTAGGACTATCATCCCCCAGCTGATCATCATCGGCAGAGAAGATAACACAATGCAATTCCTTCTTCCTATCTTCTCGACGATAAAAACGCTGAGCAGAAAAGCGAGCAAGTGGCCTATCGACATACAAGCCGTCATCGTGGATACATCTCCGGGCGTTACAGGGATCGCGGAATTCGGACGTCGCAATTCGTGTAAGCTAGGTGAACTCCATCCGAACACGTTCCCCATGCTGAATGCACCGATCGCAGCTGGTTCGACAAGTGTATTCATTATTTATGCGATAGTAGAGAAGATGAACGATGAATCAATCAAAGGTGCCGAATCAGAGACAACGAAGAAAACCCTTTGAACACTATCGCGGATAAATAGTTTGAACACGAACACCGAGTACATTTACTTGCATAACCAGAATTAGCTTACAGATGGCGGCGCTGAGGTATTCCCAAGTACGCGAACCTTCGGGTGACGTGTACTTTCCCCTTTCCGCATCCTTCCCCATTTTGTCGAATAGTCTTGTACTTAATTCGGACTAGAAGCAGATCATTTGTGAGCGTACGAGCGACTAACTCGAGGTAGGAAAACAGTTACACTTTTGTAGAAAATTTTCGTATGATTGTCAGATAGTAGCGATAAGATCGAGGTGTGTAATTTGGGATCTTGTGAAAATTTATAGCTCCGTTCGTTCGTCGAGTTGATAGTGAGCTTTGCATGGATGAATTTCAATTTCTGCGATTCATTTATTACGTTAAGTTCAGTATTGATACTGAAGAACGAGCAAATCCTTTCGAAAAAAGTCTGTTCAAGTGATGAAAACCATCGCCGAAGCGTGCACTGTACCGAACATTGTACTACTAAGATACGTATCGGAATTTTATTGAGGCAGATAATGAAGCGCAGGAGGAAATCGTATCCACAATGCATAGCGCAGAGGTTTGAAACTTTAGCGTCATCAAAAACGATAACATGCCAGAATTGTGGATTCACAGTGTTTCACCTTATCTGCGTAAAACTCACACGCAGCAGAGGATTCCATTTATCACAAATATACATGAATATTATCACTCAATACTGTAAAACTATTCGGTATGAATAATTACCCAAAAAGAACCTTGTCCCAATTTCTATGGAGTCTGGGCTACACGCGTATACATCTCGAGAATATATATATATATATATATATGCATTTGAGTCACGATGAGTGTGTACACAACACGGGGGTGACCTCTACCTATCGTACATGCGTCAGGTAGATACAAGAGGTCAGAGGTCGCATGTTGATATACTCAGTTTTGAGCTGTATGGATCGATGAATGACTGAAAAATGCCAATTCGAATGCTGGTTTCACGTCGTCTCGCGTATACAGGGCACCTCTCGCGGCGGACGATCGAGGCATGTCAATAGAACGAAATATTTGGTATCTATGTGTATATCAGCAGAAAAAAATCGTGCGGGGAGAGGCTCTTCGGTGGCCCACTACTGAAAATGTAGAAATAGTGCTCGATTTCTAGGATGTTGTGCTCGTATAGCCACAATATATGGTATCTAGGATACGCTAGACATCGGGAAGAGCCCGTCGAACCCATCTCTTCTGGGATAGAACACGTATAATTGTGAAGTTCGATACTTGCGATGAAGAGTCCGAGCCAGAAGGAGCCTCGCATGAGCACCCCTTGTATTTTTTCCTGCATGCAAACTTGGAAGTCAAGATTTTAGGTATATTTTCTTACCACGCTCCTCGAAATCTCATTGGTGAGGAGCGGGAGCACGCGGGATGCTCAAAATTATCAAGTCATAAGTTGGAGGCGCAATTAATTTGTTTGATGATTGAGGCTGAGAAATCAAAAAGCAAAAGAGGCAGCCAAAAATTTCCAAAAATTTGGAATTCATGTGCGCTTGGGATTGAGGGACAGCTCGGGTCAGAAAGAGACCTCATTCAGGGGAAATCAATGCAAGTATGAAATTTGAACGAACAGAAAAACAAGAATCGCGTAGTACCACAATTTTGAAATTTCGTGCCTTTTCTTGCTATGCAATCAAGTGACCATAGCATTTGATTGGATGGGCATTTTCCGAACGGAAGGACGAAGACTCTCGATCGATTATTCGAAGTCGGGTTCACGTGAGCCGAGCGTTCTCCGTACGAAATCAAATTAGAAAAATGGATTATTTCGTTTTCCGAAATAAAGATGGTCGTACGCTGATTTCGGCGGGGCTCAACTAGCCTCGTGGCTTGGTATTGAAATCTTTTTGGATTCTTAGTTTCGAGCTACTCAACGCACCCGATCCGAATATTCCGTGCAGGAGTTATTGTGTCGACAAGGCAATCTTCTCAAAAAATCCTCGTTCCAAAAGAAAGTAGAACGCAGCCCGTTGGATCTCCAATGCCCACTATAATTACATCTTCGCTGACTTCATGCCTCAGCGGCTTGACCCTTGGTAGCGAAACTTAACGAAATTAGAGCAGGTTTCGGATCGCTGCAAATTTCAACTTGCTTTCGTCTAAGAATTTGGTTTCTCGTTATGGTGGTACAGACTGAATGCTCCATTTGAAGCTGAATCATCGAGATTCTGGATATGTGAGAATCTTCATTGACAGGATTTCGAGAGTATATAGAAATGATTCACCCGAAAAGTTTCCTATGATTTTTTTGAAAATATCTACAAAAAATCTACGAAAGATCCGGCACTATTTAACGCGAAGAGTAAGAGTCACCCATCAGAATTGTAATTATATCTGTGTTCATAAGATTTTTTCAACATTTGCTAATCATTCACCGAAAAGTTACCGAATCAATCTTGATTGAACTGCGTCTGGACCAATATTCAAAATTGTATATGAAATCCAGTATCCACCACGAAGGTCGATAAATTTTCTCTGAAACTGGAATCCTATCTTCATTCGTGAAGTTTGCCCAGTAGTTACAGGTATGGAAACCATTTACCGGAAAGTCGATGATAATCCGGATGGAAAAATTTGAAACAACATTTGTAAAACGATTGCGAATATTTATTCGCAAAGAATTGGAGAGCCTGCTGCGAAAGCGAATTCACCCGGTACAGCACGGAATATTCAAAGAATATTTCAAAATATGTTCAAACCGGTGCAGTTCGAAAAATCTCAAATAATCATTGGAAAACATTTGAAACTAAATACTTGGGAAATATTTTCAAGGAGTCATGTTTGACAACGAGACTTACTTATTTTCGGGAATTATGTGGAGACTCACCCTTCTCAGAGTGTACGGCTCTCATCAGGTGAATCTCTTCCCTCTCTTCGTCTTCCCTCTCTTCTCTTCGCGGAGGTGGATTTTCTCGAGAGCAGCTTCAGCTTCTTCCGCCCTGTCTACCATCATGAGAAAGTAAGGTGACTCTGGAATGAACCCCGTATACATAAGCCGTCCAGCACTAGTCAGACTAGAAAGAGATCGTCGCCGGCTTTGCGGCCGACGATTTCCGTCTGGTTGAAGGACTGCCATTTTATATTAGAATCATGTATAATCAGGAGATAACGATACGGTAGAAATGTGTGACGGAGTATTCTGTCAAGATTTAGAGCACGTCGCTTCTGTCGTTATACAAAGTTTAATAGATGTTGATTTGAATTTTTGCTACTCATGTGCTAATACTTCGAGCAATTACACTGTACGCACTCGCAATGAGAATCGGCGTGGCCCTCCGGTCGCGATTCCGAATTACTCATTCTCCTGCAGTTGGAAAGTCAGATGCAAGAATAAATGAGCTGCAGATTCTCGACGGAATTTACAAGCATATGAATCGCATCGAATACCCATCGAGCAAATAATCAAGCGGCTTATCTCCGTGGCGCAGTGCAATTCTCCAAGACGTATCGTTATCAAGGAACAAGGAGGGTAATGATAAAACGTACGATTGAACTGGGACAAGAGTTTATTTGAAGAGAGACGAAAAAAAAAATAAATTTAATAATTCGCATAGTCACGGCGATAGGTTTCGCACTCAATATATATTTTCATCCAGGTACGGATCTCTCGTAATACGTCACTGTTTCATCATGACTCTGGGATCGGTTGGAAATGAAGAAAGTCTCGCTGAGAACGGTCGCTGGAGTTCAAATCTAGATTTCAATATCTATTGTTATCAATAATCTGAGACACCTTTTGCTATATTTGTTCGAAGAATTTGCTAAGTCTACATGTAACAAGTAACGCGTCATATCTGTATACTCATGCCGAAAGAAGTTTCATCTCCTTCGTTCCGCAGTTTGGTTTTCCATTAAATTTATGGCAAGAGCCTATATATTGGACTTGCCAATGACGCGTGCCCTTCAGTCTTCCAATTTGATATCACTTGAGAATCCCCGATGGGGTATTGGTATCTGTTTCAGGGGGCGGTTCGTACTGAATCCATCACGCATTCAGGTCTTTTTGAATTTCCAAAAAAGTTCTGCCCTTCGTTTCGGGCAGCAACTTGAGAATCAGTGCTGTGGTAGCCAATGTGAAGAAAGAAAATGCGAAGAATGGTATGAAGTGACCGTATCCCCAGGTTATTGCTACTTGCAGGTACAATGCCCCCGGAATCATTGACGTCATGCCACCCACTACCCCTATCACGCAGTTCACCATCGCACTGACATCGGTGGCAATAATTTCAGCCCGAATCACCATCTGGATAGGCATAAGGCCAACGCTCACTGCAGCTATGTTGACGAACATGGCACCGAGAGGTAGGGGTCCGTATGGAGTGACATCCATGTCGGCGTGCTCCAGGAGGTACATGTAAACGCTAGTAATCAGGAGGCAACCGCCGCTGACGACACCCGAGATCAGGATGAAGGGCTTACGCCCAAATCTGTCGATTACGAATGTGGTCAGGATGTTGAAAACTAGTTGAGTAAACGCCATTATATTCGCACTCGTGTTATTCGATACTCCGGTCTTCATCGAGTCCAGTATCACATGTCCAAGTGACATCATGCAAGTGTAGCCACCAAACTGAAGCAAAAAGACGAATAGAAGCCCGATGTAAACTGATCTTCGGTGTCCGGTACTTCCGATGATTTCCTTTAAAAGATCCATTTGTGTCGGTCCCGCTCGAACTGGTTTTCCCTCCTCGACGCCTCCGCGCACCGTTTTTTTTATCAGGGCAAGTTCTTCCGTGACGTCCGTTTTACCGCGGAGCTTTTCGAGGGCACCTTCGGCCTCGTCCATCCTAGAGGCCATGGCGAGGAAGTACGGGGACTCGGGGATAAACCAAATACTTATCATGGAGACCGCGGAAATGCTCAGGAAGATGCATGCCGATGTGCTCATTGACATGTACGGCACAGCCGCGAACACGCAAAGTCCTCCGGCGTTAGACGCCGTGGCAATAAACATCACTAATACACCGCGTAATTTTGGTGACGCTATTTCTCCGAGGTACATAGGAATCAGGCAGAGTCCTAGACCAGCGCTCATCCCGCCAAATAATCTCGAGATGAACAAGACCTGAGGATACAAACTAGTTATACTTTCTATTATCTGAAATATTTGATCAAGGAGAAGATGGGATTTCGAAAATACAAAAAATATTTACCGACACGTCTTTGGCGACTGCGATCAGTCCCCATTGTAATATCATTGGAACGCTGATGATCAGAAGACTGTTTTTTCTACCAAACTTGTCAGCTATGCTTGTGTTGATTGCTGGAGCCAGCATGAACCCCAGACTGAATATAATTGACATAATAGATGCCTCTGATTCCGTAAACGGAATGGCCGAATCGGGTTTCATGAGCAAGTCGATCGTCGGCGACGGCCATCCGAGTGTACAACCGATAGAGAATATTAGTGAGGTAGCTATGAGAGTGAATTAGCATAGTAAAAATAATGATCATCATTCTCCCGTAGCTGCAGTCGTCTTTAGGTGTTCTTCCTTTTCCAATACACGCTTTTTTTCTCACTTACAGCTCAACGTGGCAACATACTCCCAGGTGGCAGATCCTTCGGGGCTCGTATACTTCCCTCTTCCCGAATTTTCGATCATCTTGATTCGTCGTCTTAACTGTCTCTCTCTTTGTTTCTGCTTTTCACTTGTTCTTTCAGAAGTAAATCACGCTTCCGAGCGCTCCCTCTCCTCCAGACTGTCTAGACTCCGTCAGCGGTACCTCGTTATATACAATGCTGCGTCCATGAAATGAAATCTTCGTGATAAGATCGAGATGTGTAATTAAGCGTACGAAACAATTTATAACCCAGTATTTTTGTTTTCTCTTTCTCTTAGGAATTCTGATATGTTATTCCTAAATTTTAGAATGTTCTGTTGTGTAGCACAGACCGAACACAATGCTTCTCACGTAAATTGTAATAACCTTCATTCGATTCGAACGATCAACAGTTTTTTGTTTTTCTTCATTCAATTTTACGTTTTCATTGCATTTCTTTCTTTCCTTCTTCGAGTTATTCGTCTCGGAAATGACGATGAAATTTGAAAAAATGGCAGAAATCACGGTGGCAAATACCACGATCCAAATTTTTCTAGCAATCGTTTTTGCGCCAAGTATCAAACGAATGATGAAACGGCATTTTTTCGGAAAGGAAAATGAATTAATGGCAATAAATAACTGCTGCAGAAGTAAAATATGGCGCTGAAGAAGGCTCGCATCTAGAAGCGTGGTTCAACGCACTCGCGTTGGCTCTCGATGGCAAATAATTGTTGGCGTTTTTCGCTAACCGATCAAATTCGCGCATCTTTACAGTTCTTCTACCTCAGTCAATTTTTTCGAAAAATCACAAACCGTGTAGCCCGAGGTGTGGCTATACCACGGCTCCGAATTTCTGAAGTAGTTTTTTTTTTTTTTTATTTTCGATCTAGGCGAGAATTTTCACCACGATCGTTGTGTCGAGCCATATATCTGACGATTGCGAAGGTAAGACGAGGCGCAGAGTGACTACAATTCCAAGTCACATTGATTGTGAAGCTTTTGCGCCAATGAAGCTGATAGTTCGATAAGACATATTGCGAAATTGTTGTATCTCTCCGCTGAAAAATTTCTCATTGAATGACGAGCAGCAGCGGTGTATAGATCGAGTCAACTGCGTATAAGGTGGCGTTTACATTTGTATTCTCTATCGGGTAAAGATATTAGACTGTGATAGATTGTGATGTGCGAAACGCAGATCAAAGGCTTGCTTCTGAAATCGCAAACGAGTTGTAGAGTGACGATTATATTATAGTAAATATTGCGCGAACTCAGATTTTGGTATTCATGTTCTCAAATATCATATCTAACCATAGATAATAGATAACGATACTAGGCCGAATTGGCTCATCACCAGAAACGTTACTTGAATCCACAAATTTTTGTTGTCAAATTTCTTCCTCCACTTTCTCTCTCTCTCTCTACGCAGCTAACAGCTGCTTCGGCTTTTTGGTTTCTCGTCGATTTGATGCACTCTATTTTCTCCGTGATGTCTTTTTTTTTACTCCGGGGCTCTCCCCGAGCTTCAGAGTCCTCGGAAATAAATCGTATGGTATGATTACCGGGGCGATTGCGATGTGGCAACATGATTCTGGTGATTCCACCGCAACTCGACGTCCTAGTAGCTGCACAATCAGGCAAAATCAGCCCACACAAAAAAGAGTGGTGGGAGGTTTTCTTACTTTTTTATTACTAACTTATTACCACTTTGCCAAATTTTTTACTCCTCACAGTTTCGAGTAATCGTCGTGTGGCTCAGCTTTAGTCGAAGCTGCACCAGCCACATCCCAACTTCGCTATATTTTCCGCTACAAAGGTGTACTACACGTCAAAATTTTGTACTTATTTACTACCTTCGAAGGTTATCAACCAAAAATTTTCATTCGTAATTCTGGAGGGGACAAACAACACTTATTCCCTTATTTCAGGCACAGCGATCATCTAACAAGATTATTGGGCCGAAATTATTAGCAATAGGGACTGGTTTCCATCTGAAGATATACAAGTATACCTTGAAACGATACGAAACATTCGAAAAATAGCAGATTATGATGATGAAAAAAGTCCAGCCCCGAGAACGTGCGTATTCATCGAATTCCATCGACTTCTCGCCTCACATATATTTTTTACTCGGGTTTCGTACTTTGGGCGATGTACAGAAATTGGAGGGCATCGAGCTGGAACGTGCAACCTAACCTAACCCAACCCAACCCAACCCAACCCAACCCAACCTAACCCAACCTGACGTTTTAATACATCGCTTGGCTCAAATTAAAATTGATTTTGTCTTTCCGTATTAAAATGCGAAGTAAAACTGCAATCTAGGGATTTTTGACGCCACGACCACATCGCCTTAATGAAAATTTTTAGATGAATCCACAACTAAACTGTGCAATAGGTATACAATTCAATATAAAACAACATAAATAATTATTGATGTAAGGATTTACTTACAACGAAAAAATATACTTATTGTTAATATTCGAAATTCCACTGAGCTATTTTCCGATAGGAGAGCATTTTTTGATACCGTGCCTATGATTGTGTTGAACTATTTTAAAAGTGTATCATATTCCTCTCACACTCAGGTGACATTGTTCTTATACAAGTGGACAACATTTTGACCGACGTCGGAATTTCATTACAAGATCTACCCAAATATATAATAATCCCCGGCGACAACGAAAATAAACTGCAATTGATAGGTTTCGTAGATTATAAATGTCATAAAAAAACATGGAAAGAAGAAGAGTCAAGTGGACATTATATGACATTTGCTCTGAGGAGAGATGGAGTATGGTGCAAATATGATGACTCTAATGGAACAAGTTCGTATAAATTGAACAAAAAACAAAACGTGGTTCCGGTTTTACTATTGTTCATGAAAATAAGAAAAATTGACTGATATTCTTAAGAGATAAACAGTTCGCAATATGACTCCACACATACCTGAATATACTCCATTTTTCTATGTATGGAATGTATATGTCGTCGGAAATAAATATACATTTGCGTTTGTGCCGATAAAGAATAGTTTGAAAAGCTTTTCTTGATTTGAAAAACATACTCTTTTTATTACCGCTTCCCAACACCCCCCAAACATTTTTTATCGTTTCGAAGTACACCTACGTTGGTGTTTTCCCAGCTATTTTTTTATTACCGCGGCCCAACGCCCCCCAAATGTTTTTATAATCCGGAGTGCAAGTATGTACCTGTTCGAAAAAAACAGCGCATCCAAGAACGGTGAGTAAAAAATTTCATCACCGCGGAAAGTGGATCAAATTCGGAATACATAAATACTCGTGCATCTTTTTTCTCATCGCTCCGGCTCGATGACCACCAATTTCTGTACATCGCCCCAGGTACGAAACCCGAGTAAAAAATATATGCTGAGCGAGAAGTCGATGGAATTCAATGAATACGCACTCTCTCGGGGCTGGACTTTTTTCATCATCATAATCTGCTGTTTTTCGAATGTTTCATATCGTTTCAAGGTATACTCGTAGATCTTCAGGTGGAAACCAGTCCCTATTGCTAATAATTTCGACCCAATAATCTTGTTAGATGATCGCTGTGCCTGAAGTAAGGGAATAAGTGTTGTTTGCCCCCTTCAGAATTACGAATGAAAATTTTTGGTTGATAACCATCGAAGGTAATAAAAAAGTACAAGATTTTGACGTATAGTACACCTTTGTAGCGGGAAATATAGCGAAGTTAGGATGTGGCTGGTGCAGTTCCGACTAGAACTGAGCCGCACGACGATTACTCGAAACTGTGAGGAGTAGAAAATTTGGCAAAGTGGTAATAAATTATTATTAAACAAGTAAGAAAACCTCCCACCACTTTTTTTTGTGTGGGCTGATTTTGCTGGTGCAGCTACTAGGACGTTAATACTAAAGTGGACGTCGCAACTCGATTACCCCTCACACAGCTGATTCCACCGGATTCGTGTGAAACTTTTTCCACGTTTGCTCGCGGTCTAAATAGGATTTTGTATAATTTTCAGTATTTTTTGGGCTTCCGTTTCGCAAATTTCGAGATTCGGAGTTCAGGGCTCCTGGCGATGTCTGCTTGCTACAAGAGGCTACTGTAACTTCAATAGAGATAACTTTCAGCAGTGATAATAGTTGAGTATAATTTCGGTATTATACTCCAACACTCAATCGAGCCTCGTGTTCTCGCGTATTCCCCTTTTCCGGAATCTTCACCCTTCGCCGATTTACTGACTTCCGGCAAAATGATTATTCCTCCTTCTGGAAAGAATCCGGTACTCTAATTCTCTCGCAGATCTCAGGTATCAATCTCAGAATGAGAGTCCGAGTGTTCGCGTCAAAGTCAAAGTTCCGGTTTCTAGTAACTTCAGGTAAGATTTCGTGCCAACCAAGGCCACCGCTCCACTGACTACAACGAATATGCAACGTGCCAGTTCCTATACGTCGTCGTCAAGCATTCCGGACTGAATCGCGTGCTGCAGGGGAACCAGGCCGCTATTGCTGAGGGATCATTCCGTGCTGAGTAAAGTCTGTTTTCGTTCATTCCATCATGTAGAGCCAGCCGCCGATCAAGCGAAGACAGCCGCGGCTGAGCAAGCCTGAGATGCGAATGAGCGACCGACTCCGGGCATTCGTTATTTCTATTTCATTCAGTTATTCCGACACGTGAGTCCCACCTCGGAAATTTTGAACTAACTGTGGGAATACCGCTATTCAGAAGACTGTGTTCTCCACTAAGTTCGTGAGCCGTGATCATTGCGAGTGTGGATGCAGTAGCGCGAGCCAAAGCCAAGGTAGGTACGGTCAAAGCGGTGGAGAGGGATGGGAGAATCTGGTTCCACAAGTCCGGCCAACGATCGTGAATTCTGTTCGGCTATGCAACCGACACTGAATATTATGACACAACCTATCACACGGATTATCATCCCGACGATGATGGATTATTCGGTTTCAGCGGTGTTGAGTTGACGCGTCAATTAATCTTGATCGACAGAAGTAATTTGCATTCGTTACTCACAGTTCGCGGGAGTGAGCTACTTCCAGATAGCGTAGCTATCGGTACTCGTGTTCCTACTGTCATGTTTCTGAGTCTTGGCTCGTTTCACACTGTCACCCGATTCGCTCAGGTTGCATAGATGCGTGTACGCGTCTCGCCGAATAACTATGTCGGACTCGAAAAAAACGGCCCGTTTCACCCGGAGATTGGGATGATCATTGATAAGATTGGCAAGCGTGATTAGCCACGGTGGCATAATTTGTGATGATAAATTCATGAATTTATCATTCTCTCCAGAGCGAAACACAGCAGCGATCACCGACTGTCGTCCGGTTTTACTACTGACCAAACGGCAATCAATGACGCTCCGATGTTGCACGGAAAACTTTGAAATGATCAGAAATTAAGAGTGATAACAGGAATGGTGGAGGGGATTCGAAGTGAATTTTCGAGGGCGTTAAAAAATTACAAGTTTATTTCGACGTACGTATGGTAGAGTTCATGGCTGCAGCGTGGCTTCACTACGCCGGTGGGCGTAACACGGTACCCTTTGTGGATTAGCATGGGTTTATCACCTAAATGGCGATGACGATAGGTCGAGAGAAGAGTTCGAACGTAATATATACCTCTGTGATTGTCAGTCACACTTTCAATGAAATATGGCGTCTGAAGTGATCCATGATCGAGCTATCACGCGTTAAGATCTCTTTGGATCTCCAGAAAAGTTTTTCCCTTCGTTTCAGGAAGCAGCTTCATAATGATCGCAGTGTCGGTCCACGTGACGGCAACAAAAATGAAGAAGGGCACGGAGTGACCGTAGTTCCACGTCTCGGCCAACATGAGGTAAAACTTAACTCCAACAACTGCCATGATCCCACCGCAGACACCAATAATGCACGATGTCAGTCCCTTCACGCGGGTGCCAAAGATTTCTGACTGAGTAATCATCTGCACGGGTACCAGCCCAATACTCAGGGCAACTACGTTGATGAAGGCAGCGTAGACGGCGATCACTGCGTATGGACTGACGTCTATTGCAGTGTACTCCAAAAGGTACAAGTAGACAGCGTCGACAAGAAGACAGGTGCCGCTAACCAGCCCTGAGATGCATATCAGGGTCTTGCGCCCAAGTGTGTCGATGACAAAAGTGGTCAGGATGTTGCAAACCAGTTGAAGAACGGCAATTATCATAGTGCACACGTGACCAGGAATGTTACTCTTCATTCGTTCGAAAATGAGTTGACTATATGACATGATCGATATGTAGCTACCGAACTGTAGGACCAGCAGAAACATGATGCTGATGAATAACGCTTTACGGTTTCCGGGCACCGTGAAGAGTAGATTGAAAGCACTGGACTGGGGCTCGTTTTCCACTTCGCAGATCTCCGGATCCGTGCAATCCTGACTAATCGTCCTCATGATCAGATTTAGTTCTTCCGTGACGTCAGCCTTGCCTCGGAGCTTTTCGAGGGTGCCTTCGGCCTCGTCGATTTTACCTGCCATGGCGAGGTGGTACGGGGATTCGGGAATAAACCAGATGCTAATTGTAGCTATGACGACGAGACTGAGGCAGATGCATGCCGTTGCTCGTACGGAGAGGTACGGCACGAGTACGAACATGAAAAGTATCCCAGCGCCTAACGTGGTTGGGCAAATCATTCCTATCGCTCCGCGGACTTTCGGGGATGCTATTTCGCCCAAGTACATAGGTCCAAGACAGAAAATGAGGCCCGTGGAAACGCCGCCAAAAAATCTGGCTACGAAAAGGACCTATCGAGAGGAAATTACAGTTTGCTCAATGAATCCGAGTGATTTTTCCTCCTACGTCATTCCATAGGAGGCTCGGCAAACTAATATCAGATGGAGAAAGTAGGAGAATCTTGATATAACTCACGATGATATCTCGGGCGAATGCAATCAATCCCCAACTAATTAACATCGGAATAGCGACTGCTAGAAGACTGTTTTTTCTACCGAGCTTGTCGGCCATGACCATGAGGAGGGTTGGTGCCACGGTTTGGCCCAGACCGAGCATACTCGACAAGGTCGATGCGTCCGAAGAACTCAAAGCGATGGGTGAGTCCGTTCCCATCAGTATACTCAATGTCGGTGAATTCCACCCGGGTATAAAACCGGCGCAAAATATCAGGAGTGAACCTAGGAACAGACTGGTTGTCACACTGGGAATGACCAATCTGTCATTATTTTTACTCCGTTTCATCAGTGTTCATTATTCTACTGTCAAAACGTAGTGACTTTCACCTGCTACTCACAGCTCGTGGCGGCAATGTACTCCCACATAGCCGATCCTTCAGGACTCGTGTACCTTACTTTTCCAGAATCTTTTCCCATCTTTTGATGTTCTACTTATCGCGTGTCTCGTCGAACAACCATTTGGATAGGAGGAAAAAATGGCATTTCTTATATAGAGAACGGTTTAATCAGCAAGATCTCCGTGATAAGATTGACTTGTGTAATCAGGCGCTGTTGAATAAATTATGAGCGTTTTAAACCCAAATTCTCACGTTAAATTCATTAGTTTGTTATGTAAGTACAGTAGGATCAAGCCTCCTGTCTTCACGAGTTTACAACGGCCTAAATAATGACGAAGAACATTTTCCACTGCTTGTTTGGCTCGGGAGCAGAGGACCAACCTCCGGGTTTTCGATTCAGTTGAAACTTTGGGAGTAGCTTATTCAGGCCTTGAAACGAGCCCCGTGCTACCCAAGTTTATCTCATAGGCCTTTTTCTTCTCGGCGCGCGCCAAATTCTAGTGGCGTCGAGGGCTCCGTCGGCGACCGATCTCAATTTCGTCGATTTCGCCCGGACTTGATCGAATGACAAATTCTCGATGAAAATTAGCCAATTCACATTGGAAGCATGTGATTTCTCCTATAAATGTAGTAATTTTCATCGTCCAAATAATCAAAACTCACTTTTCAGGA
Organism: Phymatocera aterrima; assembly: GCA_963170745.1. Lineage (NCBI taxonomy): Eukaryota > Metazoa > Arthropoda > Insecta > Hymenoptera > Tenthredinidae > Phymatocera > Phymatocera aterrima. The sequence continues at coordinate 10,890,798 of OY720664.1, forward strand.
AGCAAAGCGATGGAATTCAGCGTTGGATAAATCATGGCACCACGCCGGTGTATCTCTCCATGTTTTCGTGTTTTCTCGGAGGCTGCTAAGAAAATTGAATGTGTTTCGAACGCATATCGTACCAAACGGAATCAACGGTCATTCCATCTCTTCGAGCGCCCTATGTCGTCAAATAGAGTTTTTGACGCCCGGCATAACGTGACCCGACCCCCTGCGCTAACGCCTTAACGATTCTATTATAATATGATCGTTTCTCTGTCTCCGATTCATCGAAATAATAGTCGTCAAACTCAAAAATTACGCTCTTATTCCTGGAAATATCTATCACTTTCTTGGCTATGAAGATCGTAATCGGTAATCGTTGGTCTGATCAGCTCTAATTAATTCTTCCGCCACGCCGATCTTACTTTGAAAATTTACTCTGAAAACTCCGGCACGCTTCCGGCTCCGTGGAACGCAAGAGAGTAGGTATCGCAAAGCTCATGAAAGTGCGTGCCATCTTTCGTACAGTGAGAAAAGCAGCGACACCGAGTATGAAGAGTATCTCAGTTTTCATCGTGGTATGTACCACAAACCATGATTCTATCACCCCGCGAAATTTTTGAAAGGCAATTTCACCCAGATACATATGTGGAATGCAGTGAATCAAGCCCAGGGAGAAGCTAGCGATAAATCCCGCCGCGAAAAGGACCTGGCCAGAAATGGGAAACATTTATCATTGCCATCGAAAGACAAAATAAAGACCAGCCAGAATGAAATTTGCCGTCGTCAAGTAGTAATCGTCGGTATACAAGAAGTCAGGATAATTTTTTTTTCGCTAGACTTACCAGCCACGAGACTGACGAAGAGAGGCGCAACAGCGTAGCCTAAAGTGATCAAACTTGACGGTGCTGAATCAAGTGCTTCCGTCCGTATCAGTTTATCCGACGTCACTGAATTCCAACCGTCTGTACGACCGAGGTAGAATATTAGGAGTGAGCCTAGAAACGCGGATTATCATCTCATCGTCAATGTCAAAATGTGATCTGAATTCGACTGCTACGTACAGCCTGCCGTGGCCAATGTATTCCATAAAAGTGAAGCCTTCAGGACTGGCCGAACTTTTTCTATCGGATTTCGGCGCCGTCTTGGAATTCGAAGTCTTTCACGAAGAAAGTAGGACTCTCGTCCTGGCTCTATGAGCAACTATCGGACCCGCACAGAAAGTCTCTCATTTTATACGAGGAGCAGTCTAATCAGTTTATACGATTCATGCTATAATAACGACGCATTCATTTCGAGGGCCATGAAACGGAGCTAGGACGATTATCAGAAGGTTTTTTTCCTGTCTCTCTCTTCATTGATCAACTTCGAGTGGTTGAAAGTTTCATGAAATTTTGAGGAGAAAGAACAAAAAACAAAAAAAAACAAGGAAAACAAAAATTGATTCACGAATGTACACGTTGAGGAGGAAATGTGATCAATTTCGCCGTGTATTTATTCAGCGAATGAGTAAATATTAGATATGATTCAAATAAACAGCGGTTAACGTCCGCTGGTATTTATTCGCAGGATCCAATCCGTATTCGAATGTATATACGAGCAGTGGATGTATTTGATGTGAACAACGAATATAAAGATGAATCGAATGTTTATTTTCACAGTGTGCTGTAATTTCGAGCAAGCATCTCGAGCGAAACACTCGAAAGATGTAATGTTTGCCACAGCTAAGGTGTATGTACATACCTATACATAAATCATATGAATGCACGTGTTATAAACGAGGTGCGGAAGACGCTCGTGTGGGTTGTTCACACGTTTCTATTTAAAGATAGCTTCAGTACGCAAAAGAGTACCAATGATAACACCGGTATCACTTTTATTACCATGAGTCTTCACGTTTGCCACTATTTGAACAGAAATATACCTGTAATATTTCTCACCGGTGAAGAAAAAAAGCTCAGATTATCGAGTTCAAAAAAACTGTCAAAAGTGAATGTCTCAGGGTTTCAACGTTTCCAACGTGACATTCGACTCCTCGTGTCAACCATGACGCAGGTAACAATCCGCAGCCTCAGTGGGTTGCCAATGAAATTTATCATGCGTTCAGATCTCTTTGGATCTCGAACAGTGTTTTTCCCTTCGTTTCCGGAAGGACCTTCAGAATAACCGTGGTGCTAATCCACGTGTTGGCAAAGTAGAAGAACATGGGCATGCAGTGACCGAAGTTCCAGGTCTCCGCCACCATGAGGTAAGACTTGACGCCGGCAGTGGCGAAAATTCCGCCGCTGACACCGATGATGCAGGTTGCCAGCCCTTTCACGTTTGAATCAAGGGTTTCCGACTGAACTACGTGCTGCAGCGGCGCCAGACCAATGTTCAGCGCGACGATATTCAGGAAAACGGCACACAGAGCGTACGTTGCGTACGGACTTACATCTATCTCGGTGTACTCCATAATATAAAAGTAGACGGCGATGGCCAGTAGGCAAAATCCACTGATCAGGCCCGAAATGAAAATTAAGGGCCTGCGTCCGAGTTTGTCTATGACAAAGGCCGTCGCGATGTTGCAGATGATTTGGAGAATAGCGACCACCATGGTACAGACGTGGGCTGAGATTGGAGTACGCATTCTCTTGAATATGGTATGACCATATACCATTAATGATATGTAGCCACCCAACTGAATTATCATTGCGAACACGAGGTTTAAAAACAGCGCCTTTCGGTTACCACGCACTTTGAACAGTTGACTTAAAGCACTGGGTTGTGGCTGGGTGCCGTCGTCGTTGGAGTCCGTGGCGCTCCCGCCCTTTCGGCTAATGGTTTTTTTGATCAGCTCCAGTTCTTCCGTGACGTCAGTCTTGCCTCGAAGCTTTTCCAAGGCACCCTCAGCCTCTTCCATCTTGCCTATCATAGCGAGGAAGTACGGGGACTCGGGGATGAAACTGACCCCAATCGTGGTGATGATCGTGATGCTTAGGCAGATGCATGCGGTCGTTGGTACGGAGAGGTAGGGCACGATCACGAACATGAACAGTACTCCGATGTTTATCATTGTACCGCAAACCATTCCTATTGCTCCGCGCAATTTTGCGGATGCTATTTCGCCCAAGTACATCTGTGGGAAGCAGAGTATCATGCCCAGGGAAAGGCCGGCGATGAACCTTGCCACGAAAAGAACCTGGCGAAAAGGACCAACAGTTTACTCGACGAACTTTACACATTTTCAATTGACAATGTTTTGAAAATGTTTACTGATATCAGCGAGTTTGATTCACGAGTTCATCAACTTTCGACGGCAATCGCGTACCCACGCGCGGTATATATATTTCGAAAATTTCTTCGCTACTTACGATGACGTGGTTAGCGACTGCTACCAGCCCCCAGTTGATGACCGTCGGGATACCGATTACTAGAAGACTCTTCTTTCTGCCAAGCTTTTGAGCCATGATTGTGGCAAGCGTCGGCGCGATAGCGTGACCCAGAGCAGTCATACTCGATAAAGTAGATGCATCCGAAGCATTCAGAGGCATCGGCGAGCTCGGATCCATGAGTATATCCAAAGTTGGTGAATTCCAGCCGGCTATGCAGCCGACGCAAAATATCATGAGCGCACCTAGGGAGGAGGATTATTGTGCCGATGATGATAAATTCTTCTCCTTTATCCGGGTAAAGTTGACCCCTCGATTAATGCGATCGTCTCAATTACAGGATGTAATTGGCATTTGCTACTCACAGCTCATGGTAGCGATGTACTCCCAGGTAGCCGATCCTTCGGGACTCGTGTACTTTCCTTTTTCTGTATCCTTGCTCATTTTGATAGCTCGTGTGCGGTCACCGATATGCGAATGTCGCCCGCCTTTTGCAGCAACTGTTTGTATCTCAAGGCAAATGGAACATTTCACAGAAGAATCTGTCTTAATCAGCAAGTTCTCTGCGATAGGCTCGATGTGTGTAATCAGGTGTTGTGGAATAATTTATAGGTGCGCTTACTTCGAATAACTGAGTTACACTTAGAGTATAGTTCGTTCCGTTAACTGGAATGATGTACGCTCTCCTTATTCATCGTACTGTGAACCGCGTACGACCGAATGATAATAAATCATATTTACTACTGCGTCATACACTGCCTCGATGATGACGGACAGGAATTTGCTATCGGAAGAAGCATACTAGAGTAGATGATTGTTCAAAATCTTCTCTACGTAATCATTTTGCAAATCCTCTCTGCTGTAAGCGACCGCTCTCATATTTCTACACCCTATCGATGTCGCTCAGCAGACTCTGGACCCACTGCTTTCAAATTAGAGCACATCTAATTACCGACGAAATCATTTGGACTAAATATCCACATAAGTTTATTTCAACATACGTATCAGAGTAAAGTGAATCACTCGCTGCAGCGCAGGTCGTGGTCGCAGTTTAGTGAGCGTTTAATTTTGATTCTTGTAGTGACGTCTTTCTTTGCATACCTCGATAGTAATGGCAGTTGCAACGAAGAAACGAGGAAGCTTTCGCACGAGATGTCTGATTTTTGTGACGCTATCACGCGTGCGAAAATATGGATTCCGATTCCTACAGATCGCGGTAGCGAGGCTCTCCCTGTTAACCGAGCCTCCGGGACTCGTGTACCTTCCTTTTCTCGAACCTCTACGCATTTCAGACTATCGTGCGATTCCCGCGGAGACAGACGTCCCGTGTCTTGTCCATTGACTATCCGGATCCCGAGAACGGCGACAAGTTTTAGAGAGGAATCGATCTAATCTGCAAAATCCCTGCGGTGAGATTGACGCGCGTGGTTGGACAACGTGAAATAATTCATAATTTCGCGCTCAGTGTATTATGAACTAACCGCGCTAAAAAATCAGCAACGGATCACACTCGATCCTCGGGTAAAATACAGCCACCATTTATTTCCAACAGGTTTTTACTACTTACAGTACACTGGATAAAAATTGCAAGTTTCCTCACCTCACTTAGGTACTCTCTCACATCTCAACTCACTACCTGCAGAATCAAAGTCTGGGCAACTGCTTTGAATTTCATCTCTTTATTTCATACTACTTTTCATGTAAATTTACGTGTACACAGAATAGATGCCATAAACAAAATAGGACTTTTGAAAATCTCATTCGTAATGAGAAAATCTTTGCGGGTAGGCTAGAGAAACGGATGGATACATACGTATTCAAGTGCTAGATCAGTTTAGAGTCAGTAGAATGGACGGGTGTTGGAGTTCGAGTGGAGAACTCGAAATAAGGATTATTACTTGCAGGTAAATCACTGGCACAAATGTAATCATATGGGTTGATAATTAGTTCGAGAGACAATCCTTGCCTGGAATGATGCGCATACTTCGAAAGATGAGAGGTGACGGGTCAGCGCAGCGCAGCGGTCCGGACGGACAAAGAGCTTGTGAAATTAGTATGGGAGCAGAAGAAGTAGATATTATAAATTTTGACGTAAGGGGAATGATCCCCGACCAAAATGAGAGTCTCGCTCCGATCGAGGAGTTATGGATCAAAGTATAGTAGGCCGGAGGAGTCTGGAGGTCCACTCATACTGTCAGACGAAGATCCCATCGAAACTTCAAATCGATTTGGGACTAAGTGCTAAATCTGTTCTAAAGTTTTCTATAAGATATATCAAAAGTTGTGGAAAACTTTTTTCGCGGAGGCAAATCCTTGAGGGTTCTGCTCGAGATACTTTGTATACCTGTAAGGAGTTCCTTAAAACAGTATAAAATGGTTGAAAATTTATTTATAAAAGTTCGTCGCGCTTAATTTTCGTTATTCTTAGTCGTTCTTCCGATGAACTGTGATTTCTAGAGTCTCTCCGAAAGCTGGCTATCTCGCGTTCAGATCTCTCTGAATCTCCAACAGTGTTTTTCCTTTCGTTTCGGGAAGCAGTTTCATTATCAATGCAGTGCAGATCCACGTGATGGCAACAAAGCTGAAGAATGGTAGAGAGTGACCGTAGCTCCAGGTCTCCGCTATCATGAGGTACCACTTGACGCCTATGGTGCCCATCACGCCAGAGCTTATACCGATGATGCACGTTGCCAGTCCCTTCACGTAGGTGTCAAGGATCTCCGACTGAATGACCATGAGCAGTGGCGCCAGGCCGAAATTCAGTGCGACTATATTGGCAAAGACTCCGAAGAGCGCGTATATTGCGTACGGAGTGATGTCCACCTTGGTGTACTCCATGAAGTAGAAGTAGACGGCAATTGCCAGGAGGCAACCGCCACTGATCACACCGGAAACGCAGATTAGAGGCTTGCGCCCGAGTTTGTCGATGACAAGGGCCGTCAGGATGTTGCAGAGGAACTGGAGAATGGCGACTATCATTATGCAGACGTGACCAGGAATTCCAGTTTTCATTTTTTCGAATATTATCTGGCCATATACCATCGTTATTATGTAGCTGCCGAACTCGGACACTATTGCGAACAGAATGTTGATAATTAGCGCTTTCCGGTTTCCGGGCACGGTGAATAATTGATTGAAGACACTGGATTTCGGGATGTCACCCTCTCCGCGGACCTCCGTCCCCGTTCTCTTCCGGCTAATTGTCCTTTTGATCAAAGCCAGTTCTTCCGTGACGTCAGTCTTACCTCGGAGCTTTTCCAGGGCGCCTTCGGCCTCGTCGACCTTGTCTACCATGGCAAGGAAGTACGGGGACTCGGGAATGAACCAGACGCTAATCATAGCCATGGTCGCAATGATTAAGCAGATGCCTGCCGTTTTTTGTACGGACAGGTAGGGCACGATCACGAACATGAAAAGAATGCCAGCATTCAGCATGGTCCCGCAGACCATCCCTATCGCACCGCGCAATTTCACTGATGCAATTTCGCCAAGATACATCGGCGAGAAGCAGACTATCAGACCCAGGGAAAGGCCGCCGATGAATCTCGCGATGAAAAGAACCTGGCGAGAAGAAATGAGAGCGTTTTCGGTGAATCTGCGGGGTCGTTTGGTTTCCCGCACTTCGAAGTAATGCTCGACATAAGAAGATCGAACCAACCGTGATCCGTTGAGTGACTGCGATTAGTCCCCAACTGATGATGGTCGGAATACCAATCGCCAGAAGACTGTTTCGCCTGCCGAGCTTGTCAGCCATGACCATGCTGAGTGCCGGTGCCACAGCTTGACCCAAAGCTCCCATACTAGACAATGTAGATGCGTCCGAGGAACTCAGAGCGTTGGGTGAGTCGGGTTTCATGAGTATAGCCAACGTTGGTGAATCCCATCCGGGTATACAGCTGACGCTGAATATCAGGAAGGCACCTAAATTGCACAGGGAATATCGTGTCAAAATTCATTGATCATTCCCGTTCATCAACAACGAGGAGACCTTGCGTGATTCAAATTTGCCAACTTACAGCTCATGGTAGCAGCGTACTCCCACGTAGCCGAGCCTTCGGGATTTGTGTACTTTCCTCTTTCTGAATCCTCACTCATCTTCGACGGCAAAGATAAAATCTGTTGCTCCGATTATGGCAGTCAGTAGAATTCCCACGGCAATACCAACGTGCGCAGCTAGATACAGATAGTGAGGAAAAACAATATGTTCTTATTATAATTGCGTTCAAATCTCATTTCCACACTTCGATGTGCGATGGCTCTGTTCTAACTAGTGCGTCATACTTTTTCGTACACATCGTACGGTCCGACTCCATAAAAACCGGAGTATCTGTAGAACGAGGGCAGCTAATGTGAGCCGCGATATAGATTACAACTCACATGAATAGGCCACTTTATAAACGGGGAGATAGTCTGAGAGATCAACTCCCGATCGGTGGTGTGCTAACTAGGTATATAATTGTAAGTGCGCGTACATATCCGTGATAGGCTCCATCGAGGTTGAGTTGTGAGGTAAGTGCGACTACACCTGAATGTTTTCTTCTTCGGTCGAGTCGGCCTTGGATTTTTCGACTTTACGACTCTATGGTAGGCGCGAACTAATTGCACGAAGATAATCCTATGCTATTGTAAATTCGCGGGAAGCTTTACGCTGTGATAATTGAAGAGCCGCCTCCATGATTGCGGATATTTCTTCACGGACAACATCCTACATGGACGTAATGAGTGATCGATAAGATTTTCGAAAAAATACTGGCACTTTCGTTCATATTCGAATAATCAAATTTCTAATCGCTTCGCTCTCTTTCACCGCAGTATCGAAAAGAATTTCATGAGTGCGGTATAACGGAGAGAGGATGCGATTCGCAGTCATGTGTATAACTACCAGAAATATTGTGAGATATTATTTTCAAAATTCATCTAGATAACTGCAGAAATCTTCACTTCGTTGTGCACAAACCGTTTCACCAATACGTACGCGTGTATGTACGTAAGTAACAGACATGTGTGCGTGTCTCATGCAGGGTTGGTTGTTTAATTAATGAGATACTGCAACATTGATTTCTCATTGAACGAGGATTTAATTGAGAAGCAAACTTCGATATAAAGCTTATTTGTAATTGTAAGACAGCAGTTTCAAGTCTTAAGGAGCTAACAAAGGCCGATTTGCACCCATTGTCGCCTGGTGTCTATCACTTCGGAAACGCGAACCGTCGCCACTCCCACATCGCGCGACCGATCCGGACGAAACTTTGTGGATTGGGTGCGGTGTTTTGGCAGAAAGTGGCTGAGTATTACATCTCGCTGTAATTTTGTTATAAATTCCGAATTTTTTCGTCAATTTAAAATTTTTAGGTTAGGTTCGTTCGTAGGTTAGATTGGACGGATTTGAATTTCTGATCAAACTCTCCAACGATCCGTAGAGATGAAATACTCGGCCAGTTTCTGCCAAATAGTGCATCAAATCCGCAAAGTTTCATCCGCATCGGTTGCGTGGTGTAAAAGCGCCGGCGAATCGCGTTTCCGAAGCGATAACAATAATATACTAAATAACAAGTAACGACGAGTTCGAGCGCGTCTAATATCGATGTAAAACTCACATGAGTAGAACGATGCTTTTTTGTGATCGAAGAATGAGTGAATCGTCTCATGATCCGTTCTTTTTTTTTCTTCGCAATCTTATTTCGCTTCTGTATTTCCTCTGTCAAAATTCTATAATGTACTCCCGCGGAGAGTTGCCAATGGGTACTATCTTTATCTGAACGTTTCACGTGCACGTTGAGGAAAAAAATTGACCGTATTTACAGGCTCAACGATAACGAGGCGGAGCTTCGGCGTCTCTCTATCTAAAGTCTTCACCTTTCTCGCGTTATATTTCCAAGGCCGCTGGCCCTCTCGCTTTCGCTGTGTATGTGCATTGAGCCGGTCCCTTATCTGACAATTAGTGGTACAGAATTTCAAAGAGTGGGGGGGGACTCTGTATGTGATTTAGACCGTAGCACACGCTCCTGTGTATTTGTGCTGATGATAAAAAACGACTGAATTAAACAATGAAGACATGAAATAGCGATCGGAGAACGGAATTATCACAGAAAGCGTAATCCTTGTTTCGACAGACTCTTTCTCGGGTCGCGTGGTTTTCTTTGTCTTTGTTTGTTTTTTTATGTTGTTTTCTTGTATTTCACGTAAATCAATTACAAACATGCCAAAGCGCAGACGTAGGCACGTATGTACGTACATCATACATGTACATACCTACGTGAAATTCATATCCAAAAAACAATAAATACTACTTACTAGATACCAATGCGTACGCGAAGGTTTGGGAAACTCGTCGCCAGCGTTGGTGGGCACCGCGCGCTGGTTGAACGTATACCTACGCATTTCGCAAGTCACCGCCGTGACAGTTTCTCTGCTAGTACAATCGCACCACGTGCGCAAAGTAAATTCAGGCTTGATGATTCTGGATTTGGAGAATGAGATCGTGAACAATATTTACAGCGCGATAAGAGAGGAGCTTAATATCTATTCGCGTCCCATGTGAACGGTTTGCTCTTCTCAGCTATTACAATGCCGTCGCGCCGACAACCTTCAATTTTCCAGATAGCCGATCAAATGAAGTGAAAAAAAAAGAAAAGGAAAAAGAAAAAACCCAGTCGAAACAACAAACTGGTCCCTTAGAACGACTTTTTTCTCGCGTCATCCGTATTTTACCGCTCTGTTTGTTCGTTCGCGTGTCACAGTCGCGTAAAGTATGCATTGAGCTCACGCATTGAGCTCCTTTTGTATTTGTAAAAAGGTTTTTCCCTTAGTTTCAGGGAGTAGCCACATCATCCATCCCGTGCATGCCCACGTAAAGAATGCGAAAGCAAGAAAAGGAACAGAATGACCAAGGCCCCAAGTGATTGCCACTACGAGATAAAATTTCACAGCAAACGTGCTCAGCAGTCCTCCGACAACCCCGAAGACGCAGTTAGCCAAAGCTTTTATATCGCTTTCGAATATCTCCGATACGACAACTGTCTGTATCGGCATTAAACCAATGTTTGCGGCTACGACAAGGACGAAAATTGCACAGAACGGTATCATCGCATGCGGCTTAACATCCACGTCCATGTACTCCATGAGGTAAAAATATACGCCGATAATTATCAGACATACTCCGCTGATCGAGCCTGACACGAATAACAAAGGCTTGCGGCCTAGTCTGTCGATCAGAAAAATAGTGATTACGGCTGTAACAAGCTGCAGCAGGGCTACGATCATCATGGACACATGATTATCGATGTCGATTCCAATACCGGAGAAAATCAGGTGGCCGTATGTCATTACAATCACAAATCCACCGAACTGGTGACTGCATGAGAACAGAAACATTATTAAGAGGGCTTTGCGGTTGCCGCGGATGGTGAGGAGTTGTTTGAAGGTGCTGATCAGCTTCTTCGGGGATCTTTCCTCTCCGATTTTGTCCGGCGTCTCGCCAGGAGATTCACATCTGTGTACCAGGGTGGCTTTGATCAGCTCCATTTCCTCCGACACGTCGTGTTTACCACGGAGTTTTTCGAGCGCGGCTTCGGCCGCGTCGGTTTTACCGATCATCGTCAAATAGTACGGTGATTCGGGCATGAACGAGAAAGTTATTACAAATAACACCGTCATCGACATGCATATGCAGGAGGATGCTCCAACCGAGACGTAGGGGATCACAACCATAACCGACAATACTCCGATGTTGAACATTATCTCTGAAAGCATTCCGAAGCCACCTCGTAAATGAGGCGATGATATTTCACCGAGGTATTGCGGACGGATGCACATCGCCAGACTGATCGCTAATCCAGCGACGAATCTACCCACGAACAAAACCTGGATAACCGGCAAATGCGACGTTTGCTCGTTCGTTAATTTGAACATGAAATTGGAAGAAGAAGAAGAAGCAGAAGTAGAAGTAGAAGAAGAAAGACCAGAAAAGAAACTTGCCACAACGTGCGTCGCCACTGCTATCAATCCCCAGCTGACAATGAACGGTACTCCGACCATCAGGAGGCTAGTTTTTCTCCCGAACCTGTCGACCATGAGAATGGTTAACGGTGGACCCAAGGCGTGACCAAGAGAAGCGAGGGCAGCCATAGTAGATGCGTCTGACGACGTTAGAGCGATGGGGGAATCAGGTGCCATGAGTTTACCCAAAATTGGTGAGTTCCATCCGACCACGTTGCCGATACAGACCGAGATAATGGTGCCTGTTGTTCAAAATTTTCGTAATCATACGAGAGGATGAAAGGAAATCGGTGTATTCTATTCGATTTTCTACTCACAGCAGACCACGGACACATATTCCCAGGTATGTGAGCCTTCGGGGGCTTTGTACTTTCCCTTCTCAGAGTCTTTGCCCATGTTTATGATTTTGGTATTATTTGTCGAACCGAGAGGCGAGCTACGTCCGACACGAGAGGGCCGTCGATCATAACTCTCAAGATTTCGAGTGTCGAGCTATTTTATATCTGATAAGGTGATCGCGAATTGCATGTAACTGCAAACCACGCATGTGCGTCGCACGGCTTTTCATAATTTATAACCTATTCATTATACAGAGAGCGTTTGAACAAGTCTTGGGAAATGTTGTTAGCTGTTTGAATTACATTATTTCCTGCCTGCATGATCCCGTGACGGTGCACGTAGGCGTATACGTCTCTTCCAGAGGAATACCTAATAGCTGTGGGTGGTCGGGTGAATCAAATAACTCATCGCAAGTGCATCGTCGGGTCGCGTTATTGACAATATTTAATTTTGAATTATTTCCGGAACGTAGCTAGCGAGCGTCGAGCCAGCCGATGATAGTCAGCCTCGCTTTCCGCATGTCTTCGCGGTCATGAACATTGAGAAGATAAACAAAATGAAAAGACGAGATAAAAAGCTCTGAACCATTATCACTCGGCCGATTGGCTGCAGTGGAATCTCTGAAACAACGCGAGAAGCTTCTTTTTTTAATTCTCTTGGTGCCAATTCGGTGGACGATGTTTACCCGCGTCGCGAGATGTATGCCGACTCGGTATATGTACGGGCCAGAGAGGCAGCCGGGGGTTACTGAAGATGCCAACCGAGATGCCTCCGTCGAATTCGACGCGGTATCGTATATCGGAGAAGAATCTTCGCGTTCATAATTTTCTCGGGAAGCTGCTTGAACAGCTCCATCCTGATAGGATAGAGATAGATAAAAACGGGGGAAGCGGAAGGGAAGGAAGGACCGGGAAGAAGACAGAGAGAAAGAGGAAGAAAGACAGGAAGATTCAGAAGAATAGAGAACGGAAAGAATCGGCGATAAAAATTCAAGTCACGAGTTGTGTGTACGGGGGGAGGATTCCGGTTAAGTGTTCGTGTGGGGACCGTCCCTTTCTCAAATTAAGGTATAAAATCGGGGGTGCCATATCCCACAAATTTTCCTTCCCCTTCGGCATCCGGTACGAAATTTCATCATTTTTCATTCTTTAAACGTAGTTGAGAATTTAATCGACGAAAAATGCAATCAAATTTGATTATTCTCTTCCTCTTTGTTGTTCGGGCTTTTCTTTCTTTCTTTCTTTCTTTCTTTCTTTCTTTCTTTCTCATCCGATGAGGAGAAGAATCGAAGACTGGCTATATTCTTGCGGAGGAGCGGGGGGCCTGCGGAGGTCCTTCGGATCGATGGTCTCTGGGCATCCCGGAGGCCGTTCAGAATTGATATTCGTGGTTCGTATCTCGTCTGCAAACTTCGTTGGAATTTGAACTACCGCATAACAATGTGTCTGGCGGAAACACGTCGTCTAGAACGGTCAAGGGTCGGTGGTCACTTCGCTCGAGCGGGTAATAATGGGTAACAAACGCGTCCGAGCGTCGGCGTCGGGGTGACCCGTTTTACCGCATCAACCGCGATTAACCAATCGTTGAAGAAACAAGAGAAGGATATAAGGGAAAAAGTGGAGGAAAAATCCTGCAGCTATCAGTTTGATTGATTTCATTCTGGTGGGAGCGAAATGGTAGCAAAAATCACAACGGGCGTTTCCACGCGGCAATATTACTCCACGGGCTGCTATGAGACGGTGCGTTTAATCAGAGGCCCGTGACCCGCCGCGCCGCGCCACGCCGCGCCGAGCGCCCGTCCCCGTAGATATTCCCGATACCTTTGATCTACGTCAAAGGGGACCAGTCGCCAATGGCAACAGGGTATTCGAAAGCAGTTCAACAGAGGAGTATAACTAGACGAGTAATGTAATCGCGATGCGGGGATCGGGGATCGGGGATCGGCGATCGGATGGATGTGGGCGAATGAAAAAGCGCTCTCACGTTTATAAACGGCTCTCGTTTTCCGAATCCTTTCTTATTTTTCACAGCCTTTTTATGATTCTTGGTTTTTTTTTTTGTTTTTGTTCTCCATTTTCCTTTTCCCTTATTCCTTATTTTTGGAACTGCGAACGAACCTCCGAGCACATTCTTTCGAACGGTGCAGCGTTATCGATTCCGTACCGTAGGATAAAATGAAGAAATGGAAAAGACAGGCGTCCCCCAGGTGATGATCGGCTTTACCTCGGATGACAACGGGAGGGTGTGTTCTCGTAGGCTTACACGTTACTTGAACAAACATAGATAGAGCGGAAGCTGAAGCTAAATTGTCCTTGTGTTGTGGCTCGCAGCCCCCGCGCACAGTCGCATCAGCGGGCTTAACGATCTACGGTATACAGGGTTAGCAAATACGCCAGACGTTTGGCAAATCAATGAATTCATTCGTGAACTACTATCAGATTATTCGAAATTGCCGTATAAAACCGGGGAATGGCGGGACTTTTTTTTTCCACTTTTCATCCGACGCGACGGTCTATCGGACGAAAAATCTGCCGGATCCAGGGTGGAAATGGATTGAAATTCGGCGGATTTAAAAAGAGGCAAACTATTATTTATTACGTACGTCGCGTTGTCACGGCAATAGACGTGGGCACATGCATACATATGATTTTGTACTCGAATGTAAATCCGTGTTGGTATAGTAGCGCTACGAGCTTAAATATTGAACGTTGTGACCAGAGCTTACGCCTCTCGGACTACCACGTTCGTTCAACGTTCTCTGGTGAACGGGAGACTCCCTACAGCTCGTCGGTTCAAATCAAATAGCGTTACGAATTTCAAATGGAAACTAATTGCTTTCCTGCTTTACTTATACAGTTATACTGCAGTTATACAGTCGCAGTGGCGGATTTAACAAGCTTCGGCAAACCCGCCCTGCATATATAGGTATAGGTACGCATGTACGTACAAACAAACTTTACTCTGCACTGCAGAGGTCCGAGGCTCGAACGTAGCTCGAATTTCGCGGATCACATTGGAAATAAATTTAAGGAATTTTCCGCACGGATACTGCATCTCGCTGCTTCCCTTACTCTTTCGTCGGCAGTTCTCCGCTCTCACAGACGGCCGGGGCCGCTCCTACCTGCAGTGTTAACTGTTGGGTCCTAGGGCACCGGAGGGGCTCATTTACCTTGTTGAATGGTTTCGACCGTTCGGACGAAGCGCCGAGCGGTATATATGGGACCGAATGATTTCAATTCCAATTTGAAATTCAATTTCAAAGTCCGAAGTAGGGAGTCTAGGCTGCTGAGGTAGGGTACGACGGAGTACGCAGGTATCTGCACAGGGACGAACCGTTCTTCCCTCCTTTGTGAATATAGAGATGAAGGTATAAATAATATGGGTTTGTTAAAAATTCAGAGATCTATTTACCGAGCCTCCTCCTCCATCTTCCTATCCGTGCGCGCCTATTCGTCCGCCTGCCGGACGGAGAATCTCGTCCCGTGAACCTGGGGTGAATTTATTATACAAAGAGTTACATAGGTACTCTGCACCTCGATCACTCGTATAAAGAGTTTCTCGCGCCTTGGTCCGGCCTCGCGGAGTGGAAGTAGTAGGTAACTGTCAATAATGTGTCGTGAAAGATTAACGACCACAACCTTTTCCCAAATTTCTTCAGGCCGCGTTTTCCCGCATGGCAATCTAAGAAATAAATATGCCTCACGGGTCACCACTCTCTCCCGGTTTTTATTCCCAGGGGATAAGGCAAACGCTACGGCGAAACTCGCGAACTCCGGAGAACCAACCGAGCTTGAAGAAAGTTATAAAGGAGGGGGGAAAAAGAGTGAAAAGCACGGAAGAGAATTGCAATTTTTTGAATAATAATCGCGGGCAAATATTATACACAT
Organism: Phymatocera aterrima; assembly: GCA_963170745.1. Lineage (NCBI taxonomy): Eukaryota > Metazoa > Arthropoda > Insecta > Hymenoptera > Tenthredinidae > Phymatocera > Phymatocera aterrima. The sequence continues at coordinate 10,906,375 of OY720664.1, forward strand.
GTGACATGTGAAATCGCGGGCATAGGCGCGCATCGAAACGTGAAATTAAAGAGGCGGGGGGGATCTCCGGGATAAAATGAAAGGGGAAAGAAACAGGAAAAAAAATACCTAATCCTATCCTATCCCTTCGACCTGATTAAAAGAACTTGATCCGGAGACGGGGAATCTTTGAGTCCTCCTGACTTTTCGATCGCGCGAAAATCCCTGGAGATTTGGATACTCGTCTTATTAATCCGCCGCCTCGGCGAAAGGCGGAGCAATGATAAACTCGATATGAATTGTAAATATCGGCGCTGAATTTCGTCGTGCCTCATAATCGCGCTTAGATTATGTTTGTAAGTTCATTATGCGACGGACTTCACCGTCGAAGTAGCTATACTCGTACTTCCGGTGTTCGCGTCAGAATCCTCCAGGTATCTCAGTTTCAGGGGTTCATGAAATTCTTATGAAAGATCGCCAATTTGGGACTGGGGGCTGTTGTTAAACGGACAATACGCAGCCGTCAAACCCCGATTTTGGTCGCAGGATCATTCCAAGGGTTCGCGCAAGGACCGGTCGTTAAATGTCTAGTTACAACTACCAACCAGGGTTCAGGAGATAGCTGAAATTGTCCAATTCCCCGAGGAGGAGGAAGGGAGGGAGGGAGGAAGGGTCGCACCGCGAGTTCTCATGTTCAAAATTATGTCTAATCACAGCGAATAATTGGCGATTATTTATTAGAACGAAAATTTTCTAACTGTTAGTCTTCATCATTTATCCGTTCTCCGTTTTCTCGTTTTCGTGCTTCTTCCTCTCTGCTCGAACGCCGAGTGCGCGAGGCCTCGGTTTTTTCATAATTTAGATTTCCTTCTGCTTTCCGCTGTACCTATATACCTGCACAGCCCGGTATTTGCCCTCAATGAAAAAGAATGTTTTTTTTTCCCGGCAATTTTTCCTTTGATAGGAAGCACACGCGCCTTTGACTGCTGGTCAAAGAGAAATAGAAATGAAGGAAGTGGGAAACGAAGGGAATAAGGGTCGGGAAGGGTAGCTACGGAACACAGTATAATGGCGAGGACTTCTTCAATTCGATGGACTTATGCGTGATCATTGCATCAGCGGAGACTGCAAATTAACCAAAAAGGTTTTTTCTCATCTGGCGGTTTTTTTGTTTTGTTTTGGTCTTTCTTTTTCCTCCAAGGTAGGTAATAGCGGCGACGAGAACGGAATTGCGTAGCGTGAAAAAATTTCACCCCTCCTCATCCCGGATTCGGAAATTTATGAAATTTCTTTTCCACAGGAGCAGAAAACGAAGGAAATGTGCGAGGAACGAGAAAAAAAAAAGAGGAAAACAAAAATTAACAAAGCTCCGCCGTTGAATCGTGAAATTTTTACCCCAAACTGTACGGGGCAAGGTAGAACAAAACCCGTTGCGCATTTTATCCCTCAAAACGAATACAAGAGAGTGGATGTGCTGCCCGAGCGCGGAGTACTGTTTAAATAGGACTAATTCTATAGTTCAGGGGCGAGGCCGTTCGTCGGGCAATATTATAACGGGCATTCAAATTTTACGGTGAATGACGGATGAATTACGGGCGCGAAGAAGCGGCGGCGTGAGGGGGGCAGGAGAGAGAGGTTGTTATATTCTTCCTGAAATCAAAAAGCTCGATATAGAGGTGTGTGCAGGTTTTAGGTACCCGTAACTCAATCCACTCAGGGCACAAGCTTCAGAGAGACCTGCTGAAGTATTTACCAAGAGTAGGTAGGTACCTACCTACCACGGGGGGAATAATCCTCATGGCGTAGCATCAGCTCGACTCGCGCTTGATCAAATTCCCCTCAATTTTTAATCTCTTATCGAAATTTATTCAAGTTTCATATCCAGGGGTGTTCTTCTCTTGCGGCTGTGGAGAGGGAGAGGCAGCTGGCCCCCTACTGTTTCAATTAAAAATTGCTGTCAGGTGGAATTTTTGAAAGCGGAATTTTAACGAAAGGCTCGATACGGGTACCGGCTTGGCGGCAGCCCCTTCCTGATATATACGTACGTAGATGCATAATGCTCGGAAATAAAATGATGAAAAGAAAAGCGAAGAACGATGTATCGCGTTCTCACACGACCGCGACGACCGGCTAGCATGGAAATTCCTGGGGCAGGAGGGGGAAATTTATATGCCAACATCCCCTGTCCACGAGCAAGCGAGCGAGTGGGAGTGACGGAAGAAAATTGAGACTGTAAAACAGTAGGTGAAGGTGAACAGCTCGATAAAATTAAAGTATATAGGCATGTCGAGTCGTGCGCGGTAGCTGCGCTCTTGAGCCGGTAATAAAATTAAGAGTGAGGAAGTGAATTTACGTGAAAGTTTGCCGCCGCGGGAACTCCCGGCTCGCGCCTCCCTCGTGCAGGTTGGCGTTTAAGGTGCGATAAACTCGATGCAAATTACATAGCAGTCGCCATCGCCATCGCCGTCGCCGTCGGTCCGCCCCCCATCCTTGATCCTCTCTTCGGTGATTATTTAATCCCGTTATCTCTCGCGAGGCGGATAACCGATCGTCATCGACACATGCTGCAGGTATTGAAAACGTGGCATATTCTCGATAAGTTTCTGGCCTTCCGTTATCCGTGGAGAAACCCGGCGGTTCGCAACGGCAGCGAACAGGAAGATGGACAAAACAGGGCATTGTCCATTCTGAGGCGCATGCAGCAGCTAGCTGTCCGGTTACGCCCGCGCCGGTGAAGTTTGGGAGCAGAACTTCTGTTCGAAGAACATGAACGCGAACATGCCCAGCCGTGACGAAAGTCCGGTATAAGGTTGGTATTCGTGTATACGTGTATACCGCTGCCATGGACAATAATCCGCAGCGCATTCTGGCTGAAACTAAATGTTCTTCGGAGTTTAAACCGCTGTCAGAATCCGCCGCCTCGACTTCTTGTCTAAATTTGACTTCCGTTGAAACCGCATCGTGCGGGCTAGATTTTACTCCTCGCCTCGCTCTCCGAAGACCCAACGCGATACGGAACGTACGCGCCGTGACGTTTCGTTTCAAACGATTCTCTACGTGTATCCGATTGACGATAATTTCCTCAATTGAACGGATGCAACGCAAATTCCGTGCGCGTGATTTCCCGTACATTTCAAACGTTCACGAATTTGAGAAACTTTATTGGAAAAGTGCAGAGCTCGCACAATTTTTTGACTCTGATCGAGGGGCAGATTCTTGCGCCGCGTATATGTGTTTAGGCGTGAGGCAACGAACCAGGAGATTTTGTCTTAACATTCAACGGCCCGAGGTGTCCTCCCTCTACTATATATAGTTTCCAGAGAGAAGTTTGGATAATTTATATCTCAAGGGGTGAATCGCTCTCTCCGCGTTGTTTAGCCGCCTGGAGGTAGATAGAAGCTATACCGGGGGCTAGTAAAGGGGCTGAAGTGCCGATCGAGAAGAATCCGAGCTCGAATTGTTTCGAGAATTTGCCCAAGAGAATTCTACGATCCAGTTTATAGAGGGGATGGAACAAAGCGATCGAGAACCTTTCTCTGCAGGGTCGTAATTAATAATTGGTATCCTTACTTCTCGAGGTAGCTGGGAGACACGAGTTTCGCGCGCGTCCAGAGTCGCGAGGGGACGAAGGAAAACATATGTCAAGTGTTATAATCATCGTCACCGGTTTTCTCCGTCCATTTTTTGACGTATGATGACAAATACCTCGTTGTCGGTTCGTATAATACGTCGCACAGTCTTGTGACCCTCCGGGACCAGAATATACGGGGAAGGGCCATTAATTAACGGATAATTAATTGAATATTAAGGGAGTCTCTGATTAGCGGTGAATTAAGATTTGTTACCGAAGACGAGCCGGGGAGACGCCCCACGCATACGGCGGCGGCGGCGGCGGCGGCGGCAGCGGTTTACCGTTGACGTTAAGGATAAAGTGTCAAAGAAGGAAACGTCGCTTAGCGTCGGCATAAATCAACCGTGAAATAAAATATAGTTCAGCACTTTTCTGAAAGCCATCAATTACCTCGGTCGGGTTCCCCCACTCCGGTCTCCGCGCCCCGAACTCCGAACTCCTTTCTTTTTGCTCTCTTCGTTCTTCTCCAGTCACTACTACTACTACTACTACCGTGCATCGGCTGTATCTCGGACGTAGAGAAAATTGAAAGCTGTCAAAAACTGGCTGTAGAAAGGTTAATAACATCTCAAAGTTTAAAGTTTAAACAGCTCTCCAGACATCTGTTTTGTACCTTTAAATATATACCCATATATCACCTGGAGTAGAAAATAATTTTCATCGTTCCCTGAAAGAAGAATTATACCTGTAACGCATGTATGTGCAGGCAACGCGAGTTGGAACAAATATAATGAAGTCACGGCCAGAGGACTGAGGGCCAGAGCTTTTCGCCACCGGAATATCATACCTACCTCGTACGGCCGCGGCCGGCCCGTTTGTCAATTACGTTTTATTCGATCAAAGGATTTTACAACGGGGTGTCTAACGAGCGGTTTTATTGTCCTCCGTCGTGCAATACGGGAGCTTGAACGTTATCGGGTGCTAAGCCAAAAATATTGGACAACTATTTTATGGCCTGTGGCGGAGGCGGAAAGTGGAAGGTGGATATTTCATCGCTGCCATTGAGAATTATTTACCACCCGGAGGTGTAATATAAAGAAGAGGACCTCCCCGGGGGCTCGGAATGCTTTACACGGTCTTCTCTGGCTCTCGATACTAATTCTCTTCCCATTATTCCCTTCCATCCGGAAAAGTCGATTGATTCGGGCCAAGATCTAATTCGATCTTGAAATAGCGAGAGAAGGAATGAAGTTACGGAAGCTACACCTGCTTGAAAATGGAAAAATCTTTACCCGCCGAACGGCAGATGCCACAATTCACAGGAACGCTTCTCCAGCCTGAACTTTCATTGCCGGAAATGGCCGCGGGGCACTAACAATCCTCTTAGCAAAGGTGCTTAGCGGTCGCCCGAAGTGTCTAGCTTGAAAGGGTGAGCGGTTGGAATACCTGCCAGAATCCCGACACCTTATTATTGGGTTCTTCGAGAATTTGAACCGCGGACAACGAATTCCCGATAGGAAAATCAGAGTACGTTACGGAACCAATTTTCAGGCCACGAGCATGGTCCGCGATTCCTGGACTAAGGCAGTCGAATTTCGAACTAAACTCAAAACTACGGTCCGGTGTATTTTCCCGAATCATTTTGCGTCTCTCGCGTACAGCGATTTCACATTCCTCACTGCAGAGGTCAGTCTGCGACCAATCGGAGATCAGGAATTCTGCAATTGCCATGTTTCTGCTTCTGCATGGTACAAATGTGAATTGGATTGCGAGGTTATGGTAAGCGGGGGGGCCTCCGCGTGTCCCTCGAGAAATCAGCTCAGTAGATGCCATTGTCGACGGTGACGGTGGCGGTTGGTGGTCGTCAATGCGTCTTGTATCGACTTCCAGGCCACGGCGCAGCGCGGCTCACGTCGCATCGTGCAGTGTCTTAGGGTCCAAGATCCCGAAGCCCTGAAGCTATCGGACAAGTTTATGTACCCACCACAGCTTCGTCGCTCTTGAGTTCAAAGGAACTCAAAAGTATATTTATAGCTGATCTTCGGGCCCATGGAACCCTGGGCAACTCCTTTGTTTTCCATGACATTAAATCATCCCTGCATCAGGTCCTGGATCCCTGAAGATAGATACTTTGAGTTTTACCTCGGGCAAATGTAGCCACGTCTTCGCACTGTGAACATTTTCCCAAGATTTTGTAGTACCTCCATTTACTCCCTGCCGCCCCTTCTCCTCCTCCTCTCTCTTTAATTCTCTCTCATCTCTCTATCGCGTAGTTTCCTCCAAGAAACACCCACTGAAGTAGAACTTTGAAGTAAATCCGAGTCATGTAGTATAGGTAGATAGTATGTACGTAGACCCGGGGATATAGAGTTGCACTGGGAAGGTTCCTCCCCCTGCACCTTCCTAATTGGTTGCTCCACGTTGGAGTTTAGACAGAATTGCTTCCTGGTAGTTTATAGAAGTCTAAATCGTCGTAACTGATCCCAGACGTAGTGTACGCGCCTACATAAGCAAGTAATCGGAAGGAAGAATAGAATCCGGAGAAGATGTAGCCGATCCACCGATTTGTCTCATCTTTCGATCATCAACGGCGACAGGAAGGTAAGGAAACGAAACCAACAAAAATGGCAACAGGTGATGCCACGAGGGTTTTTCTTCATGTTTTTTTGAGAGGCCTGCAAGAGATCCGTAGGGCCGTTGCTCCGAATTTCAGAGACTCAAGTGACTTGAAGAAACGGAGAAACTTTCGTGCATAATATTATATGTGTATAACGAGGTTAAATATTTGAACGAGCCGGAGCTCGCGGGGGTTACCGTCCCCTCATTATGCCGAGTACTTGGCTCTGTCATTTACGCCGAGTAACCAAGATTTTTTTGTAGCACCCTTGAAACCGGTGGCGCGGTACCGCTACCTTCATATACGGCCGCTTCTTCAGCCCAACTCTTCTCTCGTTGAGCAACGCACACCAGACTTACGAGGACTTTTAATAACTCTGATACCCACGCGACTGGAGTCTAGAGAGCCACGTGATTTGCGAACACTAGAGTATTGTCGAGGGTTGAGTTGAGCTTTTTAATCATTCTCTGTGGCGGACCGAGCGGACTGGCGCTGCGAATGAATCCACGGAGAAAGAATAGATAAGCTGCTAACGGGAGAATGGGAATGAAAATGAGGATGAAAATGAGAAAGGAGTTTACGCAGTGCACCGCAGTGATCGGCTATAGTAGCTATAGGTGGGATAGGCAGGTAGATATAAACAGTTTGACTTTCAAATGACTCGCGTAGTTGGGAATATAAAGCGGAGAGTTGTTTTTCTCCCTTTTTCAAACTCTTCGATTCGGGAAGTGAATGGCAAGGCCTCAGGTCGGGCTGGAAGTTCGATGAATATTTCATGCGCTCGGAATCGGTAAAGGCCCGGGAGGCAGGTAAAGGGGGTGGAAAAGGGGCGAGAGAAGGCATTGTCCAAACGTGAGATTACGTGCCGGAGCTTTGCCCAGCTTTCCAAACCTTCCCAGGGCAAAGTTAACCCTTTCCCCGACGATCCCACGAGCCTTAACCCTTTCGCCCTTGATCCTGAGGACCACCCACTCGCGGTTCGATCTACGTGGTCAGTCATAAAGTCACCGACGTCACTCCCCTTCTTTGATTACTCTTTTTCGTCTTCCCAATCCCCAATACCCCCGAAACATGTGACGGGGGTAGAATTCCTGCTGATTCGATGATACATGAACAAGCGCATCAAAAGCCGATGGAATTTCCTTCGCTCATCCTACGCGGCCACCTGCAGAATGCCGGCAAACTACTTCTTCTACCTCACTTTTCTCCCGCTGTGCCCCACTCGAGGAGGCAATGAAATGAAACTTCTGTAAATCTGGGACTGGTAGTCCTGCGTCGCCAAACCTGCACCCACCACCTCGACGAGAACAGCGAGGAACGTGGAGAAAAAAATGAAAACGAAGAACCAAGCTGGTTATAAAATGTCGCCAAAGAATGATATTTCCTTCAGAATAGGTATATAGGTATATCTGACGACGTCTTCTCGTAGATTCAACAATGCTCATCTCTGTATAAGATTTCCAATCAACCACCGGAAATAGCGTCTGCGTCGGAGATGAGGTTCTCTCGTTCGCGTCGTTCCCACCGCCAAATCATTTCGCTGTTAAATTATTACCAAAGCTGCTTCAGCCGAGGATACCCTCTGGCTATATCTATGGCGCGCGGTTAGAGGACGTCGGAAAGTTAAACGCGAACATCATCATCATCATCATCATCATCATCATCATCATCATGATCATCACCATCATCATCGTCGTCGTCGTCGTCGTCACGGGGTCAACGTCATTTCCACGGACAATTTATTTCTCATAAGGAACAACATAATGTATTATACTTCGTTCTTGTTTCACCCTTATTTTCGTTTCCTTTCCTTTTTTTTGTTTCATTTTGATTCCATGTAAACGCGCAACCGGAGGGAAGGAGGTGGGTGGATCGGGGGAAAGGACAGCTCCGTAGGTCCGGAGACAATATAAGTGGTTGATGCGGAATCTATTACGCCTCCCACGAGACGTCGGGGTCGTCCATCATGCAGACGGAGTAACCGCGAGCCGACGCGAACCTCGGGTGCCCGTTGGGAATACTAAAACAACGCGCGGTGCGCCCGGGCCCCGCCGCGTCGCGCCGCGCCGCGCCGAGGCAGAGAGAGAACGAGGTTTCAGATTACCCGGAGCCTGTTTTATTGCGGTTTCCACAATTTTACCGCTTTCGTTGGGCCGGGGCGAGGGCGAGAGGGAGGGGCTGCAATTGGCCGAGGATAAGCAAGTCGTGAGTCGTTACGACGCGACGACGTCTCGCCGCTATCTTTTCCTCGTTTACAAAAATCGGGACGGAGGTGAAAGCGCGAAGGTAGGAACAGGGTGAGACAAGGGTAGGGGACTAAACAGAAGATTTGCGCAACTGAAAATCCTCTTCCCTCCGTTTTATCGGGACAAACACCCGCCGCGTCTGGTCTAAATGAAACCTTATTCCGCTGTACCAATTGCACGCTCAATTATACTGGAGGATTATTTAACGTTTATACATACATATGTATGTTCAGAGGGTGATTTTCTGAGGGGGAGAGAAACCATGGCTGCTTACCCGATCTGATTCAGAAACATTCTTATTTACCGCCCCACGCTTCATGCCAACTGTTCCTCCCACGTATGTATACAGCATAGCCACCCCCTCGGCCGTGGATTTAACACGACTTGTTATATCGTCGCGTGACGCGTTCGCAGCCCGGAAAACGGTGCTGCGCACGCCGTCGGTAATTTTTGCACAACTTTTTACATATCAGACAAAATCGTTACACCTACGTGTGATCTCTTAAGCATCAATTGAAAGATCTTCTTTCTCTCTTTCTCGCTCGTTTCATCTGCACTAGATTTTATATATATCATACTTCGCTGTATCATATTTCTAATGTGCACGGAATTTTCGGCAGAGAGAGAGAGAGAGAGAGATAGAGAGGAAGAAAGGAAATGCGGCATGTGCACGATTAAACGAACATTACCAGTCCGACCCCCCCCCCCCCCCCCCTGCACCCCCGACGACATAATTACATCATTAACCCACATTATATTCACCTTTGCCCGTATATGTATCCCAGAGAAGAGAAGAGAAGAGAAGGGAAGCTGGAAAACCAAAACCAGGAAAATCCATAGTACTGCTGTATACTGTATAGGTACATACCGCGTTGAGCTGGATGCAGGAGCAGCAGGCTGCAGGTTTCCGCGCTGTTCATTCGTAATGGGAATTTAATTGACGAACGTAGTACGACGTATGGGACGTACCTGTATTTATCATACGTATATATACTGGGATGCGGTCGGTGGACATACTTGACACTGTCGATCAAGACCCGTGCAGGATATATCAATTTTGGATCTCATATTTTTTCTTCCCCATCCGCAGCTGAACAGTATTTTGGAATCACAGATGTAATCGAATGCCGCCGAGACGAAAGGGGGTTTCATTCGGCGAGTCCGACCGTTTCGGAAATTCGACGTAAAGCGATAACGAAAAGCAAAAACTAATGCACGATCTTCTGGCGTTGCAATTTCACTTTCTTTCCGAACGAAGCTTTCCGTGGTTGGCGTGTCGGCGCGGCGTCGATCTGGCAGGCATACGGTCTACGACCGCGCACACCTTACGAACCACGTGCAACTAATGGCTTATTATTTCCAGTATACAGGATATTCCCGCAGCTAACCAACATGGAAACGTATGTATGTACTGCCACGCCGGAGCCGAGTGGGGCGAATGAAGTTGTTCAGGATTCGTATCACTAAATTATTACGTTACCGCGTTCTGGAGCGCGGTTGTATAAGTGGCAGGCTTTTAGGTGCGTGCATATACGAGTATATAATGAGAGAGTTTGGCAACACGTTAGCCTTATAGTTACCTGCCTGCCCGGCTAATTTTACCTCCTGTACAACGAGTTCGGTCGCGCGAGCCAAAAATGTGCGATTAATCGCGAATGAGTTTATCCAGTTAATTTTATCCAATGTATGTATGTATTAGGTACGTGTGTACTTTACTCGAACCGACGAAATAAGTAAAAAAAATGAAACAACCGCGGAATCGCTGCTCACTCCTGTGCCCGGCTGTCATGTGGTCATCGAGTAATTCGAATCAGATGGAAAAAGAACGTGTCAAATCACACAGAATTCCTTTTCTAGGCAATCTAGGGGATATAGCGACGGGGGCGGGTGGCTGCATCAGCGTTTATGAAGTTTATATGCCGCGTAGTAACAGTGAAGCAGTTAGCAGCAGTCGCATTTTTAGTACTCAAAGGCCGTTATAGCCGCCTAAATTAAACATTGCGATAACCCAATTCGTGATTTAATCGCACTGTAATTATAATTGCAGGTCGGAGAACTTTACCTGTACGTACATGTGTAGGGCACTAGATGTGAGTACGAATATAACGTGTATATGTACCTGTATGATTCATGTTATCTAATTGAGAGACGCGGGAGAGGATTTAACGCGCGCGACAAAATTTCACGCCGTTTAAAAAGACGGGGGGTGGGGGCATAAAAATAAAGAAAATCTCTGCATCTGCAAACGATATGTTTAACCTTGTAATAATTATGAACTCTCTCCTCGCAGCGCGGCATGGCGGAGGTGGCGGGGGGGGGGGGGGAGGAAATAGCTTCGTACTTTTTATAACGAGGTGCCATGACCAATTCTACCCTCATCAGGGTTGATGCGAGGGTGGTATGATAAATTATAAGCGTATAAAAATGCAGACTGTACATACCGTTCAGAAAGAAAGCATGACAAATGTAAAACAGAGTAATTGATAATAGCTGCAACAGAGTAATTCGTTTGGAAATCGAAGGTAGGGGAGGGGCGGGCGGAGCGGGGACCGTAAGAAATTTTGGAAATCTTTCGAAATCCATGATCTCATAAGCACGTGATTAGCCGCGTATGAGAGGCTTGAGAGCAAAGAAAGAAAAAAAAACAAGGAACACTCAAAAGTTGTTTAATTGTAAAAAAGTAATCGTATTCTCCGGGGCATTTCACCCCTAACGCGCCCTCGTTCTTTCAGGTACATCCTCAACTTGGTGTTTCCGAATTTTCCAGGCTACTTGACCTTTTGTTGTTCATCAATTCCGGAGAAGTACAAGAAATTTTGAATCGGTGCCCACTTGACCCCCTCGCCCCAAGTTCCCGAGATCAATAGTCGATTAGGTGTTGGAAATTCGCTAGAGCCAAGTGAACAGTGAGATTTCGAAAAGGTACGAAAAATGTTCAGGGGTGCCCGTTTCGCCCGTTAGGGAGCAATTCGTCCGCCCTACCCCTACGAGGTGGAAAACCTGAGCCTGAAATTCGGGAAACAAGAAAGAACGGCGAAACCACGCGAAAAGAAGATCTCCTCATCGACATAACGTCCGGGGCTTCGGCTGGAGCTGGAACAGCAAATAGATAAATAAGGTGGATTTTATAATAGACCGCAAAGCTAAAGTTTCTGCTGCATGCGCGGCTCTAGGTGAACTTTAGCGCTGGCGATTAATATTTGCAGACAATGGGCTCCCCCGCGCATTTCCATGGCATCCGTGATTCTGTATAACCAAACCTCAGGCACTACATACGTACGCCACCTAGACCCCCCCCCCCCCCCCCCCCCGATCCCTCCGCGTATACATACAGATACTCACACAGCTAAGAAACAGCGGAGTGTGTGTGTCACGGCACGTCTGCCAGCTAACGTACGAGGGAAGTTTCCATTGTCCCGCGAGCAGCTCCGTCCCAGAATTGTAGTCATATGGGCGACGGGGCGGGGGCGGGCGAGGAACTAGGTAGGTACAAAACCCTTGGGAAAGGTTATAGACAACTATTATATCTTAGATTCTACCATAAGTTTATCTTGAAGATTTTGGGTGAATCCAGGCGCGACTCGAGGGACGATATCACGTTCTTTGGGGAGGAAAAATATAATTCCTCGGATGTTACCGTCAAATAGAAATTGAAGAAGCTCGAGCCCGCTACGGTATGCATAGGGTCTCGCCTCGCCTCGCCTCGCCTCGCCTCGCCTCGCCTCGCCTCACCGCAGGTTCCATCGCGTCGTATCCCTCATGTGAATTTTGATGTTTATTAAAGTTTACACCACCGTCGCATAATGTAAACCGAAAGAGTCTGGCCGTCTACGAGCGACGCGTGGAGTTCACCCTGGGCTCAATCGCCGAGGCACCAAGCTACTCCTCTCACCCCCTCTTCGCTTTGATCTCGAAAGAAACTCCGCGCTTTGCCGCGGTTCGCAGGGCGCGTTCGAGCGGTCAGAGACGCCCGCCGGCGTCTCTCCTCCCTCGAATACTTCTCTCTCCGTCTTTCTGGCCCATCTCGGGACCGACCCTTTCTGCCCTGTCCCAAACAATGTGGATCGCTTACAACGCGTTACCAATACATAGGTATAAGAACCAAGGAAGCTTTTGGAAAGATTTACGGCACAGATACCGGGATATGTGATAATATTTGAAATGTAGTCAGGCAGACGCCCACCGACGGGAATAAACAGTCGTGCAGGAGTGTTTGTTGCCAACCGACATATGCAGCGGGTATAGAGTGCAACGTGTAATATAACCTGCCATCAAAAGTGACAGTTAGTTGTGCAGCAGATATATACCTACGCTCGTACTGCAGTGTATTTGTATGTATAACGTGTGCGGCAGTACCCGGAGCGATTCTGCAGAGACAGAAGGGAAACAACAATACGCAATCAAGCGGAGGCAGTTGACGGCTGACGTCGGCATTACCGGAACCCAGATTGTAAAGCTCTGTGCTTGGATAGTAGCGGCTGGCTACGTGGTAAGCGGTTCACATAATATAAATAAATAAACGAACAACATTCCGTTATTCATTTGCGAGAGCGAACGTTGTAGCGCGAAGAATTTGGTTGTGCCATTTTTTTCCCAATTTTATTGCGGAGAAGATCGTTCTTCCCGTTTATACTTCGTCGCGTTGAATGAGGCGGATCGGTGGATAGCTGGAGGTATGGATTTTTCCAAATTTATAGCCACCCCGGTGCAGCAAATATTTGCAATCTTCTTTTCTGCCGGCGCGGTGCGGCGCGGCGGGTGGCTCGCCTCGAGACATTTGCATGTCTATGAGACTCGCCCCCGCAAATATATACATACGAGGGTTCCTACTGTATCATAATTCATAAATATTCCGCATTTTTGGATCCACGCTTATGAATCGGCCGGTAACCGCTCCTCCGAGGAAATTGAAATGACACGTTTTACATATTTTTTCGAAGATTTGAATCTCAATCATTTGTGCCAGTGACGATCGTACAGATATAATTCCATCCACCACTTACTTTCTTTGATTTTATCAAAAAACCGTCGGGCGTATCTGCTACGCCTACTTCAATACTCTCGCAATGATCAGGATCCACGTAATGCAATAATAACGAGAATCAAAGTCGCTATGAAGATGCGGTTCGGAATGAAGCCGAGGTAATTAAACTTCCATCCTGCAGCGGTAAGGGTCAAGTAGGTACTGCAACAACTTATATCCTCGGCGAGAAGCTACAGTATGCCAAGATACTCTCGTTACGAAACTTTCTAGTTTTCTTTCTTTCCTTTTTTTGTACCACCTCGATACAGCTACTGCCCAGTTACCAACACACCTAGAAACTTTTAACGACGAGGAAAGAAGAAATTTCGTTTAGGTAGTATACAGTCGGTGGAAGTAAAGGTATAGTATTCCGCAAGGTACATAAATCCTCAAGGGAAGATGAGTGGCAAGAAACTCAAGGTGGTAGGGCTAATACAAATTAAAAGACCCTCGGATCTTTTTTCGCCTAAAAGCATCTATCTCTCTTCTCTTTTCACTCTTGGTATCCAGGTTTTCGCGATCTTATTTATTCATTCATTTTTTTTTCTCTTCTCCTTTTTTCTGCTTTCTGTTTCATTTTTCTTTAACCTGAGGTACAGGCTTTTACTCCCCCCCCCCCCCCCCCCTCCCTCCTCTCCTCCTCCTCTCCCTCCTCTGTTTCCCTCGAGGTGTCTTTTCCTATTTGAATCTTTCTCAATACGCAATTGATCTCCGTGCTTATTCGAAAGGTTAATCGTATCGCTCCAATCGATGTACACCAACTGGTATCCAGGAATGAAAAGATGGCAAATACTCAATTATACATCTCCACGATTGAAATCCCGCGGCCGATGCGAAGGAGGGGGCGGGGGGGGGGGCATATTCGGAAAATATATATTCTAAAGGGAGGCTCTCGCAGCTCGCGAGCCAACTTGTTGAATTTCACGTCGACGCATCGCTCTCTGTACAGGGTGTCCCGCGTCAAACGCACCACCGAGCAACAGCGGCTTCCTCGTGAAAATTGAGACGGAAATTTCTTCGGGAAAAATTCTCAGGGTGGTGGTGAGCCGTTCGGCCGTGAGCGCCGTTCGAAGTCGGACAATCCAAGAACTTATTTCGAGCCTAGTGAGCCAGTGCCGTGACAAGTGGGAGCCGGCCGAGCGCGGCCCTCCTACTCGACGAATCAACGAACAGGCGCTCGCGCTGCAAATGCTTCACGGTTTGTTTGTTCACTCGAAATTTGGACAAGAAATGACTCCGAAAAATAATATTCGCCGAGAATTCAGATTCAGATACTGACGAGGCATCGACTGTGAAACAACTGTTAATTTATCGTTACGTTACGTAAACGGGCCGCGTTTGCTCTGCTCCCACTTGTCACGGCACTGCCCTGAGGCTCGCATAAGCCCTCGGATTGGCCGACTTAGAACGGCTCTCACGGCCGAACGGTCCCACCCTGAGAATTTTTCGCTGAGAAAGAAATGCCGCGTTCGGTACGGGACACCCTGTGCAGCATTGTGCGCGGCCGTGGTTCGATATACCTATATATATGTACCGATAAAACGCGACCGTTCGACCCTCGAATAAATAGAATTAGAAAATCGAGAGTGGAATGGTCAGGGGAGGTTGGGTCAAGTTAGGCAGCCATTGACCATTAAATAAGGGGGGCGAATTCTGAAGCGTTATTTGTCTAGGTACCTAGCTGCTCTTCGCTTTTCGCTTTCCGCCTTTCAGGGATCAGGGTAGGTAAACTGGTTACCCCCACACCCCTAACTCATCAGCTTTTCGTTTCTATTCATCATCCCGTTGTTGCTAAAGTTTGTTAGCTTTCTATGAGTCATAGTAGGGTTGGAAAACGCCCCCTCTCGACGAGCTTGTACCTAATTGCGAGCTTGTTTCAGGGGCTTTTCACCCCTGCCTTATTATTTTATCACGCTCAGCTGATATTCGAACCTCTTACTCAAGGAATTTCTCGTCAGCGGTGCATTAACAATTATCGAAAGATTACTGTTCCACTTAAGCAGGTGCCGCCTCTACCCGATGGATAGGCGAATTACGCGAAGATCGTTTTCGGAGATAATTTTTGATTTCCCTTATCCGTGAACAGTGTCAGGCACGAAAATCTATAAACTGAAAAAGTCGTTTTATCATCTCTTCTCCTTTTATTCTGTTTTCATTTTCTCTCGGAAATGAGGGAAGAGAAGAGCAAGTGCCTCGGGGGCAGAGGGCGTGATGGATGCCGGTCCACATGCGGGATTTTTCTACTTCACGATTCTAACGTTGAAAGCAGGCGCCAGCCCGTTTCTTCGAGTCGACAGGAACAAAGAGTAGAGAGTCTACAACACGACGACGCGTTTAGAATTCCAGGTGGGTATTGCATCGCGGAAGTGTGTACCCTGCACCTACCCACCTATCTACAACTAGCTTCAGTTTCTGCTGTACAGCTATACGACCCACTCAAATCTTTATAAGAATTTCTTCCTCACTTCAGTTTTTCCTCTTTCATTTTCTTTTCACTTTTCCTTTTCCTTCGGGGGAAGAGGTTCGCAGCGAAACTTCACGGAATCGGATATTTGTTCTTCGGATTTCGAGTTGGTTCTGCATCATGGTAGGGCTATACGAAAATTGCGAAAATTTCACCCTAAGATTTGGAAATTGAAAGAAAATTCTCCCGAACAAGTTTCTCAACCGGTTGTCAAGTTGCGCGGTGTAAGATCGGGATTCAAAAAAAAAAAATGCATCAATTGCACCGCGTTGAGGGATAAAGCTTGCGGGGAGTTCGAGCTCAGAGCCAGAACACTAGGATGAAGATATTCGACCATCGGACTGAGGACTAGATCCCCAATTTCCGCGCAAAAACCGAAGACCCACTTTTTGGCAGACAAATTTTCCACCAAAATGGACGAAAAATATATTCTCGGATCATTTTTCGGGAACAAAATATCCACCCTGCGATCCTAAGTTCCTAAATCACGTGCTCCGACATCTTCGTCCGTAGCATTCTCAACGCTATCCCGGAAGACGAAGACGTCCTGCAACTATCGTCACGGCGCAATGAGAATTTTGAAACTCTATCCTATTTTTCGCCATGTATAGGTATATATGTAACGGAGGCATTTTACAACTTCGGTGTTTCCTGCGCAATTTCCAAACCTGGGGTGTGAGTTTGTTAGATCTTCGAACGGCACTTCTATGGATGAAATTAAACTCGAGATGTGGAGAAGAAATACCGAGAGTATAACGGGTTTCAATTTCTCACAAGAGTAGGTACGTCTTACTATACGTAGGTTTTTTTCTCAAAGCGGGCTTTCTAACCTTTGGTCCTATAAAAGTTGGATTATATCGTTCTTCCGACTCTCAAATCCTCTTGGCGAGGTGACCTCGATCTCAAAATTTACGAAATTAGCCTTCCTTTGTTACCGAAGATGAAAGAGCAACGAGCCGGTTAAAACCCAGAATCTTTTCCTCCTTTTCTCTTCTTTTATTCCTCTTCTTCTTCTTCTTTTTCTTCTTCGTAAAAAATTCCTCTTTCTCGGACCCAATGCTAACTCAACCCCGGGCAGCATCTGTCCTAATCTTTCTCGGGCGACATGAGGCTGATATAAATCGAACCTGACCTCTCGTAGCTCCGATGAAAAACAAAAAAGGAACGAAGAGAAAGAGAGCAAATAAGGAGAAAGGAACAGAAAAAACAAACGAAATACACACAGAAGAGGAAAAAAGTCGTTTGTTCAAGGTACCATAGCGTAGAGCTTGAGGTATCATTTCTTTCTCCTCTTTCTTTATCGTCGCATTTATTCTTCTCCTCCCATTTATTTCGTTATTCATTTACCGCCGTGATGCACCAAACCGAGAGGATTTTGTCTCGGGAGACAAGGATTCGTTGGGAAGATACTCAGTCTCTAATAGTGTTTCGCGTATTTCCTTAAACCTGTTTCTCTAATTGTGAGACGCTCGGCCAACAAGGACTGCCTCGGGGTCTTCTGACATATTTATTCGGGAAATGAACTTTCGTCATATTTAATAATCTTTCTCCGCGTTACTCCGTGTACTTCGGTATCCCACCCGGATTGCGTAATTCTCAAGAAAAACTTTCCGGTCTTTTACAGACGCAGACGCGTACGAGACCGGTTGTAAATCGTTAATTTCTTTCGAACCGCTTGAACGCGTGGCCTCTAACCTGCTCGAACCGAAGTTGCTCGCCGTTCGTTTGAAAGCTCCGAGGATACGGTTCCGCTTCTGCTTAGCTGCCTTCGCTCGTGGCTGTTTTAATTTTTAAAACCGTTACGACCTGCGTTTGACAGCTGACTTCTCGCCATTGTGACTTTCGGGTTTCCTGCAGTGCAGCAGTAGCAGCAGCAGCAGCAAAACTCACCCCGCGGGGTAATCCGGCTAGGCGAAGCTCACCCCATCCCTTTGACTTCTGTTACACACGTACGTTAATTAATCTTCCGGCACGTCAACGGCAAGGAGGAAAGAAAAATTTTCCGAATGAAATAATTTTTCAAAATTGCCGCCTGAACAACATTTTTCACCCCAGCATGCGTATGCAGTATGCGTATATATATATATTATATAAAAAAGTTGATATTTTTCCCCCTCCTCCCCATTATGCCTGAAATCTTAATACACGGTGATAACTTTTTTTCTCGACCAAATACGAGCCTTGGGTATAGATTCATTTTAAAAAGGAGCTCAAGCCATTTTTGTACAGTTGCCATTTACAGTTCTCGACTCTATTTCATCTCGATTCTTAGTTATTAACTGAGAATAAAGATCAAAAATGGGTCAACGGGGTTGCCCTAGACTTCTCATCACCATTCCCCATCGAATATCTGAATGGAATTTTTTCACTCGACATCGATGCGAAAATTTTAATATTATGAAATGACTGTGCGAACAAGAAATATTTCCGTACGAACCAGTCGGTCGATCGCGATAAGACGTAACAATTTTTCATCGTCGGGGCGAAAGCTATAATTCTGTAGTTTAACATTTTTTTCGGTCAGCCCTTTTCCGGAAAACCGTTCTCCTTTCGTTTTTGGACAGACAGACGGACCAACGTATGTTGGGAATCATGTTCGACGGCATCTAGGCTGTCTTGGAGGCGAGATTTGTTGTAATTGGCCGAGGACGTTTTTGACAAGAAGCCAATACTTTTCTATCACTTCCGTGATGAAAAGTAGAAAAACTATTTTCAGCAAGCAGTACAACACAAGACAGAAAAAGTCATCGTTCTTGTCAGAGGAAAAGTTATTTTCCGACAGTATCTGCAGAATGACGATATTTCGAATCTTGTTTGCACTTTTGTTTCATAATTCAGAACGGAAGTGAATGATTTTCATCACATTTCACAATTGTTCTGTGCATTGAAAATAAGGAAAACGACGATATCAATCAAAAATTGGGAAAATGAGCCAAGAATGGCTCGAGCTTCCTTTCAAAATCAATCTATAAAGCTCATATTTGAGAATTTTTTATCTTTTCTCACCACGTATTAACACTTCACTCGTAATGGGGGAAAAAAGGAAAAGTATCAGTTATTCTTCAACCCTCCGAATATAATGGTATTCAAAAATGAAAAAAAGTTCTATTTTTCAACGGGCCACACCGGAATTGTTGGTTCATGTGGAAAAAAAGATTCTGTCAAAAGATGAGGAAGATCGGGCGCATTCGATTTTTCGTTCTTTTCATATTCATCGAATTCAAGAGGGATAATTACTGGAGAACGCTTCTCTTCGTCACAGCTATCGGAATGTCGGATTGGGTCCTGCAAAGGATTCTTTTTCAATGTTATCGTTTTAACTCGCGTTCAAATTGAGCCTCAATCGGATCTTCGCTCTATTATTTCGCTACTCTCCGAAATTATTGTTCCCACGATAAGCGGAGAAACCGTTCGCGTTGTGAGTCCCACTTTGGACACTGAATAGAATCTAGAGTGAACTCGTGGTAAAAAACTTGTGCCCTCACAATTATCCATTGTAAGTTCGATGGAAATGAGAAAGTGAATAAATGAGCCCGATCTTCCACTTAACATAGAATGCTCATCTTTCGACAGAATCTTGTTTCCGCCCAAATTAACCATTTCGGGTGTGGCCCATCGTAAAGTCGAAAGTTTTTTTGTTCTGGAATACCCTGATATGTATATATTCCGTGGTATAATGCCCTCGCAAAATTCAAGTCGTGTCGTATCTAGCGCAGACGGTTTGGTCCCTTCCTCTCCTCTTCTCTTTTCCTTCTTCTTTCTCTCTCTTCCTCTCGGTGTTATATTCAGCTCTGAAGCTTCACAGTACTTCCTCGCGGCTGAAGCCACTCGAGAAAAGTCACCTTCTGCAGTGTCTTCAGCGTCGTAGGTACATTGCTCAAGTACCTACCCAGTTTTTATTCATCTCTATTTTTTTCCTTCCCACCCCTTTCAACTTCCGCAAGTTTCACGCTCACTCCCTCGTTCCGTTTCACCCGACGGATCGTGAAGTTCCGCAGAAAATAAATAATTAATATATAAATGAACCGCCTCAATAACTATGTCGCAGATACTTTCTTTTCATACGCCATGTACGTGCTATCGGTCTAAAGAATCTACAGGTCGGTTAAGGGATTGGAGAAGCTATATATACGAGGAGGAGAAAGTCTGAGGGCGTTATTCAAAGGATGACAATTTCTCAAATTCTGTATGCTAGCGAAGATCGTGAAATTTACGTATGAATTTTATGAAATTTTTATACGCGTTATCGATCGACGGATCTGCAACGGGCTGGAGTGAACCCACAGAAAAAGTCTGGCGCAAACGACATTTTTCAATACTTACTTCTGGAGCGATACCTATCTATGGCGGAGAATTTTTCCAAAAGTTATGAGTACAATCGCCGGGCGCGAAAGATTCCACGCTTTTTCAAACCCGCTCATACAATGGTCTCAGATTTTTTCTCCGTTCGGATGTGGAGCCCCCCCCCCCCCCCCCCCCCCAATCGACTGCATTCTTTTATCTCGTAGAACTATAACAGTTTCGAAATCTTACACCCAGGCTCCATCTGCGCCACGAGTTTCCCCTGAAACTTGGTAATGAATTATATCCAAATGTGATGGATCTCTGACTAATATATTGTCGCAGTAGCGGGAGATGCCTGCGTCGTGTGCGAGTGACGCGCGTTCGCGCGGTCTTTCGATTTTCGGAGCTTTCGCCGCTGACTTGCGAGTGATAAATTTCATGTCAAATTCACAAGAATCGGAGAATACCACGCGGGTTAGTCCCGGCTACAGTATTCTAGGTCTCTCACACCAATCTGGGTGAGGTTGTACACTCGGAAGTTGCGTGGGGGACGTTAAAAGCACCTGGCGCCTGATGCGGAGTCGCGAACATCCACTTTTATCAGATTCCCTCTCGCGTCCTGTCTCGAGTCTCATTTCGTCTCATATCGCACCACATCATATCGTATCATACCTTTTTCCCGTTTTCTTATCACTTCTGGTTACTCAACTATGGAACGTACGAGTACCCCAAACCTCGTTTCTAATTTTGCTCTTTCCACATCTGGGAATAAACCACGCAGTCGAGTCGTTCTCTCTGGTTTCTATATCCGTCGTGGTTCAACAAAGGACGAAGCAAGGTGATGTAGCTTGCCTCGCAACGATTGGAATAGCAAGCTTCGGCAATTGTGAGAAACGGGAGGAAAACCTGCACGATGCCAAATAGATACTCTTTGAATATGCAGCCTCTGGAAGCTGGCTTTCTCGTGCGTGATACTTACTTCCAAAAACCGCGAATCCGTGATAAAGAATGCAGAAGATAATCGAAATTTCGCCAGCTATTTCCCGTCGAACTTCGTCGCCGGAATCTCAGAATTTTTTCAAGTAGGTATTCCTTAAACGAGGATCTTGTCGCCTTTCGAATGCCTTTCGAAGAGCGCCAACAACCTCCACCAACATTTCGACACGTTCGAAGGTTTCTTCGGCAAATTTCTAGACTCTTATTACCTTTTTTTGTGTTTACACCCGATCGTCGGATTGATTTCGGTTTTCGGCTCTCGGCGGGCTGTTAGTTTTTCGAAAAAAACATACCGATTCATACTAACTTCGACGAAAGCGAACGGATTTTCACCGACGCACGATCGCGCGTCCGCTCATCAATTGATAATAATTTTACTCTCGACTATAATTGCACCGCACGCGTAATGGATTTTATTCGAGACGCGTACGGAGTTGTACACGGGGCTGTTTGTGTTACACAACAGTAATTTCTCTTCCCCAGTAACGATAATAGCCGACACGGCGTTACAACCTGAGCATGAATTTATCAAGAGTATGGGCATACCTGCGCTATCGGAGCTGCTGCAGTCACCAGCAGTGGAGTTTCCGCTTTTCCGTGACGAAACGGCCGGAGTCGAATTTCCGAACGGGAATAAAACCGGAGAGGAAGAACCGAACATGACGAAAAAGAGAGAAAAAACAAAACAAAAAACACAAGAAAAACGCAAAACGATAAGCAAAAACTTGAAACCGTGCAACCAGTCGCATCTCGATTTCATTTTAATGCTTCTGCACATATCGGAAAGAGATTTTCCTTTTTGTTGGTATTCGTTGTGTGTACTACCTCGGCGCGGTATTGGTCCGCGTCCATCATGCGGTAAAATTTTCCCTCGCATGATACCTACCCAATATTTTCTCGCGTATAGGTAGCTACGGTGAGGAGGTAAGGTAAGGTAAGGTAAGGTATTATACTACATACCTATACATAAGTATGTACATACCTAAGGACTATAATGCTCGGTTAGGTACGTATGTGTATACACGCGTATATATGTAGTATATGTATACGTATACATACTTCATACGGACGGATATTTTTATTTACCTAAAACCCTCGTGCTCCATGACGCGTGTATATTACCATACGTGTATACATGCATACGTACGTGGATATCTATCACGGAGATATTTTCCGCCTCGTAGACATTATCCACCGTCCACAATATTTCTCTTTTACCTTAGATGCATGCGTGTAGGTACTGTACACACGTATACATACCCAAAAACACGACTTTCGAAATTCAATTCGTCGTCTATCCTCCGCTCCGCGATTCACAGTAAATCAGCTGTATACTTATAGTTACATATACGTATACGTGCTGCGGTACGTATATGTACTGTTTATGTAGCTGCACATACTTTTCCACTATTTTGCGCTGCAGTGCAACGGCGATGAAAGTTTTTCCCATTCGATTGTAAGTTCAATCGGAAAATGAGAACGGGTCGTAGGTTATATCGCGTGTAGCTACCCCACATAATCGTTCAATCTTATGCACCGTTAAAAACTTCTGGAACACTCGGAATCCACTATTCGAATATTATAGGGAGCACGCGGGCAAAATGAACCGGCCACGTAAAAATTTGTTGAGAAAAGTCCTCAAGACTGCGGCCAAAGCGGCCGGGCCCCCGCACCCGAAAAAATGGCAACTTTTTCGGTATCGTCAAACTTCATGAATTCACTATCCCAGGTCCTTCCTTCCTTCAGGGAAAACTTCGAACGCCTGATCAACTGTGCGGCTATAAGACGCAGGAAAGGGTGAACATTGAAACGGGCCCTGAACGTGGTGTCCACGATGAATATATTTCTATGATCAACGAATTTCTCCGCGTGCATCGCTTGTAGGTACATTTTCAGCTAGATTGGCTTTATGGAAAAAAAATTTTGTCTCAGACGAATGTATCACTTATTGCAGAATCTTCTTGGTCTTTGACAAATTACGGGAACAAAATTTTTTTTTTCCTGGCTGCTCATTTTGTCCGGAATTTTCGGACTTACGAAATGGAGGCGTTCGACGTTCGTCGGGATACCGATTTTCGGTTTTAACTTGAAGATCTCGTCGATTGACATCCCGATTCCGGAGCCTCGTCAGTTTCTGAGACGACCCAGTTCGCAAATGCACGTGATTCAGCGGGCATATTTTTTCAATTTTCAAGGATATTTCTCCCCTTCCAAAATGAAGTCCCAGATCGCAGTTTGCGCAGAGTGTGTCTCTCGCTCTCTCTCGATTAATACGGAGCTTACATGATGTGGAGGCTCGGAGCTACGCGGACCATCCCGAGTTGCGGTTATGGCTGGGGCCGCTGACGGTACTCCGCAATCCTCTTAGCGGACGCCTCGCGAAATGTCACCATTGAATATACCAGCCCTATTTCTCTGCTATCGGAAATTGCCCACAGCTTTATAGACCAAGAAGACTTACAGCGGAGGTGTAGGGTTATCTGTTATAACTGGAGGAAGCCAGTTCCGCATTATATCTATATCGTGCACTATAGAGGACATTTTATATCGCACTATACAGGGTGATCCAGGTTCACCGCACTGCGGTGTGAAGGCAGACTCCACATGGAATTCCGAAAACCACGGAGAAGATGACCTGGGTGACGAAAACTATGAAAGAAAGAACTCGAACGACTAAAACTATGGACGAGGATGACGTAGGCGTCGGCAGCATGCCGTTGAGTCCTGGACCACCATTCGATTCTAAATGTTCAAAATTTAGGTCGGGGCGGCGCAGTTAATTTTACTTAGTTCACGGCACCGCTATCCTCTAGTATCCGCTCTCTGATTGGACGACCGTAAATTCCTGTGTCTCGGAAAGTACTACTGTCTAGGACATTTTTGGTGAGAGATTTTTCTATTCAAAATTCCATGTAGAATCCACTCTCGCAGCGCGGTGCGGTAAACCTGAATCCCCCTGTATACTAGCTGCCATACTCGAAAGAGGAGGGGAGGACTGCGCGCAGATTTTATTCAATGAAATTAGTACCTACCCTATCAATGCGTATGTTTGAGTTAAAAATTACTCACATCTATACGGCGATGGATACACACAGTGATTCAGGTTGGGCGGGACACATTTCATGGACAGATTCTCGGAGAAATTGTGAAACGAAAAGTCCTTTGGCAAAAATTTCTGCGACCGATAGTTTGCGAGTTAGAGTATATATTCGCGTGGACCAATCACAACGCTGATACGTCATTGCGCGAAGACTGTATCCACTCGCGCATCCAGGCCTGCCACGTCTCGCTCGCGTACGAGCTCTGTGATAGGTCGATCTAGGTCCGCTGTAGCTTGAAAACCAGAGGTCGTACGAATTTTTCATAAACGACTTTTCGTTTCAGAATTTCTCCAAGAATCTAGCCACAAAACGTGCAGTCCAGCTCGACCTCTGAATCATCCTGTAGAGGTATGGAATACCTACATAAAATTACGGTGGAAACGTGGTTTAGTTTGATCACAAAGCTATACATAGTGAATTTTCGACGGACAATAAACCACAGGAGACAATGAGGCCACTGGGTAATAGAATACCGGGTGACCACAGCCGCTAGGCTGATAACGATTCAATTAATAGCGCCAGCCTCGGTGTTATATCTACGCACGAATTTTGATTGGCCGTTCATTTATCCGGCTCCAGGCTTATGACCTGCGTTTATAATCGTCCTTGCTGGTTTTCTCTTTTTTTTTTAACTTTTTTCTTTTATTTCTACAGCATTAGGAAATCCATTCGAATGATTTTTTCAATCCGATTAGGTATGCATTCGATACATATAAACTCGGTGGACCGACAAGCGTATTCGAAATTGAGGAAATTCACATTACCGCGGTGTCGATAATTTTATCAATGATCAGGAATTTATGATGCAGTGAATGATCTCCAGCTGTAGCTACGCGAGTAAGTATACCTGCTCCCTGAAACACCAAATTCCGTTTTATTATTGCAATAATTTCCGCCGGTCTGGGTTTGAATGGTAAAAAGTGTGGAATTTCTTCTTTTTTTTTTGGTCAGGTCAGTCTGTATCCTTCTTGTATCGCATATTATGTATACATATTTGTTTTCGAATTTGTGTTACTGGCCCAGAATACCGATCCAGTATAATAATCAGTTTAATTGTAATTGGAATTTAGCCAAATGAAGTTTAATCTTGTACCCTGCTCGGACGTACACTTTGATATACTATAGTCTGCGGTTTATGTAATGCATTCGCGATTGGTGAAATGTTTTTTTCGCGATATACTCGTACTATGGAAAAGAAATATTGCGGATAAATATTGCGATGCATGATAATGGAAGAGGGAAAGACAAAAAAAAATTGCTAAGAGTAATCCTAACCGTCTCGCCTATGCCTGTGTGTATGGGGATGTAGAGTGTCTGCATACACACAAGTATGTATGTACATACATACGTAGATATACCTACGACTACGATAAAATATATCATGCCCCGCGGACAGGAAACTATAACAAGTCATAATATAACGCGGGCACGCAGATCCACTATAACTCTTTATAAGTGATTTTAACCACAGGCTTTAACCCCATCAGTTAGAAAGTGCAATTTTATTTATAACTGTGTGTGTATAGTTATAGCTGATAGGTACCTATCCACGAACGTATACGTAGATATCGAGTGAATGAATATTCGTTAAGGAAAATGATGCACGGATTTGGTTTCCTGGGCGTAAATATCATCTCAAATTAATACACAGGCTTCTATAGGTGCTGTAAGAGGCCGTTAGAGACAGACGCCGGTGGGGAAATCTAACCTAGCTAACACGGGGAATATTTATTTTCCACCAAATTGGATCAATGTTTTGGGGGAGTGAAATACTTGGCCACTTCCTGCCGTCGTACTCGATGAGTTCTCAAAGTTTCATCGAAATCGATCCAGCCGTTTGGAAAAATTTACGATTCTTATTATCGAAACGGTCTCGGACAGCGAGTACTGTGGCATCTCAAATTTCGAGTCGTTTTATTTCAACAATGAGCCGTGAAACTGCGGTCAAGGATAGGTAACGAGTAAGTTTACGGGAAATCAATTTCGGAAATTGTTATAAAATTTCACTCCCGCTCAATTGCACGTACCTATCCACCCACCAAACAAGTATTTATCGACGATAACGTGTATTATACGCTTGTCAGAGAGTTCCAGCATCTGTCAACGTTAATTAACTATTTAATTAATTAATTCGTTTATTAGTTAATTTCCCTCCGCTATACTCTGCTGCTACGTGGTAATTATTTATTCGGAACACCCTCGAGTGACAGCTGGGGACTTTGGACCTAGCTCGATGTAAATAAATATAGTATAGACGCGTATGTAGGTGCGACACACATGCATATAGGTAAACCCTACCTCGATGAGCGCATCAGAGATACGGGCATGCGATGCAAGGTCGTTTATTCCACGATTAGTCCTTTTTTTTCTCTTCGTTCTGTTTCTCCTGTCTTCCTAATTCTCCTCCAAACTCGAGCATCGTTACTTCATTCATTCTCATAATATCTCAGTCGCCTGGGTAATTCTAATGGCTATTTTTCACCATTAAGGTGCCGTAGGACTCGCCATCTTGACTATACAGAAACCGTTTCGAAATCTGGAACGGTGAATTTTCGCAAACGACTGGATCGATTCCGATAAAACGTTGGAAAATTCTGAAAGTATGATGGCAGAAGGTGGCTAAGTATTCCACTTTTTCAAAACGTCGATCGGATTCGATGAAAAATGAATATTCCCTATGTTAGCTAGGTTAGATCGCCAGCAAATTCCCCTTGAGAGCCTTTACGCGTTTCGTGTGCATGCCTATACTATGTACAACCAACATACATCTGCGGGGAGACAGACAAAAAGACATATTCTAGTACAGACGCGTCTAACTACATTCATTATGTGATTACGAACTCAAGTGGAAAATGATGAAAATTTGCCAAAAAAAAAAGGGGGAAAAAACAAAAAACAACAAGCTTGAATATTCAAACGTAAAATAACAAAATGGAAACAAAAAATCGGTCAAAGCTATTGACCCAAAATTCATTATCTTTCTATCGAATGCAGCAGCGGCTATCGCTTTCATACCTGCCTCCTACTCCTCTGGTATATTGCAGGGGATGCTCTCTTTCACCCCCGAGTTTTTAAACCTCGCTATACACTGGATTAGTTCCGCGGGCTTATATACAAATTCAGAATTCCCAAGGCGTTCCGGACTTAATCCATGCCGAGCATGGATATACTTGCAGTAGTAGGTATGTATGTATATACATACATATACATACTGACTCACCTACCGGAATATTTGGGCAAAAATTATATACCTATACATATACCTATCTATTTCGTTATTTTTGTTTCCTTTGTTTTTTCGTTTTAATCAGCTTTAAAAATCTTGAACACGATCCCCCCCAATCGGAGCTCCGTAGAATAGGTAACAGTGCATAAAGGCCGAAGCACATAAGACTCCAGAAGGCGTAAGCAGAACGGAGAAGCCACGGCGAATGCGCTGTTTCAAAAATTTCGTCAACGCTGCGCATGCGTTGTTGTTCTTGCATCTTGCCGCTTTTCATATTCCACGTCTAACCTACAAGATTTTGCGAACCGCATCTTTGTCAGCATAACAATAAATATAAATGTAGAATCGATCATCTGCGCTTTATCATCAATGAGAACTAGAATGTGAAACGCCAGTATCCATATGAGTTGCTGATTTCATTGATTATTTTATCAATGAAAAAAGCAGTTCCTTCTTTCGTTTTTCATGCGACACGTATACGGCACATTACGCTCTATGGATTTTCATACGGATTGAAATTTCGGATGCCGTAAGCACGATGCAGAAGCCACAGCGCGTGCGCGCTGTGTTCTGCACTTTCGCTGCAACGGCGCTTTCGCTATGCCAGCTGCCTTCTGCCGGAGTCTTGTGTGTTTCTACCTCCGGTTTTTCTTTCCATTTTTTTTCTTCCGCCACAAGCAATGGAAACTATATAGGTATACGCTCGATCGATGTGAAAGGATCGAGCTTTGCGAAAGGAGAAAGTAATACTTCAGGTTTATAAAATTTTGCCTCACGGAAATATTATACCTGTAACGAAAGTTTTTGAAAGCTACGGGTAGGTAGGTATGTACGTGTATGTATATAGGCAAATTCGGGGCAGTCAAGTCAGGGTTGTTGAAAATTGCCTCGGGGAAACCGAAACCGCCGCGCCGCCTTAGTTATTCCGGTATAAATAAGGTACCTACGTATGTATGTATGTATGTACATACAACCATACATACCTACTTTATACGTACATCGGCTCAACTTGGTGAACGATACTCACCGATGAAACTTTGTCCTTAAAAAATTTTCCTCCATTTTTCTATTCGTTGAGGGGACCCCCCCCCCCCCCCCCTCCGGCCCCTTTTCCAAAGTACTTCGTACTTTGTAAATACTTTGTTATCAGTTCATGTTCGGTAAACGGGGTGTTTCTTTTTTTTCCTCTTCTTCCCCTTCTTTTTCGTTTTTCTTTTTTCTTTTTTCTTCGCCCTTTCTCGTTTGCGAGTATAGGTATGTCTTTTGCTGCCCGTTTCTTTTTCTCGTGTTTGTAGCAGGTACGGACAACCTATACCTCTACCTCTTCGTGTTCTAAAAGTGTTTTCCATCTTTGTAAAAACTGAACTGTACTCGAATATCGTATCTCGCAAATAACGTCCGCCACTACAATATACAGTTTCATCTTCTTACTCTCTTTTTCTTTTTCTCTTTTGTTCGCATTACGTTTCGTACCAAACAGCGATCTAGAGAGGTATAAATAAATTGCCTGCAGTCTATGAGACGAGACGTTAAGTGGAAAACGTCTGACCAAATCTTGGTAACATTCAGGTATTCCTCTGTCTTATCTATCTCTGCAGTATGGGGATATATATAGTGAGAAAGGGAGAGAGCGGGAGAGAGAGAGAAATAGATACTCGAGGAGAACCCGTCAAGTGAAACGGGTGTCGTTTTAGCCCTGGCAGCTGTCCGAAGGTAAGACCTATCCTTATCAGTTTACCAAAGACATTGCTCCGTCCCCTTACACGAAATCCCTAACTCCATTCGGGAGCACACGATCGCCCTTCAAACTGTCAGACTGTCCTTTGAATATGGTGAATACTGTGCTGGGCGCCGGGAGGCAAAGATATAATAACGTGGTTGACTTTTGGTAATTATATTCTTGAAACTGAAGTTTCTCTGATCAGGTATAGCTCGTTTCTATAAACCGTTTTCAATATTTCTTAGCATTGAAGATTTTACGTCTTCTCGGACGAAAACAGGTATATATATATATATTATATATAGTTTGCGCCTTTGGCTAAGGGACAAACTTTGTTCCGGATGGAGTGGCTTAGTGACTTTCATGTTTGTTGTGCGGTCGCCGCGACCCCGTGCAACCCTCTTTAAACAAAATAGCTCTGTGTAAGGTTGTGTACAGTGACGATCCATAAGTCGGCTCCTCTGCACTTCTGACTTCTGCCTTCTGCCTTCTGTCTTCTGTCTTTTATCCTCTATCCTCCGTGCCCTACCGCTATAACTTTACTCCTCAAACTTGGCGGAGAGAACAAGGAGCCAAGAAGGAAAACCAACCTTGCAACTGAACCCAGTCGGTAAGTACCCGTTGAACATTACTTCGCAGTTTTCCATGAATTATACAGGGTGATTCAGGTTCGGCGGGACACATTTTGCGGATAGCTTCATCGAGGAATTCTGAAACGGAAAGTCCTCTGACAAAAATTTCTGCGACCGATAGTTCGCGAGCTAGATAATATTTACGTGATCCAATCACAGCGCTGATACGGCAGTGCGCGAAGACTGTATCCACTCGCGCATCCAAGCCTGCCACGTCTCGCTCACGTACAAGCTCTGTGATAGGTCAACCTTGATCTTGATGTAGCTCGAAAACCAGAGGTCAGACGAATTTTTGCCTAAGGACTTTTAGTTTCAGAATTTCTCCAAGAATCTTTATCCACAGAATGTGTCCCGTTCAACCTGAATCACTCTGTATAAGGGTGGCGCGGGGCTTTCGGTTGGGCTGCGGCTTTCTCTGCGGATCTCGCCAGTATTTATAATCATAATATCTGATTGTAAGATCCTGGACACTATGTAATTCTCTCGACCCGTTACAGGCGCTCTTCGATATAGCTTGACGCACAAAAAGTAAACTTTTTCGATTACGTCCGGTATACCCGCCCACTTGGGTATCGATTATCCCGAAATCCAAATTTCAAATTCTTATTTCTCATTATGATTACATACAGAACTAATCACTTCATAAAGCAAAGTACGAGTCTCGAATGTTAGTTATAATTTCAAACGCGGAACGTGGAGAATAAACATTTTTCATTTTTTCTTCTTTCTTTCTTGCTTCTGCGAAGATTTGTGTCTATATATACAAGCATTCATCAAACACAGCGGACTCGGAAGTTTCCTCCTAGTTTTTGATTACTAGATGGCGTACGGCTTTGGATATGTATATTATAGTTATACAAAATTTGTTGAAGAGAAGAACCCGTGAACCTGTTATTTGCACTAGCTGAAATGATTTTCCCTATTTTTGTTAATTCCTTCCTCACTATCTTTCAGGAGGACTGTGAAACTCAAACGCAACATCAGAGTCTGTAAAGCTCGTAGGAAATTAAAACCAGAAGATAAACTTTTCGACGGATAAGAAGAAGCCGAATATCGAGAGTTCGAGTTCTGGAACATGGATCCAACAAACACTGCAAATTATAATTTTTTGAACTGAATAGTGTAAACATCTTCAGAGAAAATTAAGAAAAAGACGGAAACGAAAATGGCTTCTCGTAATTTCGATCGATACTTTCGCGACTTTTGCTTGCTGCACCAATTAAAATAACCGCCGTCTGTTTTAAACGGTCTGAAGCTAGCAGCTCCGAGCAGTAGAGCTAACTCACGATGAAATATGGGCTTTAATGAAATTCCGTACCCGCTTCGCGTCGTCCCTGGTTATTAAGAACTGACTTCCAGTCAGAGAGAGAGAGGAGGAATCTCACCGAGGAACTCAAGACTCAAGACTCAAGACTCAAGACACAAGCCTCAAGCCTCAAGCCTCGAGCCTCGAGCTTTCGGTTCGTCTAGTGGCCGTAATCAATGTTACCAATCTACTTACGCGCGAAATTTTCAACTTCTTCAAATACCTTCGCCAGTGATGAAATCCAACTGAAACTTCAGGGCAGAGGAAAAAAGCGGCCAAAGAAATAATTGAACAGACTAAAAAAGGAAAAAACCCCAACTTAGAAGAAGAATGAGAAACCGGAAATTGCATGGTGGAGCCTCCTTGCAGCTGAATTCAAGCTTTCGGAATGACCGTAATGGACATTATTAGTCCATCGTCGAAAGTAATAATGGTTATATTCCCTATTACTATAGCTATGTGGCTATGGGACCAGGGGGCAGCAGAGAGGGAAGAAGCGGGCGGGCGAACGGGAAAGGGGAAGGGAGAGGGGAAGGTAAGGCGATCGTTCCCGCATAGTAGAGGGCAAATTTTCGGGGCAGGGGATGATGACGTCATCATCTCCTCTAATGCTCAAACATTACCGCGTTTAATTATTCCTCTTCCTCCTCCTTCCTCCTCCTTCCTCCTCCTTACCACTTCGACCCTCGTCTCACTTCTCGTTCTCCTTGTCGCCATATTACTTACCTAGATGCTCGCGTTCACGCCAAAATCCCCGCGATATCAAAAGCTTTGATGAATCTCTTTCCCCCTTTCTTTCACTATCTCTCTCTCTCTCTGTCTCTCGTTCTTTTTCACCTGCTTTCATTCCTGGGGACAATTAAAAAAAAAAAATTTGCCACTTTCCATCGGTGGCTATGTACTCTCAATGCGGTCGCCGTAAATTGTTTACGAAGGGTACATACGCGCCTGTTAGGTACCTACCCAACTTATGCCTGACCAGATACACGTGGATCTGAGGGATCCACCCTGCACCCTTATCATACCTATAGTACCTCCTGCCTCCGAAATGTTATATTTATATTCTGTTCAAAGTATAATATTATATTATAATATCAGGGTAACGGGTCGTGGTTATTAAATTTTTTTCCTTCCCATCGCGTAGGTATACGTACCTACCGCAGCTTCTACCTCGCTGGAGGGTGGAGGGGGGGGGGGGGGGGGGGGGGGGGGGGGATAGTGGGGTATAATCTTGTCGTACCCCGAGCGTAGACACAGCGCGGTGAAATATTAAACGCGTGTTTGACTCGGAGAATTCTTCTTTTTTCCACATCCTTTTCTCTTCCTTTCGTTCCGTCTTGGTTATCGACCAATTTTATCAACGGATTTATCGTGAATTTCAATCCTCGAAATTCTTCATCAACCGCCGCAAGTGGGAAAAACGTCGCATCCTTCTTCTGTTCGGGGTTATCGCTATCGCTATTCCCAGTTCTCGCAGAATTTCACGAATCAGGATATCGAATAAAAAACACAGAACGGAGGAAGAAAAATTCTGATGTACAATACGCGAAATTTGGGGGCAGGGGGCGGGGCGGGACGTCATGAGATGAAGATTAAGATTAGAATATCTCTGCGATGGGGCCACGGGAATAATTTATTCCGGACGGCATTTGGCGGTAGCTGTAGGTACGCAGCCCTGTAAGTATACATACCTACAGGAATCTCATATCCGTCTGAGACGGTTGATAACGAGGAACGGACGACCGCGGATAGAGGAACCGTGGCAAATATTATACGCCAGGGTTCTATCTGCCTGGAACATTTCCGGGATTTGATTGGAAATTGTCACCGCAGAAACTATATCTGTGCACACCTTCGTTTCATTGCCCACTCGGATATTAGCCTGTACCCCCTTCCCCCCTTCCCTTCCCGTACCTTCCCGCCGTGCCGTTTCCCGTTTCCCGCTTCCCGTTCCTCCCGTTCCCCGCGGAGCCCGGCCTTCCTGCACGCCTCGCAAACGCGTTTGAAACTTTTTGATTGCATCCCCGGCCGCATGTACGTCATTGTCAATCGACGTCTGTCTGCGCGTAGGTATGTAGACGTTTCACTCCATTTTCTATTTTTCAGTTTCGTTAAATTCAGTTTTTTCGTTTCTTGTTTCGGGTTGTTTTTTCATCCCTTTTACTTTCTTTCGATCGATCATTCCATAGTTTGATTAACGACGCCCTGCAATGGCGCCGTTTGACAGCCACTACCGCGCGTTACCGTCTCGTTAAACGTCGCATCACTTTTTCTATTTTTGTACCTAAACGCGGGCAATATTTTGTTGAAAAATTTGTTTCTCTTCCCGGCATCGCCAATTCGGTTGAACATTTGTTCCATGCGTACGTTGTACGGCGGACGAAATTGTAGTGTAAAAAATTGCGCAAAGTGATGATGAAAATTGTGACGAATGGATAAATCGTCACAAAGTATTTTCGAGCGGTAAACTACGGCGGGTTAGATCGTTGTACCATCAATCGCCCGGAAGTGAGCCTCAAGTGCAACGGAATAGCAAAGTATATCCAATGCGGTACATCTAGCGGCACGTAAATCGCGGAGAGGATAGAGAGTAGCAGTTTGGAAAGTAGTTCCGATTAACGGACCGTGAAGCGCAAGTTCTTCTCCGTGTCTGGACGTTCCCCCGTGAGTGTTAGTCGAACCTGGGGCTCCCAGTCGGAACTACTGCAGGGAATCCGCTCTGCACCCTGGAAAAATGAGGATCTAAATGATGTTTCATTCATTCATTAAATTTGATTCGAAGCCGGGTGCAGGCAGCGGCGGCCGCCGTGGCCGGATCGACACAGTATCAATATTCGTACGAAGATTGGGCAATTGGGAGAACGGTAACGAGCCACGTCACCGGTCCTCGGTCCCTGGCCCAACGTCCGAAGTCCAGAATCCCAAGTCTGGAGTCTGGACGACAAGGGTTTGAAGAGGACAAAGTCGTGGGGGGGCATTTCGACGGTTTGCATTGTCTTACGGTTCGTCCGGCGGGTAGATACTGCCGCCTCTGGATAACTGGATAGTAGAACGCGCCGCGACGACTATCGCGCGTTGGGATGGCGTAATCGAATTGCAGGGTCGTTAATTGCGATATCGGAAAGCTCGGCTTGATTTACGAACATCCGTGGGATATCCTACGGCTCCGATTCCCAAGCTGCGGGTACGTGTGGTACGTACGCGCGTATACGAAATTACGCTTCAGCGGGAAGGCGACGGAACCGGTCAGTTCACATGCGAGAGGATAAAGTCGGGGGAAAGAATTAAGTACATTCGTGTTTCGTTCGAAAGATCCGACGCATAAATCCACGAGACGAGCCGCGAGCGGGGGAGCCGACACACGGACTGTTTATGTTACCTTGAATTTGTTGAATTCCTGCAAAATCCCTTAGTCCGATTCCCGCGTCTGCCAACTTTTCAATTTTCTTACTCTTATACAGTATACAGCAGGCCAGACTCCTACCTCTCTTCTCTTCATCCCCCTATCCCCCATCCCCGAGCATCCCGCCGACTCGTCGCGGAAAATTGGGATTGCTCAGACGCGAGGCGTAAGTGGCTACTTTACATTTTTACCCCTCTGTAAATTTCTCCGGAATGCACCTAACACGGGGACGATAAACGGGGAAAATTTGTTGCCCTGCTAGGTTTCTCCAGCGTTTCAACCATCTCCCCGCTCACTACCCCCCCACATAAACTCTTGCGATTAAACTTTTGACAAATTCCATTCTTCTCTCCGTCTCTCTCTCTCTCTCTCTCTCCCCCTCTCTCTCTCTTTGTCTCTTTGCACGATATGATATTTCATCCGATTTTCGTCATTCCTGGCACCAGCGGTCGCACGATCATCGAGATACTCCGTCGTTTCACCCCGATAAAAACCAAATATGCGCTCTCGTCACCAGCCATTGACAGGACGGAGAATAGCAAGCGCGAAACCGAAGAAAGAAAAAGAAAAAGAAAAAGAAAAAGAAGAACCTAATAGGCAACCCGCGTTTCTGCGGTGTGTCAGTTGAAAACGTGCAAGTACATAAACGCGTGATATGCGTCAATAGACAAGGGACGTGGCGTGTTAGGAGCTCGTGAGGTGGTGCTATCCGAGCAGCTGATACGTGATAATGATAATCAAGTTAATGCCTCGCCCTCCACCCTCCGCCCTCCGCCCTCCGTTCGCCGCCCTCTTTGGCAGTCGAGGTCTGAGAGATCGGCGTTTGCGTGTCGCTCCGCAGTGCAGTATATGGCGAAGAAAAAGGGAGCCCTAACGTACTCACTCGTTCTCCGTGTACAATATATGCTTCCCAGCAGGCATCAGGCATCAGGCATCGGGCATCAGGCAACTGCAATTGCATGTTATACCTATTTACGTGGAAACCGCACGAGGGGATTGGCGAGGTGTTAAGGCCGGTGAGAAATTGAGTAATTTCATGCTAATTGAACTTAATTTTATTGGCTGCAATGAGGTATACTTCGGGACCGCGTTTCCCCCGTGTCTTTAATTGACACAGTAGTCTCGCGGTAGAGGTTGTTTCATTATATCATGCAGGCTGAATAAATTTGCAAGGGAATGCGGTGGCGCGAACCAAGGGAGCGAAAAGATGCGGCAAAAATGACAAAGTGGAGACAGCGCAGCATTACGGTTATGTAAATAACGCGGGAGGTCCAAGACCTGGAGGGGGGATGCGTTGCCCTCGGATTTAATTACCATCTCTAATACATAATACATCGAGCGTTGGCCGTGGTTCGGGTATTGCAGGGCCATACTATCCCCCAAGAAGAATCTTCTTTTCAACGCGTTGCATAAACATGGGAGTCGCGGCTACGATCGCCGGTCCCGGGTATTAAAACAGTTTTTCCATAATCTAATCTGGAGTTGGAAAATTCGACGTAGGCGTTCCGTTCGCTTTACGATTTTACAGCACCAGGTACGTAGATAGGTACATTTCGTCACTCGGTTATGCATGCCAACATATATACCCGAGGAGCTTAATATACATTCAAATTTTCTCACTTAAACTATAATGTAAAGTGCGAGTACGTATAACGCGCCTGACTCGTGCCTATGGAGAATCGATGCCTCTCTCCGTTACATTCTCAAAGTTCGTTACTATACTTACACCGTGAAATTTAATTACATACCGTGGGAGGTATGAGCATCGGCTCCTATGTGTATATACACATACGAACATACGCGTACGTACTCGCCTTCGCCACTTCGCCTTCCGTCAATGTGCAATATCAGGTGCAGCGTCGGGTACAACAAAGTGCGACAAATTCGAGAGCGAAGAGACTCGAGGGAGAAATGAAGTAGAGATACCTGTACCCGCGTGCCTTACATATACTGTAGTGTAAATTAATTAACCATATTTTGATCACCGGTACAGAGTATTAGCTGTATGTTCCTCGTATCATCGGAGACAACGATCGTGCTAGGTGCTAGGATATTGCTGCACCGTCAAGACCTGCAGCGTGATACTGAAACTGGGATGTTCTCAATTATTGGAGAACTTATGCTCCAGCTCCGTGCATCTGGCGGGGAGAGAACGTTCACCTCGTTCCGAATTACTGAAATATTTCCCGCATCCCGCGGAGAACTTAAATCCCGATTTATACTGACGTAACGAAATTTTCTTCACGCGACTCTCGAGCACCGGCGCGGCGGCAGGGGCGGCATCATCCCCTCGCACTTGAAAACTGAGCCCAGTCCATGACCTCCGAACTCGTATATTTCGCGGTGAGAGCAGTAACTAACAATTCCTAGTTGCGGCCCGCCGCTATATTTTCGTCAGCTCATTCCCGGGGGCGCTCTGCGAACCACCAATTTATTACCTCTCGCCCTCGGAGCCCTGAGGCGATCTCCTCTTCGCTCCTCTTTCCCCATCCCGATCTCCCACTTCTCTAAAACACCGGCACACTTCCACCAAAATATATCAATGGGAGGTGGGCGGAAGATCAGGGGCTCCTGACTGCCCCGGCAATGCTCGTGTCTTCTTTCTGCATTTCTCGACGAATCGACGAGATTACTAGTAGAATTTTCACAAGTTGTAATTAGCCACATGGATCCGACCGGAATCCAGAAGCTTCCAATTTCCGCTTCCTACTTCTCCTCCCACCGAACACATCATCGAAGTTGGGGTTTTTCTTGAAACGATTCAACGATCCAACGGCCCAACGACCGACGCCCCGTATGAATTTATTTGACACGCACGTGGGTCTCAACCCCTTAAAGGTCAGATCGTAAATACACGTGCTCACCTTGTCTGGTGGTTAAACTGAGTTTTTCCTTCTGTTTTTTCATCCCCCCACCGACGCTTTCTTCTCTTTGGTTTCAAACCGCCAGAGGTCAAGCGTGACATTCACGGCGGGGCTTAGGGCTGTCCTAAACCGAATTATTATCCTCAGAATTTTCGTGTCGATTGTGATTCCGAAACGATAGCCTCCGCCCCCCCCCCCCCCCCACACCTTCCTCGATACGTGCTGAGAATTGGTAGTAATTGCTTCTACGACCGTGACGTATTTCGTATAGGTATATATCTGTACGCGGTATACTCATATCCCACAGACGTAGGTCGCAGGTATACCTAGCCTCTCGTCTCCCTGCCTCGCCTCAGGAATCGGACGTCGATCCATCCGCTGCAGCGATAAAGGAGAGAAGAAAAGATGGAGATGAAAATGTGAAGGGTGCATTTATGTATTCCGAAGCAAACGGTAGCTGCGTAGTATTACGTTTGCATTTTTCCAACTCACTCGTTTCTTCTTCGACTCCTCCCGCTCCTCCTTCCTCTTCTTCCTGTAAGCTGTGCTATTTTTGCGGGATAGAGCGAAGTTTATTTCCGTTCTCACGATCATATATTGCTACAGAATGCAGGATACAGTGGAGTACGGAGACGTTTGCTGTCCCGCGCTGTGCTACGGCGCGGCGCAGCGGTGGGATATAGCACGGGCTGTATGCTGGGCATGGAGAACGGTGAAAACTTTCGGTGCAGCAGATTTTCACAAAATAAAAATAAATCCCAATCCACCGTACAGACTCGATCGAGCTCGATCGTGTACGTTCGACCGTATACCTGCCCGCCCGCCCCCGGAATCGATACCGCACCCCGCCGCCGGTATTTTATTATTACTTGTGCGTAAAACTTGCCAGCTCATAACGCAGTTTACATAAATTTCCGATCCGACCCCGCGGAGGAGCAGGGGCAGGACTATTGAGCTGAGAATGAGAGACGAAAGTGGGATTCGGGGTAAATCGCGCGATACCAATAAGGATCGAAATAATCATCTTTCGCGCGAGATCGGATGAGATTAGTAATTAGCAGCTCGTCGTTCTCTATAAATCGTCATAAATATTCGAGGGGGGTTCCCGCAGGCTTGGCCTCAGCGTCTCCCTCCCTCTTTCCCATACTCTGCCTTTCGCAAAACGTTTCCTAACTACGTCGGCGATTTTCCTCGCTAGACAATTCCCAACGTGGAATAATTACGGGCAATCTTAGGGCGATGAATTATTCATCGCCATAATCGTTTATTGAGGTTTTGTGTCAGCGGTAGAATATCGTACCCGAGGAGTTGACCGGATACATTATCCGCAGTGTAGGATACACACCCAGATATGAAACGGGAAAATTTCGTGATCAATATTTCGGAAACAAAGGCGATCCGGTGGGCGGCCGGGCGAGGCGGGGGACGTTTTCAACCCGAATGCAATTAGGTTTTCCAACCATTGTGTTTTTCGAGGAAGGAAATATTTATTGGTTCCAAGCTTTACGAGTATACCTATACGGCGGCCGGGGAATTTTCCCTTTTCGTTAATTGAAATTTCTTTCTTTCGCTTTATATAGCATCGGCTAGATGGTATACCTATGTATCCAAGACCGCTATACCCACGAATGAACGTATTTCATAACCCTCCCCGCAACTCCCGCGTCATTCTATATATCCAACGGAGGAACAGCCGACGACAAAAGCACTCGCAAGTATAACCAGATCGTTTAGAATTTCAACTGAAAACAAGCTCCCCCCCCCCCCCCCCCCACAGCGATTATCCTGGCGAAGAATTGGGGCAAAAGTTTAGTCAGAGGCCGTCGCGGGGAAGCAGCTGAGTTAAGTTACGCTGATTAATTGATCGAACCGCGTCTAGAGGCGCGAGATGCATTTCTCTGAGCGAGCTCTGCCCACATTTGGACGTCAAAGTTGGTGATTCTCACCCGATGAATGTTTTTCCTGTATCCTCGAAAGATATCGGAAATGCCGGAAAGAAAAGTGTCCCGAGCCACTTAACTTTTGCCGGTTGAATTTTCCCGGTGTAGGTATTCCAGGGTGAGTTTCTTCCTCCGGCTCGCTCGTTTTTTTTTCTCCGCTCCCTCGCTTCTCCCGGGGTTGACTCTCTGTCGTCGTACATAACGACCCTGGGCTCTGGTCAGGCACACGACACGCGAAACACTCAAACCCACCACTGCGTCATGGGACTTGCACCACTCCCGGATTCTGCGACCCGGGTGGCCAGGTATTTCGTCCCTTTTCATTCAATTTCTCGCCGCGGTGTCTATGTATGTATTATACGGACGGCCGACGTGGAACCGTGTATTTTATTTACTCTCCGCCCTTTTTACGTCGCACAGAGAATCACCGTCGTCCATTACCGCATCCGCGTGCTGCAGCTTGGGTACTATACATACGTATACAGCTAGATAAAGAGTTCAACTATTTTCACGGTTCGAACTGTTTGCCAGATTTGTTATAAGCTTCGATTTTTTCATCTTTCTGTTAAAAAAATTCTATTCCTCCGTCGTCTTAACTCTCTATTCTCGATCTCTATGGACCCCGGAAAATTGAATGCGCGAGCCGAAAATTGTTCGACGAGGTAAATCATACGCGGGATTGAGGAAGAGTGGGAGATAGAAGTAGAAAAAGGAGAAAGACAAATTTAAGGGATGAAAATAATGGCAGAAATATAAAAAGGGAACGTATACTTCCGTGGGGTTGAAAAACGGACCACGGACCTTTTGTGCGGGAGCTCGAAATGTTAGAACGATAATGTCAAGTGACCACGCGCCTCAAAGGGCACCAATGTTCGTTCGGGGGGTTGAAACGAGGGGAGGATGCGAGATGCGAGAACGTCGAGGAGGAGGACGGTGACCGCGACAGGGGGAAAAAGTATGGAAGCGGTAACCGCGACGACTGTTTCATTGTACCCATTGTCGATTCCTTGACAATAAACCGAAAGCACAAACTCGCACCGTGCTTCTGTGGAATTTAATAAAAATAGATTTCACTTTTGCGATATCCGAGGGACCCCCCCCCCCCCCCCCCCCCCCCTCCGCGCCCTGCTTCTATCCCGATACTCCGTCTTATCGCAACTCCTTACACAGTTCAGACTCCGGCCGAATTCTCGAATTTCATTCTATAAGCCGTACACATATATTCCCGCTGAGACAGGAACGGCATGACGCGGCGGGGGGAGGATTTCGAATCCGGACCTCACATTCCTATGCAGAGACAAATTTTACCTGCCATTACGTACGATATAGGTACGTCCCCTTGCATAAATCCGCTCCCGTTCTCATTCGGAAGTAATCGCTTATAGACGGGAAACGAGGCGTAGGTACACTCCACTGGACGCTCCAAAAACAAAAGAATAATACCACGAGCGGGGCCAACCTTTTCGCCTTTGCAAACAATGAGGACAAACAAAGAGGGAACCGTAGAGAATAAGCAGCCAGGGTCGAGAGTAGGTACTAATTTCAGATCTGTGTTCTACGTTCTAGAATTCCACCGTGAAATAACAACCCCTTCATATATTCGGACAGCGTCGTGCGTGCGTCACTAATACTGCAGCATTACGATATATTTCACCCCCTGCGGTACCTATATAAATTTCCCGACACAAATACGGGAAAAAACCGATCCGATCCGATGGAATTGAAATTTGACGGTCAATTTCACTAACTATTTTTCCAATCTCTAACCTCTCGGTTTCCGAATTTATTCTTGATCGGTTTCCAGCTCGTTAGCAACCGCCTTGCCTCGCCGGATCGAATTTCCCCGTAAATTCCTCCGTTTTCTTTCCTCAATTTAAATTCGTGATTTTGCACGGTGTAAAATTTCCAATTATCCATATCATTCCGCCTATTCATCCGCGTCACAAATTATACATCGCGGATACCCAACTCGGGTTGTACATCCCTTCGCGGCGGCGACTCACAGCACGCCATCGCGATGGCTGGTTATGGTTCGATAATTACGAAATTACGAGCAATTACCGAACACCGTAGATCCCCGGCTAGTGGCTATTCGTATAGCTATAGGCACGGCCGTCTTAGAATCCGGCTTATCGGTTTCATCCCCATAAAGTTCTCGACCCCTTCGGAGGAAACGCGATTGCGAATATTGCGTGGGGGCTGCAGGTCCGTAGCTGTGCGCACAATCGACGGAACGTTACATCCGACGGTGAGAAAATTGAAAGAGAATAAATATAGGCACCTGTAGGTATGTATATATACATACCTGCACGAGGCATGTTTGCCATGCTCGAAAACCCGTAAAACCCTGCCGGGACGCGCGGTTTATGCTTAAATATATGCGCGGGACAACGCGTGTCATTACGATTGTCAAATATGCAGGAACCCCGAAATAACCGCAGGACCGAACCCCTTGGGCTTACCGAACCGGAGGATAAACGCAGCTACAAAATATACAGGCGAAAGATTGGCGTTATTATTACATCTCCCGTGCAGCAAATCCAGATCGGCGAAAGGCGCGGTGCGGGTCGCGCCGGCCCGAAATTCCGCCCCGATCATACTTTGACGGGCCGCGCTTTGCGATGAGTGTGGGACCAATATTGGCTTGTAGTCTCGAGCGTTTGTAGCCAATCGAGGTAACCAACGTTGGCCCGACTTTCAATTCCCGAGGTCGGCCCAGCATTGGTTGCCAAGCGTGGGACCAGTCCTGGTTTTCAACAGCGGCCCGATGTTGGCATGTGTAGTTCCGGGCGTACGTAGCCAATCTTGGCAACCAACAATCCGATTCAATTCAATCGGAGAAATCGGCCTGGTCTCGAACCAGTTCCGTGAACTGACGACGGGCGAAAATTGATAAAAATTAATCGATTAATTAATTATTTTAATCGATTAATCTACTGATTGAATCGGTGAGATCAGGCTCACTGATCAGGATAGCGATGGAAGATGAAACATTTTTTCTTCGATGGTGGAACTCGTTGCAGATAGCGTTAATATTTGCAAATAATTTTCGAAATTCTACATGGAACCTCGCAATCAAATTTTCCAACGTGTAAGCTCATCAACCGTGATTCTTCGAGCGGAAACAATTCTAATCGAATGAAAACAGATCAATATTTGATTATCGCCTCTATCCTCATCCCGACATTTGGTGTTGCTAACCGTTTGATCTTTTTGTTTATATAACAACGATTTATCGAACAAAAAAATCGCTCCTAC
Source organism: Phymatocera aterrima (assembly GCA_963170745.1). Taxonomy (NCBI): domain Eukaryota; kingdom Metazoa; phylum Arthropoda; class Insecta; order Hymenoptera; family Tenthredinidae; genus Phymatocera; species Phymatocera aterrima. The sequence goes on from OY720664.1 coordinate 10,949,005, forward strand.
TCTCAATCTAATAAAATGTTTGCCAATTCGTAATCGAATAAACTCACCAGATTTATTGAGAGCATCGATGAACTGAGCTCTTCTTCGCTCACTCGATCGCGATTCTGTCACGAACTGTTGTTTCCCAATTCGCCAAAGATTGCTCTTCGCGCTGGACCTCCACGATAATAAGTGCTTGGTAGCCGTTTACTTCATACGTTTAATAACCATACAATTATTCAATCATCACGGCTACTATGGAAACGCTATGAAGCAGAACAAGCTGCAAATTCACCGATTCAACCGTGAACTCGATCTTAAATCACTGACAAAATTTGTGAAATTTTTACTAATTAATTTTCTTTCTTTCTTGAACTTTCTTGAAGCTCGAACCGATCTCGGATCGTGTCATCGGTCACTGGTTCGGAGCCGAGGTTGGGCCCATCTGAAAATCGTTGGCCGATGCATCGCCGCGGTAGCCAATATTGTCCCAAGGTGAAGTCCATCTCAAGTCCGATTCAATGTCGCGCCGGCCCGCAGCCGTTCTGCAAAATTGGCAGCCTACGTACAATTTCTGCACGGGCCATATACGTATGCGTTCGTTCGCCGAGGCGCGCGAGCGGCGTGTGAGCGGAAAAGAGAATCGATATTTCTTCTCTGCAAAATATTATGTCTAAGAACAGATTTCGATCTTGGAGAAGGTGGACGTGACCACGATAGAAAAATTACACGATGGCTGAAACGGCGACAAGAAATTGTCCACATACATGGTATATATATATATATATTATAATTGAAATAATAAGAAGCAAAGCAAGGAAAAATCAATTCGCGTTACTCAACGGTGCATAACACGACTGGGATAACTACTAAAAAAAATTCGAAGCACGTCATTTTGTAGGGAATTGAATTCTCTACGAAAAACGTCCAGTAAGTCGATTCGATAAATTCAACCGTTTAGTAGTTACAGCCAAATTTGATTTAATGGGGCATGAAATGAAATCGCAGACTGCGCAAGTATATATACAGCATGGCAGTACGAGTATTATGCAGAAATTAGAAGCGATCTCCAAGAATTTAACCTGCGAATTTAACCTCCCTGAGGGAGGAGAGGGAGTTACAGCCCTCCGGTTTAAAAGGAATAGAAAAAAAAAACAAAAAAAAAAAAAAACAAGACGAAGAAAAAAGAGAAAAAAGAACACCCCCGGGAGGTTTGAAAGCTCTCGGTAAAAACTGGGTAGGTACTTAATTGAAACTGCGATAGTCGATAGGATAACACGCTCCCGGCGATAGCGAGTCAGCATTAGCTCGCAATTAAAAAGCGAGAACCGTTCTCGTTTGCTCGATGCACGCGCTCTAATTAATGATGCGGGTAGTTCGGGTGTTCCAACAATTCCTATTTTATTTTTTCCACCTTTCCTCGTTTATTTGCCTTTGCGCTTTTTTCGTTTTTTTTTTTTTTTCTGGTTTCTCGTGGTTTCTTCTACCAACTCTCGATCGCTATAACTTTGAACTGCTAAAAGAAAACGGTGCAGCAAGCATTTTCTGACACATTATGTACGTATGTATGCGTTATCGGCAGCCTATTACGCTGCTGTCTGTGCTTTTCAATTACTTTTTCTGTAGCTGCGAGGCGACGGAGAGGAGAGCCGGGGGGGGGGGGGGGGGGGGGGGTCGAATTTGGGGTGAATATCTCGTTCTCTATCCCTCCCGCAGTGGAACAATACGATTTGAAATTCAGTTTAATTTGCCGTTTTCGATTTTTACGGAATCGGAATTCTCGGCCAATTTCACACCTCAATGAAACTAATCTGGTATAGCATGTACTTACCTAGCGCCTATACCTACGCGAAATTTGTATCCAAACTTTGAAGCCTAGACCCTCGGAGCATTTCGTTGCAGTGTCTGTGCCTATGCCGATGGAAGATGGGGTGGGGTGAATAAAAGGAAGAAGAGAGAAAAAAAAATCACTCAGGGGGGTAATAAAATCGAGACGAGTTGGGGTGCCGGATGGCCGTGAGATCCAATCCTTCGACTTGAATAAGGAAAAACAGGGAAACGATTTCACTGCAGTACATCCTAACCTCTATACATTTGCGGAATTGAGCACGTGGATAAGAGAGACAAGGAGACGGAGAGAAGCAGAAAGAAGAAGGAGGAAAATGCTACCGCTATGTTTCTCTGACGTTCGCTTCTTTAACAGCAAACCATTAACCCGGACTCTACCCGACGAAAGAAACTTCCTGCTTTCGCGTACCCTCAGGACACACTTCTCTCAGTAAACATGCCGATGGAACAGCCGGCTGCCGGTTCGCTGCATTTCTTCACATGTGCTTTTACACATATTCACTGCCGTATCCACTTACGTGACCGTTATTTGCCAAATTGTTATTTTTTCTCCTCTCAACCGCGCCCCGCAGGATATTGGTGTGTACCTCGAGAAGCAAATACCGACCAATTAAAGCCGTTTTTTATTTTATCAAATCTTGCCTGTAATGCAATACTTTTCCTTTTCTAATAACATGTTTGTGACGGTTAAATTTTGTACATCTCATTTTTCCTCACCTGAACTTCATCAGTTATTCTCCCAATTTATCTTGAGTTTCATCTGTGATCCTCGTATGAAACAAAAATGTCTCAAAGTAAACGAAGATTACAAGAACAAAGGAAAATCAAATTGGATATTGAAATAGTTTAGTTGAATCGTCGAATTATAAGCAATTGATTATTGACGTTGATCTAATACGTAAACTCGGTATTGAATATTCGTCATAATTATTGTAAACGAAACTGTAAATATATGGTAGTGACTGCGTTCGGACTAGCCGAACCAAAGTTACAATTTTCATGCGTTTCTTATTGTCTTTTTACCAAGGAGAGCATCATCCCTTGTCGAGGCTTACTAACCTTAGGAAGACTGAAAAACCTATTGTCTTTGGTCCTTCTGTAGCAATTCGATAAATTTTGTGTTCAATTCAAATTGAAATCCCTCCTCATGTGCGGTGCGGATCATTTTCAGTGGAACGTCAATAAAAATTAGGATAATATTATAACTGGTGACAAGTTCAGGAGGCGGAAAATGAAATTTCCAAATGTCAGAGTCCCATGTTATTCTAACGGTAAAAGTATTGCATTATAGGGGAGGTTTAATGAAATTAAAAATGACTTTAATTAGTTAGAATTCGTGTTTCAGGGTACAAACTAACAACCTGGGGGGCGGTGTTGAAATAGAATCAACAAATTCCAGACACCCCACAATTCATCCCCCTCTCATAGATCGTGTTTCTTCGTCTTTCACTTTCCGCTTTTGTCGTTTTTTCGTTATTAGGTTCCTTTCACTTGGAACGTACGCCGTTCGATTTCTCCCTGGTGCGAGTACCGACCACATTTCGTTATTCTGTTCGAGTTGATTTCGGTGGTTTTTCATTCGTTTCAAAATTCCGTACGATGGGAACGAACCAGAAGAAAAAAAAAAAAAAAAAATAAAAGAAAGAAAAAACCATTTCAAATATCTCCGTGGTATGCATACGTACGTATACGGCTGCGTGCGTTGTATATCGCGTACGCGTAGACAGTAAAATATCATTTGCAGGATATTTAACCAGTATATAAGAAGCTCTCTTGGCTCAAAGCCACACAATCGATGCAAGTATGCAGTGTCTGGAAAGTTTATCCTACAAGGGAACTAGGGGCTCGTATGTCGTATGTCGCGTGGTATTATTATAGGTACGGAAAGGCGGCCGAAAGTATAGACACGACTTAAACGAGTACCCTGCGAGTACGGGGGTTGGGCATCAGTCTTCCTGCAGTTTTAATTCTATGCCAATTCAACTAATTCCTTTTACTAATTTTACTAATTCCTGCAGTACCGCGGGGCGGCCGCGCGTTCTCGCAATGTCGTTTAAATTCCGAAAAACAAATGAACAAAAGAAGAGAAGAATTACAAATTATTTCGACGCTACCTAGGTACGATACTGATTTCGATTTTTACACCGACAATATTATATAGCTATATGTTACACAATATATATATATATATATATAGATATATATATATATACACAGTATACACATATAATATTCTGATTGGCTACAATGAAAATTTCCTGCCGACCGGACCGCGCAGGGGTTGAAAAAATTCCTGTTAATTTCATGTTCGCATATACAGCCTTACTTGCGTATACATAGGTATGTATACAGAAGAATTTTTCTGTCGCGTGACCAAATCTCTTTCAAACAGAATTCTTCGTGAGGCTTGTTCGGTCCTAGCTCCGACCGCGACGCGACGCTACAATGAGTTTCGTATTTGCCTGTTGTTTTTTGTCTCCCCCCCCCCCCCCACCCCCCCCCCGTTTTTGTTTTTTTCTGTTTCTTCTTGCTTTTTCAGGGTATGCGACAGGCGAAAGAGCGATGAGATATATAATGAAGGCATCATGTTATCCGATGACATTTTACTACAGGGGATGGCGAAAGAGATGGATCGCTGTGTTAGATAGAGAAAAAGAAGAAGAAGAAGAATAAGAAAAGGAGGAGGAGGATGTAAAGAGAAAACAAAAAATACAGAAAGAAAGAAAGAAAGAGAGAGAGAGATAGAAGGAAGGAAAAAATTTGGGTTACGGTGAGGTCGTAAATCCCTTCTGCTTAACCCTGTACCCCTTATTTCTCACCCCTTTCGTTCACCCTTAATAGACTTTCTACTTGTTACGTACAAAGGTATATACTGTACACATATTATCTGCAGTAAACCTAACAATATCTACGCCAAACGACGCGTTAATCTATTCTCTTTTTTCCGCAACGAATGCCTTCTATAGGTATTTTGAGATTTTATACCACAGCGGAAAGTTATAGTTGAAGAAGAATAGAGGAAAAAAAAAAGACAATTCATTCACTCGCATTTTATCACAATTCTTTTGTTTCAGCATTATAATAGTTATAACTGTATGATATCATTGATAAATTCACGTATATTTATCTTCCTTTTCGAATATGGACGTATTTAGCATCTTGTTGTTTTTTTTTTCTTCTCTTGTTCGTTTCTAATATCAATCCCGCATGCAAAGCTCGCGTTTCTGTCGGCAGATTAGTTATTCTTCTTTTTGTTTTCGGCATTTATCTTTTTTCCTAATCCCCCCCCCCCCCCCCCCCCCCCCCGGTCTGCAGTCATGAAACGCGAATTAAATCCCTGCGCAGAGTTTTAGTTAGCGAACTAAACTTTTTTGTTTCTCCATTTTTTTTGTTGGCCTCCTTTAACTGGGTCACAAATGTTACGAGATTTGGGGGGGGGGGGGGGGCAGTAGGAAAGGAAATAAAATGGGAATGAGAAGTTTTTTAAAAATGAAACATAACCTGTTCGTGTGGAGCTGTACCCCGTTGCGAGAGAAGAGGGGAGAAAAATCCGTACAGTGCAGTGTAGATGGATATATATAGGTATAGGTGCCATATACAGGGTGATTCAGATTGAGCGGGACACATATCGTGGATATATTCTTGGAGAAATTTTGAAACGGAAAGTCCTCTGACAAAAATTCCTGAGACCGATAGTTTGCGGGTTAGAGAATATTTACGTGAACCAATCACAGCGCCGATACGTCATTGTGCGGAGACTGTATCCACTCGCGCATCCGAGTCTGCCGCGTCCCGCTCACGTACAAGCTCTGTGATAGGTCAACCGGGATCTGATGTAGCTCGAGAACCATAACTTGCACGAATTTTCGCCAAGGGACTTTTCGTTTCAGAAATTCCCCAGGAATCTACATCCACGAAATTTGTCCCGCTGGAACCGAATCAACCTGTATAGGTACGAAATAACGAGAACCGCGATTCAACTTCCGATCTCATTCATATACTATATATATAGAAGAAAAAATGAAAACAACAGGGACCGAGAGAAACTGTAAATATTAAACTCTATTTATACCTATTCAATTACTGCAGCGAATTTAGTTTAGCTTCACACGAACAAAAGTACGTAGAAACACAGTATATACTACTTACAGTACATAGGTATACATAAGAGTTACGAACGTGGTACGCGTACCTTATAGTACAGTCATGCAGTAGCTAGGACTCGAACTCCAGCGGCATGGTACGTACTGGAGCTGGAACTGGAATCGGAACTAAAGCTGTAGCTGGAGGTCAGCAAAATAGCAATTTACGAATAGCATAAAACTGAGACGTGGAGCAGAGGAGGAGGAGGAGGAGGAAATCTCCGTTAAAAAGTGTAATTGTTTCGCGTTCCAGATACACCCGCGCGGAGTAATAAATCTCCGTAAAATACAGAACTCCGCGGTGTAGGGTCAGACCGAGTAATAGTTATTATACTGTATACACTCTTTGCCTCAACTGGATTAACTACTTGCAACCTCGATTACTTTTTCCCCCGTAACATTTCTCTGCATACTAATTTTGTTTTCCACTTTCTCGATCATTTCTGTACCTGAGCATTTATCTACTTGATTGCGTGTGTTTGTCTTCTGTTTGCTTTCTCGTTTCAAACGTTTCTTTGAGTCGGGGGGGGGGGGGGGGGGGGGGGGGGGCATTTGCCATGGAGGTGGTGTACCAAATTTTATTGAAATCGTGTATAAACGTAGTATATACACGTAGATATAGCAGGGGGCGTTGCTGATACGGACTTTGGACGAACTCAATTAAGGATGGCGTGAAATATCGGGCTTACAATTAGTTCACGAATCAGAATGCGTAGTTCTATAACCGTTCGAACCTTTCGAACGTAGGTACACTCCGGCACATTATTGGTTTCGCTCTGAAACCAGCGACGCTCGCGGTATGTTACTCCAACGGTAAATCGGAGACCAATCCGCGCGAGGCGTTTGGACAAGCTCAGTTCTCATAGTTGGCGGGTTGATGATTGTTCAAATATTCAATGTGCGATTGTCGTCTAATAAGATTGATGACAAAAGTAGTGATTCCAACGATTGATCCTCATCAAATGCGTATAACGGTAGATATTACCGCTTCCCCTGTGTTCATATCGTTATAACTTGACTTCTAAATCGAAGGATTCGATATTCTTCCACCGTTTACCAGCGCGAACGACAGAAGTTAGATGGAAGAAAGTAGACAGCTGATTCTGCCCGTTGAAGCACAGTAGGTATAGTAGAGATAATGCAAAAGATATGCTTTCCGCATCGATGCATAATCCTCGCAGACAACTGCTCAAAGGGTTCGGTTCATTCCAGTCTCCCGCCCCGAATTTTTATTCCACGCTATACTTTCTAGCCGGGGAGAAGAGGTTAGGGAAAGTAAATACGTGAATGAAATCTATAAGATTATCGCCAAAATTGAATTTCTAACCCTATTTTTGTTCTCTTTTTTTCTCTCTCTCTTCTTTTCTCCGACGTCCCAGGGATCGACGGATTTGTAATATCAATGTACATATTTCGAAAAACGAAAACCAAAGATACATCCTAATTCGAGACACTGAAGAGAAAAAACAAGAAACAGAATGATGGAAAACAGTCCCCTGTATACGATGAACAAATAAATAAATTGTGGTTGTGTTTCCACGCGACCGGTAGCTAATTCACGAACGACCCTCTCGTAAATCGAATTTCATAAATCGGGGGAGTGGCCTGCACGGTACCGCGCGTCGGTGTGGTGACGGTGGCGGCGTGGAATAAAGAGAAATTGTTACTCACTCGAGGACCCTGAGTATTCATACACTGAGGACTTTGATAACTCGGAACGCGGCGCCAAGCAGCAGCGTCCCCTCTTTCCTGGTTGCGGTATAACATCCACTCCCGAATGTATCCGGGATTTAGTTCGGTGAGAACTAGGCTTTGGAACTCGTTCCGAGTTGAGGGGCTGTAGCTACAGCTAGAGACATCGGTACCGGTACCATACCGTACCAAACCGTACGCATTTTACATGACGAATTGCTGAGATTCGACTCAAGTTTCTCTCTCTTCGACGAGTAATACGGCTCATTAATCAACCCCGTATTACTCCCAGCCCTTGGTCTGGCTCTCTCTTTCAGCACTCGCTCTCTCTCTCTTTCTATCGCAACCCCTTGGCTTCATTCGTCCTCCTTGAATTCACCCGGTGCGTTATTATGGCCTAAAACTTAAGCTCTTGTCTAACTTTGGAGTACATAATGTCTATTTTATTGTTGTACTAACGATTCAGCCATTCTGTTCAGAGAATAATAGTATGAGACAGGAAAAATCACTCCTAAGGAGCCGTAGGAGCCGCCCAGGGCAATTTAACCTAGCTAACATAGGTGATATTCGTTTTTCATCAAATCCGATCAATGTTTTGGAAACGTGAATCAGCCAGTCACTTCCTGCCATCGTACTCAACAGATTCTCAACGTTTCGACAGAATCGATCCGCTCGTTCAATGAAATTTACGATTCTCGTTTTCGAAACGGGGTTTTTCTATATTTGAGATAGCGAGTCCTATAATGGCAGTTCAAGTAATTTTCGGCAGAGGGTCACGCGACGAATCGTGACGAAAACTAGTCGAACCGATTTACAGTTTTTTACGAAATAATTATGCAAGCGTCAGCGAGTGCGCTCTGGTCAGCTGGAGCGATATAAACATCGTAAGAATTTTTCATATATTCATTTATATTCTACAAATTATTCGATCGATAATTATCACGATGATTTTCCGAATCTAGTTGACCATCAGAGTACACTTCCTGACACCCGTACAATTATTTTGCAAAAAAAAAAAAAAAATTCCAAAATGATTCAAAGATTGGCGAGAAAATGAGACCGGGATCCTGAAGAACTAAAATCGGTCACGTGACCTCGCGCAGCTCAAAACTCCTTAGGACCGAGAGCGCGCGGTTGCGGGTTCTAGATTATCAGTTGAAATCAAGAGAAAAACGAAAGGTATGGAATCGATGACAGTAGGTAGGTATACTACGTTCTACCTAGTATAATGGATAGTTGTTCGGCAAAAGTTTACACTGCAGGCGGTAAAATATATCATAGGTTCCTCGGGGGAGGATTAATAATTGAGGGTGTAAAATTTTACAAGAATTTCATTTGCCACGGTAGTTGCAGAGGGGATGGGGCTGCGGGCTGCACTCGGTAGGGATAGTGTAGGATATATAACGCGGGTAAAGACAAAGGTCCAATATGTTATCAATTACGTTAGCTCCGAGTATTATAGCCGAGCGGACGACGCCGACGTCTAGGACGAGGAAAGTTTGGACGTTCATCAGCGCCCGAGGAGGGCGCGGGGAGAGAACTGTACCTAACGTTGGAAGGTACTCGTCGAGAGAGACCCCGCAGTGGAATCATGGTGTCGCCTTTAATGGGAATATTTATGGACTTATTAAAATACCAACCGAGACCTGGAGGCCGGGGGCTGGAGGCTGAAAGCTACGCCGTGGAAGTAATAAAGAGGACGGAACGAATGAATATACCTGGACCACTAAATTACGTCCTTGCACTAAACAGCATCCAGCATTCAGGATCCAGGTTCCAGCTCAGGCAACTTTGTAGAAAATCTTCTAGCCTTACTTTACTACACAGACGCGGGCTTTGCGCCTCGTAAACTTTCGTAATTATACTATTATGTACCACCACCAGCCCCCCCCCCCCCCCCCCCCCCTTCAATTTATTATCATCCATGTTACTTTTCCTGCTCAACTATACTACTACTATTACTTTGGACTAATCGCGTCGCATGCCCTTAACTTTGACGGAATTGAACAGCCCCACTTGCGACGAGTATTTTCACTGTTGTTTCGAACTGCATTCAAACTAGAATACCTCGTAAGAAATTTCAAAAATATGTACAAAATTTGGAATTTCGCTGTACATAGTCCTTTATCGAAGCTCTAACAAATTCGACCCTGCAAGCTTTGCATTCGAGAATACCAGGATACGACAACCTCCACGCCACTTGACAGTACTGCAGTCTTTCATCCGAAGATTTCGTTTGAAATTTCATCAATTTTTCGACCAATGGTTTTCCGCGGATTGGACGGAGAATCCGGCGCACTGTCCGCAAGTAAAATTTACAAGCGTCTACAGATTTTTGTCTACAGAAAATTCATTCTTCACTCCTGACGAATACGTAGGTATAATTAAACATGAATAAACGCGGGGTTGAAAATTGTGACGGAAAGAGGTACAAAACGTGACATCACCGTTTCGACTGAAGATTTTCTACGTTCATTTGCGCAAATATAACTTTCCGGGGTTGTGAGAAGGTTTTTAGAATCTGGTATACAGTAATAGGGGCATCGAATCATCGCGATCTTTTCCGGAGTACATGATGTACATGTATAACAATCGCTACCCTTAATTAAGGTACGTTAAACCCTCTCCGAGCTTCCGACCGGAAATAATAATGTCGAACACACAAAAAGTCAAAGTTTTACGTTTCCAGCTGATTGACTGATGGTCTTTAGATTGTGGCTTTTAAAAGCGAATCAACAAACGCCGAGTTTTCGTTTAACTTGTAATCCCTATATTCAAAAAGTTTCGTGAAAGTATAACAAATGAATATCATAGTTACGAAGGTATGTACGAATCATTGGAGGATAAAGAAGCTCGTGGCACGCGATGCCGTGAACCGATTTAGACTTCTTTCTCCAATTTTCATTACTTCTCATTTTTTGAAATTTCCAAATTCAATGAAGCATTTCCGATTGTTGCGGAGAACTCCTGCAGCTGTATCATATCTCTGATCTCTAGACCAAACCCTGGAGGAGAGTGTAGAGATATGGTCAGGTCTGTCTGTCCCACGGTAAGAATAATTACTGATAAGACGATTTTAATTATCGTCGAGGTAGAGCCGCATGGCGCAGACGGACGCGTCCGTTTTAACGCGATAAGGAAGAAACAAATGGGATCCTAACGACCATAGAAACCATTCAGCTCTTTCGTATATATATATATATATATATACACCTACTAGGTATATAAAAGTTTTATTTATATACTTATATCCTCGATCTTCGCTCGATCGAATTTCGTCCGGATTACAGTTTAAGGTGCTTCGAGCACGGGGTCACGCGATCGATTTCAAAGTTCTTATGAAATTCGGTACTTCAATTCTTTGCGAAACTTCGAATCGATGCAGAATTTTTTGCGAAATAATCATGCAAGTGTGATGAAGTGTGCTCTGGCCAGCTAGAGCAAAATAAATATCGTATGAATTATTGATATATTTATTTAGTTGTGAGATGGGATTTGAGGTTACATTTAACAAATCGTTCTATTACGATTGTCCGGTTGACCTGCAGAGCGCACTTCCTGACACCGGTAAAATTATTTTGGCAAAAAATCCAAATCGATTTGAAGGTTGGCGAAAAAATGGGACCGAACTTCGTGAGAAGTCTAAAATCGGCCACGTGATCCCGCGCCCAAAATTCCTTCACCAGATCTTTTTGTTAAATAGAACACGCCCGAATTTATTCCAACGTGTAATGATAGTAATTATTGTAAAATCATAACTCGGTGTTATATTTCAACCGCGTTTATACAGAATTTAGTTTAGTTCGTCGTCGTCATCGTCGTCGTCGTCGTCGTCGTGGTTCGTTCGTTAATGAAAGTAAATTTGCGAATACATTTGAGGCGGGAGAATGAGCGGGCAATTTATAAACGTCGGAGTTCAAACTTTGAAACTATATTACTTGGTATTATGAGGTTTGCTTAATGAATATTAATTATACGTCCGATACCGGTAGAACAGAAAGAGCCAGACACCACTCCGTCAAGTACAAGCCAATTCAACGCGACTCGCATTCTCAGACGAAGCCGCGACCGGATGACTATTCGATTTATCATTCTGTGATTGCATTTTTCGGTATTCTCTTCTTCCCTTCGCAGGAACTTTGACGCGTCGGGTGTCTCCTTGTTCCGCGTGTAATTACATACGCAAGGGAAAAATAATAGGAGAATAGGAAATCCCGTATTCTTTATGTGGCTGCATCCGCAGGGAAAGGAGCTGCTTTTAATTCATACGGATTCAATCTACGCTCCAAGTCTTGAAAACTTTGTTCCAACACTTTCTCGGCTCGGATGATCATGCTCTCCACTACTCTTCGCTATCCGAACGCAATTCCAAGATTTCGTTCTCTTCCTTCCTGCGCCGTCAGACTCGCGAAGTACATTTACCTATACATACTCCAACGATCTCGATTCCAACAATTTTTTCTCTCCAACGTTTATATAATGACCAATCCAAGTCGCCCGATCGAGTATACGGCACACGAACAAAAAAATCATCTCGAATCGCTCATCTCTCTATTATATCATGTGTCGCTCATCGAATCGAATATTTCTGTTTCGAAGTGAAATACAGAAAAAATGAAGAGAACGCTCGATGCAGGTACGAATAGCCCCAAAAAATTGCAGACCGTTGAGGGGTGGGGTGGGATGTTGAATGAAGGCGGAGCGGAGTAGTATACGGCGTACAGGTACCTCACATTTTCATTTTGCTGTATCAGCAGAAATTTGAAACGGGTCTGAAGCGCGCGGGGGGTGTGCGCGGGGTATGCTAAGCCAATAGCGTGTTGTTTTTAACAACTATTGAATAACGCATCGCAATCCCTCCCGCGTATAGCACGGGGAAGAATAGCGCGCCCCAGAAATTCACCCGCGTCAAGTCTGGCTCGCAGCGAATCCTATGCCTACTATACATATGATCCGCGTAGCTACCCTGCAGCAGGTAAATTTCCTCCGTCCGGAGCTACTCCGCCGTGAGGACGTAGTGTACGGTGAATGTACCTACCGGTAGTTCGTTGTATAGCCGGGCCCTCTAAAAGGCCGAAAGTTTGGGGATCGGTTTTCGAGCAGCGCCCAAGGGGACCGAAACCTGACGTCGGTTCCTTGCCGCCCGTCACGCTCCGACAACCGTATTTTAGAGCGAGCCCGGATATACAGCTACTTCGCAAGATGGTCCAGGTCTCCCGTGACGCTATCGCCACGGTGGAGAAGCCGCGGATGAAGACGGCTAGGGTCTTCGAACTTCAGCTCGAAACTTCTTGCATAAAATTATGACTCAAGATCCGTGAAAAGCTCCCTTTTGTCTAAGTCTAACCCCTTTCACGTCATTCTCTCCCCCGTATGGCTACGCATTCCGGTTTTCGCATATGTCGCAGATCTCAGACTGTGCAGCTTACGTACGCAAAGACGGCTGGCCTCGCGGGCGAACTTCTGCCCCGCAGGTCGGCTCCGGGATATCAACGATTTCTTCATTACCGACCATCGTTGCGGCGGCGATCCCGAATTCCGTCGATAATGCGGAGGTCCTTGGTATCCCGGAGCCGTCTTCAACGTTCTCCAGTCAACACTGCGGACGCGATGAACTTATGGAAACGCGCAGTTTGTGCGATATTTCAAAATCGCGTTACTACAACCGTTCCGTACCATTGACCGTGCCGTCGAATCTCAGAAATTTTTTAATACTTCGATTCCTGTACGAGAACTATTCAGCCAGTCCGATGGAATTTCGGATATTCGTTAATCCATTGAACAAAATATCACGAACAATTCGATATCTCCGCTCGGTATGGGGACAGAATTCGATCGAAGTCTGAGGGTGGAATATTTTTTTGCACAGATTATTCTCGAGCTATGAAGGGTGTTGGGGCTTTAGTCATACTTGTGGACGGGGAGCACAGATCGAAGTTACTTCTGAAGTCAAAAGAGTGGTGAGACTTTGAGAATATGGTTCGGTGACCGAGCGAGGGAGGCTTCGAGGCACTGCATCCAAGGGACGGGGTGATTTTTCCTGAATGCCTTGAACCAGGAAAGTTGCAAAGAGTCGAGGCGCGACGTTCTTTGACGTGCTTATAAAAGGAGAGACCAGGCTTCTTACTGGTTCCAACCTAAGAGAGGTGGGCTAGGTAGGTATACATGTATGGATAGACAGAGTTCGCCGTCGACTTTCATCTTCGGAATGATTTGCCAACGAGGGACGTCAGGTAGGTTGTAGTACGGTACTTCGCGATGCACCTGTAGAGAGTATACTCTCTCGGAAGGCAAGAGGGCAGAAAGAAGTGGAACCGAACAAACCGGTAGGAGATAATAGTGAAAGAAGAATAAGAGAGAAAAATTGAGAAGAAGAAAGGAAAAACCTGAGTAAATGTATGTACACCAACATATGTAAGTACATACTTTCAATCCAACTTGTTCCAATGCTATTCTTATTGTATAATATTATATGATACAAGGATATAAGGTATCGCGCACGAGGGAATTCACAATTGTGACCTGGGACTCGAGAGCAGGAGGGAACCGGCGTGTATCTGCTATTAGTGTTCACCAGAGTGGAAATGTAGCTTTCAAGGTATAAACGTTTTAGAGGAGCGAAGAGAAGAGGAGAGGAGTGAAACGGAGAGGAGAGGAGAGGGGAGGATTTCCGTTATTCTTCCTTACCGTTTTTCCTTCTCCTTTCCATCTTTTTGGTTTCACCGTTTCCTTCTGTTTGCCCTCCTGCAGTTGTTTCTTTTTTCCATAAATCTTCGCCGCGTCGTCGTCGCCAAGTCGCGAGTCAATCGTACGACGAAATTTCATCGATGTATATATTCGTTCGTCAGTCATTTACTGCAGACAAGACGAACTATCGGAGAAAATTACGGAGCGCGCTTCGATTATGGACCATTCTAAAGTGTCTGTCCTCTTCATTTTGGCAAAGAGCCGACGAGGAGTTTTCGATCCCGTTTTCAACGAAGAATACTCAAAACCCGTGAAAAAATCTCGGCGTCAATCGAATAGGGATCACCCTGTATATAAGTACACCACCAACCACACCTTCTACTCTAATTCCAATATTTATCGACGATTAAATTCACATCGAAGCGGAGTGAACGCAGCTGGAGGTAAATTTCGGATCAAACGATAATTCCGTAATTATAACGCGGCTTATATACTTATATACATATCACAAAAGTTCGTTATTGGTAGGTATGGTATGTATGTACAAAAACAGAAATTTGTCAGTACCTACCTTACAGGATAACGTTGATTAACCGTTGCGACGGATTAAGCCGCGTATTAGCTACAACCGAACACGTCGATGATGAAGTATATAGTATGCTTTGGTACACCAATATATAGATATACAGGTATAGGTATAGGTATGTACATACACGCCCAATAAGCTTTGGAAGCACAACGCACAAGACCGGGAGATCTGTTCGGTGATAAAAAAACATTCAATATATATTCGAAATTTTCTTCCTTTTTCCTTCTTCTTCTCGTTCTTTGCTTTTAGGATGACTTTCCGATTGCGATTTGTCTTGTTCTGTTTCTCCTTTTCATCCCTCCTGGCTCATATTTCTCCAAATCGCGTTACAGCTGCTGTTAAATGTTTGCTGTAGCCAACGGAACGATGAACGAAGAACAAATTAGTTGTTTGGCGGGCAGGGGGGGGGGGGGGGGGGGTGTGGAATGAACGAGAATTACCGAAGAGACGGATTCCTTCGCTAATCTCCGGAATTCAGTACACACACGTTCATTATACTTATTGTACACACAGATAATACCTTAAACGTGATGTGATGCGTTGCGTGTATACCTACCGCATGTGGGAATCCGGCGACACGTACGTATGTACGTACGTACGTAATTATTCGTTGCATCATCAGCCCCGTGGGAGTTAACGACGAAGTCCTCCCCCGCGGCCGAGGTACTTGGACTCTTTGATCAACGGGGCGCGTAGGTACGGGCGTAGGTATACGTATACCTATATGGTTGATTATAACGGGGACGTTACGTATGTAGGTATAGGTATCCAGGTATGATATAGACAGGTACGTGTATACGTCCGACTATATGGCTGCGCCCTCGAACGTCACCTGATCGGTATAAAATGGAGAAACAATTGTTTTCTAGCTGCAGTTCTTGGTTTTCATCATTTTCACACGTTCCTTAATATTTCGGTAATCAATATTTCCACCGTTGGGGTAGGTACGGTGTTATCCGGCTGACGGCGGAAGAAAAGAGCGGGATAAAAGAGACAGTGAGGAAGAAAACGTGAGGGTCGCGAAGTCGGGTTCGACGCGGAAATAGGAGTTGCGGCTTGTGGGGGTTGGATATGAACGCAGTGCCTACACCCGTGGAAATTCTCCTCGGATGTATATACAAGCAAGAATTTATAGGCAATACGATGCACCGGCAATCGTGCGTAATAAGTAAAAGAGATTTTATACTATATATATATCAATGCGATCGTCGAACCGTGAAGTCATGTCGATATATGGTACGCGTGCGTCTATGCAGTTCATTCGACGTTTGAAGCTTGTTATGGAATTCGGCTACACGCTTTTCAATTTTGAAAAGAAATACGGTCAATTTTCACCGGCGCCCATTCTGCCCTCCCCTACCCTGTACCTACACCTGCCGATGTATGGAGATTCGGGGATCCTCAATGTATGGAATATTCCAATACAGGCCATGTATGCACCGAATCGATTCGATGCCAACCGTGAACAACGAAGCAACCAATCAACGGGAACGACTTGGGGAAGTTTCCTCCGGAGCCCCGCATATTATTGGCTGTTTCGGTACTCGGTTAGCATCGAATCGGCTCGGTGTATACACCGCCACAGAATTATATCTGCTATGCGTCTGAGCCGGGGGTAGGTTTGCGCGTGTACGAATTATGTACACCTATGTGTTACACATATATATATATATGTGTGTATATGTATATATATATATATATATATGTGTCGCTGATTCCGTGAGAACCTTTGATCTCTGAAATGATCGTCGGATTGAATTCATTCAACACGGTTTCTTGTTCCCAGTAATTGGATCCGAGTAATTTGACTGGTTCGAAGTTTGATTGAAGAAAGGTATACCCTATGCCAGCATCGGTACAGATATATTACGCGGGTACATGTATTTCTATATACCTATGTATGTATGTATGTATGTATGTACCTGGACATTCGGAGGAGCGAGCATATCGCAGTTCTATGTTAGGTAGGTATATTAATTGGCTGATATTGAGCCGATGCGAGTTTTTGAAACGAAATGTAGGAATATGGTAAAGGGGGGGGGGGGGGGGGGGAGAGAAGAACAGAAAAAGAGAAACGAAGAAAGGGAAAATGCGAGGAACAGAACGCAACGAACGAGCGATAGGGGGAAAAATAACAAATTCATTCCGTAGCACGATGCATCGTGAAGCCAATATGTATTGTATGTAGGTATATATCTATAAATTGCATAATATTGAACCCCACGCGGTGCGAGCAAATCCTGCAGAAATATACGCAGAATCTCTGCAATAGAATCTCTCCTTACCTCATTCTCCAGTATATATACTAAACACGTATACATATCAGTCAGCGTAATTCTTCATGGGAGAGCGATGCCGGGGGGCGGGGGGTTGCTTTTATGTAATCTGTTGCACGATTGATCATCATCCGTGAATATAGTGAGAAGAAACTGCATCAGAGTCCTCTGCAGCTAATGGAAGTTGTGTAAAATTCTGGCGAAATCTCGCATGATTGAATAGCAAGAGAAATAGAAAAACAACTTCGCGTGCGATGCTCTTCGGAGTTTGCCTCGTCGGATTGGAAATCGCGGCAAACTTGGAAGAACAACTGCACTCGCGAAATTTTTGTGCAAATTGTGTTTCCCTCCTTTTTTTCTTTTCTTTTTTCATCTCTGTGCAACACGTCGCGAGATTTTGCCACGAGATTTCGAATTCGATTCGACGCAGAGGGCTCGATGCATTTGCACTGTCTTTGCTTTTCTCCAACAACTCTGGGGACACGATCGATTTCATGAAATAATTGCTATACCGGCGTCCTGCGGCTAAACGCTTATTATTAATCAACATCCGTCCTAGTTGGTTAATTTCGTTAGCATCGGATTTTGGTTTTCTTTTTGATTGAGGGACGAAGTTGCTGCGGGGGGGGCGGATTCGTCGAGATTCGGCGATAACTATATACGTTCGGTATTGTCTTTTATCTGAAAAATCGCCAATCCGCGTAGTACCTGTAGACAGGTATGATGACAAACTATACACATGTATAACATAAATTTATGTTGTAGGCACCGATGTATGTACGTACGTATGTATACACTCGTACATACTATATATATGTAGTGTACTCGTCATTATATAGTGGTTTTTGAGATTGAATCAGTGATGAATAGGGGCTTTTGATGTCCGCATAGAATCTGACAGTAATGCTCACCTGTACACGTGCCTTCACGTTATTTAACTACTCTTTTTTCGTTTTTCAACGCGATACAATCAATCCACCTTTCCCGGCCACGGGCATGGCAGTGGTTCTCCGTAAGCACATAAATATACATTTATGCATGTGTACAGCATGTACATGCTGCTGTATAGGTGCGCGGATGTATATTAGACTGGTTGAGAAAAAATCTAACTTTTATTTTTCAGTCGCTACCTCAAACCACTGTTGCTTGTGGCGAAAAAAAAAGAAGAAGAATTTTCGCTCAAGCTGATCTCGATCGGAGTATATTCGGAGGTCCCGTTTTTTTTTCAATTTTCGACTTTACATTCGAATAACACGTGAAAAAGGTCAATTCAGATTTGTCGTTGAATCGCACTCGAAGCTACGCAGGATACGGGAAAATACCAAGAGAACTTTCTTGTTGGAAATTTCATTTTCTTTGAACAAAGCTGTCTCCTGAAATTTTCTCGAATCTCGCGATCCTCGAGAGCTAATCGCGTCTCCTTGCATCTCCTTACGAATTATCTCAGTTTTTTTGGTGCAAATTTCAGCGATTACTTATTGCAAAATATTCGAGACGTCGAAATATGTCGAGGAGAGTTATATTCGCCGGACGAAAAAATTCTCGAGAAACAAAAGGTCTCCCGCGGTATTTTCTCGGCCATGACATATTTTGAAAGATTACTCCATTTCAATGTGAACCGTGTCTCGATTTTTTTCGCATTTCTTCACGGTTCAATCGAAAAATATGCAAGATATTTTTTGCCGATATAAATGACATTTTCGTAATTGTTGCACGAATGCTGGTAAATATGCAAACTTACATTTTTTTACAGCCAATATTCTGGAATACTTTCGTGTACGAACTAAGCAATCGGCTTTCAGGAGAAGTTCGACCGACCATTCATTCGTAATTGCAAAATCTCATCTATATTTCGAGCAATGTACTACCGCTGTACATAATATCGATAGAAATCTGGCATTTTCGGAATTCCAAAATTTCTATAATCAAGGGTATCGGCTACTTTGATTTTCCATTCGATTTTCTTCATATTCGATTTCTCTTACATCGCTGTATCTAATTAATGCCTACATTATGCTTATTCAAAAATCTGAAGCATACATCGAGCGATTTTCATTGCAAATTTCTTCAATTTTTGTGGACGATCATGATTATCATTGACATTTTCTTGCCTCCTTTCTTTCTTTTCTGACAATTCTCATCGCAGAATCGCATCATTTAACGATTTCACTCCGATAAACGGTATATATATCATGTGTGAAATCCGGAAAGATGAGTAAAACAAAAATGAAAAAAAAACAAGAGATCCAATTCCCAATCCATTTTCTATTTTGCGAGTTGAACTTCCGCGAGTCTCGTTAATTAATTGCTTGAAAACGGCAAAAGACCAGTCAACCTTTGACGTAGCCGGTGTAGGTACATGTATGTATATGTATGTCTGTATATTCTATTAGAATAAAATTGCGGGTGAGGTCTGAGTACATAGGGTAGCCCATAAAAAAGGCGAAAACAAAAAAATCGGCTCGGCGGTGAACCCGGGAACGAGTTCGACTCCGAATTGAGTGCGCCCTCGGGCATATTTGGTGCACTAATTTTTTCTAATTTTCTCATTTTTTTCGTGTTTCGGGTACTTACACTGCGTTGCATTGGTGCGACGGGAGAAATGTAGACGCTGTGGCAATGCGGCTCCAGTACTTATACTCGTGTGTATTATAATATAATGATATGGGACAAAACAACGTAATACGTATACACATATTATAAACGATGGAACGACTCTTTCTCTCTCTCTCTCTCTACCTGCAGGGTATAATAATGACTGCACGTTCGGAAATGCATTGATATTCGCTGAGCGAACTATAACACCATTTTAGCTAGTCAATGAATAGGTTTAATTCGTGAGCCAATTATTATTCACGATTTGAATACGGTATTAATTTATGCCAGCATCGGCGAGAACGCCCCGCTTCAGGTGTATATGTATACGTGTATATATAGATTCACTATGTACCTGCACGCATATATGAACCTGGTAGGTTGAAGGTACTACCTATAGTTCTGCTAATTCAAGTTACACACATGAAAATACGGGTCATACGTCTATACGTTATACGTATAGTATAGACATAGGTAGGTAGGTACGTGTGTACACTCCTGTTCATTAATGCCGGTTTGGCTCTGAAGTTAGCTGCGCTTGCTTGCGGTGAGCCGCTCCGAGGGTAAGGCAGACACCGATCAGCCCGACGCATTTGAATGAATTCAGAAACACAACGCGCTGATTGGTCTCTGCCTTACCCTCGGAGCTACTCGGCGCAAGCGTATAGCTAGCTTCAGAGCAAAACCTGCATTAATGAACGGGAGTGTACGTACGCGTATGTACGTAAACGGGAATATTTAGTAATTGAGTGCTCCGGCTATAGAAAAGTTCGCACAGATTGATTCTAGGAATCTCGACAAGACGTTAGTTAAGGTTAAGATCATCGTACGGTCGCAGAGGTGAGATCATTGTAGGGTGTTGTAACAATTTGACAAAAGATCGATTGCACCGCCTTTTCTGTTTGTTTTTTTTGATTTCACGTACCGATGGAACTCGCAATTTTCAAAAATTAAATCTCTCATCCACTCGAGGTATGCGCCATAATATTATTGTACATTATAATACACGGTGTGAAAATTTTATATATTGGTAGGAAACTTCTGTACACAGGTATATATGCACAGGTATATATGCCTGTATACGCAGAAAGGAAGAAAAATAGGAAACGGAGAGAAGTGAATCGATGAAAAACCACTTGGACTTCACGGAAAAAAGTTAAATCGTGATAAACAGAACCTATAGATCAGGGTGCGTTTTGTTTCCCAAGGGCTAACTTTCCGAATTAGCCAACTATTTGAACTGTCGTAAGATTTGTTGACGCAATGTCACAGTATGTATAGATACGCATGTATGTACGTACGTACGGATGTGTACTGCAACATATACCAGGGGACACGTACGTTTGGGGTAATTGATATAAAATATAATATACCTATACAATACATCGATTCTGGGGAGTTATATACTTTCCGGGCTCTGTTCATCAACCCTAATTCATTTTCGGAAGCCTCGAGGCATATTGGGACGAGTGAATGAATACACGGCAATATTCGTATAGAATTTCATTGTCTTCTACATACTGCATGTATACGTGTGAGGGTGAAATTTTGTTCTTTTAGGTTCAGTTCGCGAAACAACAGCCGCTGTACCGAAATTACCTACGCGGTATGGTATGTAGGTGTATTGTATACACATGCGTATACACTACGTATGGAACAAACAATATGTATAATCATCGGAGTGCGCTCCTCGATTTGGTTATCAATAATGAATATCAAACAGTATGATCTCCGCGAGTGTGTGCGCGTCGTTTTTTCTCGCATGCAGGTAAATCTGTGGAGGTACGGAGATAACGGAAGACAAAGAGAGTAAAAAAAAAAAAAAAAAAAAGAGTGGAGCGGGGCGGTGGAAAAGGGGAATGAAAAAACTGACGAATACGTATTTTGACAATAGGATGGTAATGATATACGTATTGGTACAGTAAACGCTTGAATGAGAAAATGAAAAGTGAAGAATTATCGGTAGGCGAAACCGAGATATCAGTCGATAGATCTTCGAATTAATACCGAAAAACGATATTTCGATTGACGACGAACGTTGGAGTCCCGTGGCTCCGGAAGTTCAAAATTTCGGCCAATAAACTGCCCGCCGCGCTCCCTTAAAAATTCTTTCGTAATTTCGAAAAACTCGAAAAAATATTCCATGCAACCCCACTCATCGATCATTCGCTCGATAGAAAACTTGTTTTCTCGTAAAATTTGATTAAAAAATTTTGTACAGGCGATGTGAACGGCACAGAATAGTCCGGCCGGAAGAATGTTAGATTTTTTCGAAAATCGGCCGGGAAGCTTACGAATCGATTCCGTTATTCAGAAATTACAGCATGTTTTTATGGAGAGGGTGGTAGATTCCGACAACAATTTTCGGCAAATTTTGAATAATCTTCAAGAGCGCCCCTGCGCCTCGCCCCTAATTTTGGGAGCTTGTTAGTGATTTTCGTTGGCGCCGGACTAGCACGCCTCCGAACGTTCGGCCGGTGGAGCACACATTCGGAATTTCGCAAGTACAAAAATCTCAACTTGGATGTAATGTCGCTCCCGAGCATCGAACATGTATCGCACGTATACGTGTACGGGGCTCTATCTCCGCAGTGATCGTTTCTCGTCTAGTTAGGAAAATTGAGGAAACTGTTCGAGACCTGCGCGCAAGGTGTCCAAACGGCGGAGAGTATCGCTCAGTCCAACTCGACAAGCTAACGCCGTCGCGTCGTCGTATCGCTCATGAATCCTGTGTCTCTATTTCTCTTTCCGATTTCACGTTCCACGATTTTGCTAATAAATAAGTTATCCATAAACGCGTCTCGACAAAAATCTGGCCCGCGGCGACGATCGTGTTTGAATTCTCCATTGAGTTGAGTGAAAATTAAAAGAAAACCGAAACTAACTGTTATAATTAACATACTGTAATACCTCGTTAACTACGTTATCCAGTGGTGCAGATGTGGAAAAATCCCTCAAAAGTATAAAATACGAGTGCGCCAATGTGATCAACTCTCTACAGTACACAGTACACACACGTTTAACTCTCCTTCGCGCGAAATATATAATAAATGTTCCTCTACAAGCACGGTTTTCATTTCTAAACTACGAAGACAGTGCTGCGATACCTGCAGTACTCGATCTGGAAAGGTACGTAATACCTACATATTTACGTACGTACGATGTACCCCGCGATTCTCGATTAGAAGCGCATCGCATGCGGTTGTTCGTGGACAGTTTCGGCTACCCCTCGAAGAACAGGCGCCCAACTCGAAACTAGATTACAGAATAGAGTGAGTGTCAAGATCCTCCGTACGAGCCGAATAGATTTCGTTCAGGAAAAAGGAGTTTGACCGACGTAAACAGCCGATGGCCAGGCCGCCTTCCCAAAGTGCGAATCCAGAACTAGCCGCGGGTCTCGTAGTACGTCGTTGAATGAGGAAGCGTTGCATCGACAAACCCCCCAACGCAGCTCCCTTGTCATAAGTACGATCACGAATATTGAAAACATCGGTATGACGTATTGCGAAAGAGTTGGCTGAACGTCGGCATCCGACTGTATGCGGTACCAATCCCTGCAGACCGGGGATGGAATGGGAATATAAATAGGAATAGAAATGGGTAAAGGCTGATTGCTGAATGAAGAATTTCCTGAACGCGAATTCGAGTCCTCCCTTATTCCATTCCTCCTTTCGCCACTTTTTTTGCAGAGCAACCAATAAACCGAGATCGGATATTGAAGCCATTATAATGTGTGTACCGAGGCATTAGCTGATCGATTCGCGGCTATAGAATATCTCTGTAAAGTATACCTAGGGGTGGTTTCAATTGGAGTTCATTGGTAGGTACGTATGCATGTATGCGCGATGAGGGTTAACGAAACAACGAAATTCCTTGCAATGTAACTATTATTGTCCCCCACCCGCGGCCCGTTTACCCGAATTTTCGTCCTCTCTTCATATCCGGTTCGCGCTTATAATAATTATGGAAACGTATCGGTTCAGCGCCGCGAGTCGTGGACCGCGCGCGCCCGGACCCGAGAAACGAACGTGTTGTCGCATAGATATTACGGATGAAGAGATATCAAATCGTACTATACAGTATATGTATATATTACGTGTATATATAGCTGAGAGAGCGAATGGAAATGAATATATATATATATTGGACTATGACGGTTTCTTGTAAAGGTTCCCTCTTTCGGCGGGGTGGGGGGCTCGTTCTCTTTCTCTTCATTCGTTCTTTCCCTTTATTTTCGAAGAAATGAGGTTTCGTATCATTATTATCATTATTATTATTATTATTCTTGTTATTGTTCACCTCGTTTCTTTTTTTTCTGCAGCATTCTGCGCCTGCTGTCTGCGCGCGTGTGTGCTACACGTATGTACAATGTACAACCAAGTATTGTATATATATCGATATTTTTAAATGTGTATAATATTGGTAGAATGGGGGAAAATCTCTCTCTGTTCTTTCCTCCCTTTTTCGACGCATATGCATATATACCGTCACACAATACCTACTCAATTCTTTTGCGAAATTCGTTCGTGTTTATTGGCTCCGTAGGCAGAGCTATGAATTAGCCGGTAGCCGCGGTATATTAATGTACGGGGTGGGCCGTTCGAAGTATCGCAAGTGGATATCTCTGCAGTGATATACCAAGCGCCGTATAGGAACAAACGTGTGGAATAAAAATTGCAGGGTTTCCAGAGGGACAACTCGGTGGCGATATTGGATTCTCAGCGCGGCGATCGATGTTTATGGGGAATCGATAAGAAACCCAGGTTTTCGAATGGTAATCGATTTTTGGCGGTCGATTCGAATCGTAGACAGCGTCGTGGGGAATCCGATGAGGCGTATGTTTTTCCTTTTCTAATCATTTTCAACTGACAATGAGTGATGGCGCATCGATCAAGTTTTCCAGCCCCCCGCCACGTTCTGTAACAAATATCGAAAACCACTATCGATGTGAAAATCTTTGATGTATCATGAAGATCGTTTGAAAATAATTAGAAAATCGAAGACATCCACTTGATTGGATTCGTGCGAAAGCCGCGGCTACGATTTTCATTCGCTCAGACAATTGATGTTCGCATTCAAAATAATGGTCGTCGCATCGATTTCACTGAAACATCGTTTGCTGCTGAGAATCCGATATCGCTACTAGATGTCCCCTCTCGAAACCCTGCAACTTCTATCGGACAGATTCGTTTCTACGATGCTTGGTATCCGAGATGTCCACTCGTAACACGTTTCAGCCGCCCCACCCTGTATATACAAGAAGTTTGGCCTAAAAAATATCTATACAGCGCAATTATATACAGCCGTACACATGATACATCGTTCAGTGATTATTTCGAGCTTTTCGAGATGTTGCGAAAAGAAAACAAGAGAAAATTCGACAAAATTCGTGCCGAATAGAGACGCGGAATCTGGATAAATTTTCGTGACGATTACCTGCAGCCGTTTAAGTTGCCGGTGCCGGACTATCTGTTCTTCTTCCAATGCGGCACAGTTATTGCATAAATCATCGAATAACGTGAAATTTTGACACAAACCAATCGATCGAAGTAGAAACCAGCTGTCAAATTTTTTTTTACTTATCTATTCACGAATCCATATTTACAGTACGTCATCTGATTCGTTCTTCTTCGGCACCGAACGAAGGGGGCCGAACATTTCGTTTTTCGTTCTCCTAAATCCACGTGCCATACATTTTTCTATCACGTACATTTTTATAATTTCGATTTTTCATTTTCTTTCCTTGGAATATCCCGAGATAACCCGAAACTGACGAACTAAAAGAAAATAGATAAATCGTATCGAAGAATTTTCGGTCACCGACAGAATTTCGGTATCGATATAATTAATAGCTGAACTCTGACTGATATCAATTTTTAAATTGTTACATGCGGGAAAGTATATTACACACAGTAAATAATCTCTGGTAATATAATTTTCATTGCGATTCCGTATTTCATTTTTTCTACGAAATTTCAAAATTGAAATACACTCGCCGGGTGAGCAGCCCGATGACCGTTGAAATTAATGTTTATTCACCTGTTCAGTCGTACAGAGACGTTATGTTAATTAACCTCCGAAACGTGACATCGCATTTTTTCGGGACGCGCCGGGGCAACCCTTATCCTGAAGGACATTTCAATTTCGTTCTGGATCCGTAGAGAGAGAGAAGAGACAAGAAAAAAAAAACAACTACCCTCCGGCTGCAAAAGATCGTCCGTTGAAATGCCAAAAAAGAAAGAGAGGCAAAAAAATAAGAAGAAGAAAAACATTTAATAAACAAATAAACGATTCCAATGATTCGAGTGTTAAATTCATTTTTTATATCCTCGTCGTTGAAAGGCGATCATCTCGATAAGAGTGGCGAGGGATGGGGGGGGGGGGGGGGGGGGGTTAGGGAATCGTTACCGGAAGGCATAGCAGCTGGGCGGATATTTAATGAAAGATAGAGAAAAAGAGGGGAAAACAGGAAAAATGAATTAAATAATCTAAAGGATAAAGATAAATGAAGGAAAATTTGATCATTATTTTTCACGGACTTTCTGAGATTTCATTTATCACGGGGGCGGGGTGTTTATCTTATTTTTTTACAACTCATTTCGTCTTCTTTTCTGTGCGATACGCGGCTACGACGCGGTGACTTTATACCGTTTTTTCTCGCCCGTTTGTTATGCCGATTGAACACCTGATAATGGGTATATCTTATTCGAGTTTGGTAAATATTACGATCCGAAGCCTCCGCGGAGGGTTTTTAAAGCTTTGAATGAGACTCCGGCACGAGTCTGGAGCGGAGGCGGCCGTTGACACGAAATTTCTCGATTCCTTTTCAAATCCATAGACGCGTATGTATTATAGTATATACATATTATATATACAGAGGGAACCCACAAATTTGATATACGTCACGAATTTATCGCGGTTTCTAATATGTACGAAACGAAATGCCTAATTTCATCATATATACTGCCGTAATAGGTTACATCTCATATTACGGCTTTCAAATTTATGAATATAAAAAAAAATCAAATTACTCATCTTCTCCGACGCTTCGGCCAGTATTTGCCTAATCAGATCTGCCCCCGCTCGATTCGTACCTCTCTACCGCCCTCCGCATTATATACGAAATTGCTTGTTTCCCTCGCCCACGATATAGGCGGCTACCTGTACAGAGCAATAACTGTATAAGTTATTGAATTTATCACGCCTACGTAGGCACGTATATACATATATATATATATATATAGGTATGGGCCATTCCACGTGAAACGGAGACACCTCTCAGTTATAGTACATAGAGGTAGTACATACCGATTTAATTTATCACTTATGTATATACATACATACAATGCTTTATTCTTCCTCCTCAATCTAAGATTTTGAACCGCGATATTCCGAAAACGGAAAGAAACTGGTCCTCGAAACTCGCCCCGTCGTTTACAGTTGCCGATGGAAGACTACAGTATTTTTTTTTCAGGTTTTTTAATCGTGTCCTTCGTTGTGAAAATGACCCGCGAATACCGCCGCTACGCGTCCGTCGAGTAGCGACGAACGGCAGTCTGACGCCATTACGTTACGCGCGGCAACTTTAGTGATTTTTTACTCGAAAACGGGGCAGAACAAATTTTTGAAATTAATTCATATAGGCTATAGTATAGTTCAAAGTATATGTCAGTGATTAAAAAAAAAGATTCGATCGCGTCAGAAAGTGTTTTAAAAATCTTTGAAATTTTAATTGTTAAATAAACAATTGATAGAGAAACTTTTTTCAGGGTATCTATCCTCGTATACATTCTATGCCGTGTTTCACCCGAACGAAAAAAAAATCGAGTCTAACGTTATTTTTGGCGAGGTTATGAATTTTTCAAAATAAACCTTGCGCCCGAATTTGCTTATGCAAATAACTCAACGACATTTGCACTGATTAGATTGTCCTTTGGCACAAAACCTAACTCACCGAGGACAATCGACATGCAAACGTAAAATAATATCTGAGAGGTGACTGATCCGTTTCACGTGGAACGGCCCGTATATATACGGTGGACCGGAATTGACGCGGAGATTTTCAACGGGAGTGTACCCAATTCTTTGTTGAGAACTGGATTGAATCAGTTTACACAGGAGTTTCCGTCGCTTCCAGAACGCATAGATTTTTTATTTTTTATTTGCTACGGTCAATCGAAGATCGGCCAGTGATACGCGTTCTATATGAACGCGGGCGCCAGGCGCTTGGCGATCTCCGGAATTGGTACAGGCAATTGGGAACGAACTGCACTGACGCTACTTCCGTTCATAGAACGAGCGTCATTGGCTGATGATCGGGAGAGAATTGATGAGGAATTTTCGTTGCCGTTCTCAACGAAGATTACCTCGTTGAGAATCTCGACGTGAATTAAGGGTCGGACTGTATCCCTGCAGGAGAAAATCTCCCCCGTACAGTAGCGTAGCCGGGGGATGAGGGAATCCAAATTTGTTATCGAATCGATTGAAAATCAACAATTCTCCTCTCCTGCAGTCTAACTGCAAATATCAATGCGTTCTTTTCCATCCCTCCAGAAGCCGACAACGAAAGATTGAAAGATTGGAAAGAAGAATGAAGAGAGTGTAGCAAGAAATAGACAGAAGCGTACGTGTCACGCCTGGCGGTAGTAAATATCGTACAGCGTCTATAGTTGAATGGGTTTGGTATAGGCGTTGACGTTAAAGAGATAGGGTCGAGGGAGGAAGGGGTGAGCGTAAGGGTTTTCGTGAGGGTTTTCCGTGAGCTGCTGGTTGAGGGAAGGCAGTAGCATCCACTTGACTGGTTCTGATCTGCGCCGGTTGTCAAGCGAAGTGGGAAGAGAGAGAGAGGCGACGAGGGGAGCGGCGAGGGGGAAGAGGGAAGAGACCGCCGGGGGTTGAGTGTTAGCAAATTGTTTACCTGGCAACAATGGACCAGATGATCCCGCGACAGAAACGAGCGAAGAGAGAGAGAGAGAGAGAGAGAGGAAGAGAGAGCGAGGGAAGGGAGATCCAGTTGACGGGAACAACCGTACCGCGAGAGAAAACGAGAGGACAATGGACTCGAGAGGACAATGCGTCGTCACTCTGTCCTTCCCCTTTCTCTCTCTCTCTCTCTCTCTCTCTCTGTTTTTCTCTGTCGTTCTTCCGGAGCAGAGGACGGATACGGAGAAGATGAAAAAGGCGAAGATTGAGGGGAAGGCGAAAAATAAGAAGAAGAAGGAAAAGCGCGCGTCCTCGAGAAACTGAAATAAAAACATCTAAACCTGGTCTCTGCAAGTACCTGCCGTCTGTCGTTGTTTCTACAGTTTTAGCTGCGGTTTAACGAACCTAGAGATGGCGAATGGTTGGCGTGTCGTGAACCTCACTACTCCCCACATTCCGTATGCTCTCGCTGAAATGGCGGAGAGAGACAAACCGGAAAATTTAACGCCATATAAAATTCAAATTTATGAGGCTGGAGTTTTATTGTTGCAACAGAATGAGGTAAAATTTGCACCCGATATTATTTTTTCGCGTCATTTTCTTGCGTTAACGTTACAATAAAACCTCGTTCAGCTCCTTCTCAAGGCGCCTTTTCATTCAGACCTTTGATGCTGACGCCAAGCGTCAAAGTGGTCACGTGATCGATCACGCGCTCTGATTTGATGCATTTTTTTATCCAGCGCGTGCGCGGGGGCGTCAAGTGAGAGATCACGTGATAGTTAACGCGAACATTTCGATGCTCAATGCCAGCAAATGGTACGTTAGTCCAGATTTCTGTTTTTTTCAACGTGCCCTATATATAGGACTACGTTATCTTGTAAAGTACAGAAACCGTTTCGAGAACGAGAATCGTAAATTTTTGCGAACGACTCGATCGATTTTGATAAAACTTCGAGAATCTATTGAGTACGATGGCAGAAAGAGGCTAAGTAATTCACTTTCTCGAAACATTGATCAGATTTAACGGGGAAAGGAATATTCTTCATGTTAGCTAGGTTAGATTGCCACCGGCGATTACAATGTGCCCCCGTAAACTAAATTCTGGAGTCTCTGTTCAGCTTTGGCTCGAACAGTCGATTGACGAAATTGCAGCAGCTTCACAGTACATTATTGTGTATTGCTCGATCCTAAAACGAAAAAAATAATGCTGCTAATGTTCGACTGTACCAAAGACCAACCAAATTACACGCGATGGATTTCAAACCTGCTGTATTAGAATATGTATTCGAAGGGGGGTCGTAAATAGGAACGAATGTGTATTCGCCAGGTAGACGTGTATGTATGCATATACAAACGTGTATCCGCACTCCGCAGTTAGGGGGTGGATTCAGCCCCGATTCGTATACCGCCAGGTATACATACCTACATACATATTATATCTGAATGGACGATCGGCAATGGCGACGTGCCGCGAGCTCCTCACGCGAACGTCAATTCCGGGGTAGCAGAAGCAGCCCCGGCAATGTTATAGTGTGAAAAAAGCCGTATATGAAATCCTCGGGTACAAATGAGGGTTTGATTACTGCCAGAGGCGTTCGTTCGTCCGCTTGCTCGCTTGCTCCTGTATGTGCTACGAGGCTTAGCCTATGCGTTGCGTGCCTCCGCGATGTTTTCCCACACAAATATAGAACACGAACTTCTCTCTGCCTTGCAGCCGGGTTTTCTAACCCCTTCGTACATTCACCCCCCCCCCCCCCCGTCCCCTCTTCACTTCCCACATGCCATTGTAACAACTCATTCGTGTCACCGCTACATAATTCATTATGACGGTCATATACGTGTATCAAATGTATATGTATACACCTTGCAACGCGAGGCTTAACGACGACTGGATAAGCCCGAGTCCCTGATGCAGGATCATAAACACCGCATTCTTTTGTATACATAGATCCTTATTATCATATGCTATCTCGTTGTATCGAGAGTTCGGGATCACATTCCGCAATCTACTCGTACACAGCTGGCTCCGTAGTATAGGTACGTGGTATCGCTAATTCTGCAGCAGGATGGATTTCAAATGCTAGGTGTACAACCGATTGGCTCAACGTTAGGTACTAATTGGAGAATTTAGAAAAACGAATAACTGGAATAGGTGGAAATCGCTGCTCTACGCGGCGCGAATTCGAAAAATTTCCAAAAACCTGCTACGTTTGTCCCGTGAAGTTATTCCGAAAGACGCGGCAACTTTCGGCGACTTTTTATCCTCGCGTATCAAAAAAGGTGGAGGGGTTACCTCCATCGCTTCGTTTTCTCATGTACGTCTAGACGCCTCAAAGTTCGACGCGCAATTTTTTGCCAGGCTTCTACACCCGCGTGCCAAAAAGCATTGAACAATATTTGCGTTCATCAGACGAACAATATAGGGGAACACGATTATCTGGAAATTTCTATATTCGCTCGACTCCATCCAAGACTTCACCGAGCTTTCCTCGTCATTGGACTGAAGAAGAACCGATATTTGGAACGCCGATATTGACCGAATCGTCCATTCGGTACGTAGACTTTGAACAAATTTTCAAGAATCTCAAATACGTGAACCTTGCGCTAATTGAGTACAACTCTTCGGCTCAAAGGTCCATCCCTCCGATGACTACATGGTTGAAAATTTCTTTTTCAAATATCGGCCAACTGACTGTTTAACCCCCGGTGGAAATGCCCTCAAATGAAATTTTCGGCACGAATGTAAGCGAACCGTTTAGTACCCGTTTAGTACGGAGAGAAATTATTCACGGCTTGTGATCTCCATATAACGATATGTACGTTACATTCATACGTACATACATGCATGTATATACATGCGGTAGATACGCGGGGCACGGTATATACTCGTGTATATATTTCTCTGCATATACTTTACTCAGGTATTAGGATGTCGAATACCTTTGGCACACGTTCATTTACAGTGCTTTGCGTGTGTGTCTACGCGATCCTAGATAAATATTAAACCACAAACTAGCTAGACCTTCCATCGACAGAAACGACGAATTTTCTCATCTATGCATATATTATACATCATATGATACACATACAGGTGAAGTCGGTGCGAATTCTAACCGGATATTCACTCCCAATCCATTATATTCGAAACGGAAATTTGTTTTTTTCCTTTCACGATATCGCGCGCTGTCGGATGGAGAGAAAAAGTGAGCCAGCAATGGACCATTCCGATTCCGATCGACACCTAATCTCGGATATCCCATATCGTTCCAATTTCGCGAGTCGGAGAATTTCTATTATTTTCAACCGAACAGATGAGGCAAGCTGGGGTCGCGATTCGGAACCAAGGAACTCTTGGGTCTCCGTAAGTTTCCGGTTTCGGGTTTCCTACCCGATAACACTCGCCCTCCTCCATAAGTTTCGGAATACTGTAAAATCGGTATGTCTATAGATTCTACCTATACATCTCGATTCGATCTATCCATGCATACATATAATAATTCTGTCACGGGGTTCAGCAGTTGTTCTCCGTTGCGGTTCGGTAAAATTATTCCGAGTCGTTTTCTATACCTGATGTGAGCACTGCGGATTATCGTGATCGATCATTACTATTCATCAAAATTGATTGATTGATTAATTAATTAGCTAATTGTTGGCAGGGCGGGTAGACAAACAAGGAGCGAGAGTTCGACGAAAACTTATTATCTATCCTGCGGTTAGCTGGTAAACTCGAAGCTGAGATTTACCTGCCTACATTTACTACTTCCTTATCCCTGAGTTAATCCCCGAAGGATTTTGGTTAGTATTTCACCCTCTCTCTCTTTCTCTTTCTCCTTCTCCTTCTCCTTCTCCTTCTCCTTCTCTTTCTCTTTCTCCCTTCAATTTCCGTCGGTCTATGTACACGAATGTATAATACATGCGTGCAGTGGTATAACGCAGTAAGTATCAGAGCGCGGTGGAGAAACTACCCCCGCGTAGGTATGTTACGTATGTATAGGTACGTAATTCTGTTAGGAGGCTGGGCGTATTAGTTTTACATACGTTACCTAGCCCCAAATTATTCCCGGAGGGGTGTTGATACCCGTAACTTTGATACTCACCATCCCCTCCTTCTTTCTCTCTCTCTCTCTCTCTCTCTCTCTCCCTCCCGCCCACTGTCCCACAGCGGCATAGCACTTCGTCAACTTGGAAAATTGCGAAAATAATATAATGAATTGAAGCGGCCGTAGGAATACCAATTTGCAGTAAAAATATTATTGCACTAGCTTCTGTGCAAGCATACAGGCAGATTTATACAAGTGGAAGGGTAGATTGAAAATTATTCTGCATCTGTACCCACGTACGTAGTAGCTGTACCTATACAAGATGATCCGGTGGTTGAGCCTGGATACGTTTTGCGGATATCGATTCTTGGAGAAATTCTGGAACGAAAAGTCCTTTGGCAAAAATTCGTGCGACTTCTGGTTTTCGAGTTACATCAAATCTAGGTTGACCTATCACAGAGCTTGTACCTGCATACGTACCTGAGCGAGAAATGACAGGTTCGGATGCGCGAGTGGATACAGTCTTCACAGACTGCCGTATCAGCGTTGTGATTGGTTGACTTTATCATTCTCTAACTCGCAAACTAGAGGTCGCACAAATTTTTGCCAAAGGACTTTTCGTTTCAGAATTTCCCGAAGAATCCATCCGCAAAATGCGTTCCCCCGAACCTGTATCACCTTTTATACCTAATATGGTAGAACTACACAAAATTGATTCACGATTCAAAGTAAATATAACGCAGTAATGCAGAGAACGATGTGGAGCCACGTGAACGAACGAACAAACGAACGATCGAGCTAGAAAACATCCATTCAGTAGGCAGGTTGACAGATTCAGAACAAACCCCAACCCTCGACGTAGTTGCGAATGTAATTCTAAATTAGATCTATATATTCATGGTATGTGAATACAGTAATACTAACGCAACTACTACTACTACTACGAATAACAGAGCGAAATGAATTGATATTAAATTTCCTATTTACACTGTACAGTGGACAGCAGGTACATACGAATGTACATACCTATGTAGGTTGTAGTCTGGATTCATCCGAGACTGGACAGTATGGGAAGAGCCCCTACGTTGCACCGCACTGTGATGCAACGATATGAGTGATGACGAATGAATTATTATTCGATTTTCGTTTTTTTATGTTCAGAGAGAATTTTTTGACTTTTTTATGTTTCCCTTCACCTTTCGCTGCAGCCAACTGGCGAGTTATATCCGAACAATTTTACTACCCACAAACCCTCTACATCGTTTTAATTACCATTATATACAGTTATTGTGCATCGTACCCAAGTACACTTCTCTTCATTAATGGTTTTGCTGTGAAGTTAGCCACGCTCGCAGCAATTGTTGCCCCGAGGGTAAGGCAGAGACCAATCAGCGCGTTGTATTTCAGATTCATTCGAATGCTCGGGCTGATTGGTCTCTGCCTTACCCTCGGAGCAGCTCGCCGCGAGCGTAGCTATAAACTACACAGCAAAACACATAATACGTCCCAGTTACAAATTTTGTTATATCGTTTTTGCAATCACCGCCGTAATACAATGCACAAATACTATTATTAAATTGTGAATTGAAATGATTCCCTATCATTTGTCATATACTATACTATATTTCAATATTCGCATAATACGTGTATAATGTTTGTCAACAGTACGAGGATGTCGGTGTTTCTATATTATACGGTACAGTATTTCATCGTGCGCAGAGATCGCTCCACTGCAGTGAAAAGTTTTGCGGTGTGGATCGCTAAAAAACAATTGTCCTAACGAAAACTTTGACACTATATTATAGGCGGATGAGATTATTTCAACACTTTTATGGATTTTGATTTTCGTAAGCTTAACGGCATGCAGCCAAAGTCACGAAGGATGGGATGTACCGCTATACAATTCGCGTGCTGTCTCAAATCTCCGTTAAATTCCCAACACCAACATTTCTTACGATGTTAACACGAAACAAAATGAAAAAAAAAACGCCAGAAAAAAAAGAACACTATCAGTGCAAAAGATTTTTTCAACTCGATATAACTGCACTTGTATTAAATCATACCGAGAAACGGGGTGTTCATTTCATTACAAAATAATGGGTGAAGGGTAGATACATGCGTAGAGGCCTCGACGGCCTCCACGATTACTACGAAGAGATAGCCAAAGAGAGAAAAACTAGGGAGAGCATATACAATACATAGGTACAGTCAATAGTACTGTGTTGTAGAAGGGCGGCGGGTATAACCCCCAGCTCAGTGTTTACCCGGAAGTCCGTATATTGGTTTTCGGTCCTTGTCTTGTCCAACTGTACAAACAGATCGATGTACACCGAGGCCAGCGTCCCGTTTATTCGTTGTCGCTCGGGCTGAATGATCAGAAAGAAACAGAAAAACCTAATCATAATTCATTTGCATAGCTCTCGCCTTTATTGTTTATAGTGATAATCGGTTATAATGGGATCTATGAGCTCAGGTATATAGTAAACCGAGGCGTACAGATTTTCATCAGACCTTATATCATATTGTATATACATTAGGTATATACTAAAATAGAATAACAATTTTACTGAAATTTTTGTTATTTAATCTGTGGCCATCCGCGCTCATCGGTTCAACACGCGGTATTTTTGTTTTTTTGTACTATATCACGTTTATCCGTATAGTTGTACTACGCGTGTACACTCCCGCACATTAATGGATCCGCTCTGAAGTTAGCCTCGCTTGCGGTGAGTTGCACCAATGGTAATGCAGAGACCACGAGTCAGCGCGATTCATTTGACGAAATTCAAAAATACCTCATGCTGATTGGCCTCTGGTTCACCTCTGGGAGGACTTACGAAGAGTGTAGCTAACCTCAGAGAAAAACCATCACGGACTTTCGAGCGCGGCGATCGGGGTGACAATTTAATTTGCATGATTCAGTCGTGAATTTGCGGGTTTAAGGGTCCTTAGTATCCGTAAAGGTTCTAATGATTCTAAGGCTAAGTATGAACCTTCCTTGAAGTATTACGAATCGCGCTCTAGCATCAATTCAACACATACATGTGGCTGGAATGAATAATTATATTTATTTACCGGCGGTTCTCACTGACTCACTGCACCAACGGGAACGCCTCAGTCGACGTATAGTTTCATTTTTCACTTTAGTATTAACGTCCTAGTAGCTGCACCAGCAAAATCAGCCCACACAAAAAAGAGTGGTGGGAGGTTTTCTTACTTTTTTATTACTAATTTATTACCACTTTGCCAAATTTTTTACTCCTCACAGTTTCGAGTAATCGTCGTGCGGCTCAGCTTTAGTCGAAGCTGCACCAGCCACATCCCATCTTCGCTATATTTTCCGCTACAAAGGTGTACTATACGTCAAAATTTTGTACTTTTTTATTACCTTCGATGGTTATCAACCAAAAATTTTCATTCGTAATTCTGAAGGGGGCAAACAACCCTTATTTCCTTATTTCAGGCACAGCGATCATCTAACAAGATTATTGGGTCGAAATTATTAGCAATAGGGACTGGTTTCCACCTGAAGATATACGAGTATACATTGGAACGATATGAAACATTCGAAAGACAGCAGATTATGATGATGAAAAAAGTCCAGCCCCGAGAAAGTGCGTATTCATCGAATTCCATCGATTTCTCGCTCAGCATATATTTTTTACTCGGGTTTCGTATTTGGGGCGATGTACAGAAATTGGTGGTCATCGAGCCAGAGCGATGAGAAAAAAGATGCGCGAGTATTTATGTATTCCAAATTTGATCCATTTTCCGCGGTGATGAAATTTTTTACTCACCGTTCTTGGATGCGCTGTTTCTTTCGAACAGGTACATACCTGCACTCCGGAATGATAAAAAACATTTGGGGGGCGTTGGGCCGCGGTAATAAAAAAATAGCTGGGAAAACACCAACGTAGGTGTACTTCGAAACGATAAAAAATGTTTGGGGGGTGTCGGGAAGCGGTAATAAAAAGAGTATGTTTTTCAAATCAAGAAAAGCTTTTCAAACTATTCTTTATCGGCACAAACGCAAATGTATATTTGTTTCCGACGACATATACATTCCATACATAGAAAAATGGATCATATTCAGGTATGTGTGGAGTCATATTGCGAACTGTTTATCTCTTAAGAATATCAGTCAATTTTTCTTATTTTCATGAACAATAGTAAAACCGGAACCACGTTTTGTTTTTTGTTCAATTTATACGAACTTGTTCCATTAGAGTCATCATATTTGCACCATACTCCATCTCTCCTCAGAGCAAATGTCATATGATGTCCACTTGACTCTTCTTCTTTCCATGTTTTTTTTATGACATTTATAATCTACGAAACCTATCAATTGCAGTTTATTTTCGTTGTCTTCGGGGATTATTATATATTTGGGTGGATCTTGTAATGAAATTCCGACGTCGGTCAAAATGTTGTCCACTTGTATAAGAACAATGTCACCTGAGTGTGAGAGGAATACGATACACTTCTAAAATGGTTCAACACAATCATAGGCACGGTATCAAAAAATGCTCTCCTATCGGAAAATAGCTCATTGGAATTTCGAATATTAACGATAAGTATATTTTTTCGTTGTAAGTAATATCCTTACATCAATAATTATTTATGTTGTTTCGTATTGAATTGTATACCTATTGAACAGTTTAGTTGTAGATTCATCTAAAAATTTTCATTAAGGCGATGTGGTCGTGGCGTCAAAAATCCCTAGATTGCAGTTTTACTTCGCATTTTAATACGGAAAGACAAAATCAATTATAATTTGAGCCAACCGATGTATTAAAACGTTAGGTTGGGTTAGGTTGGGTAGGGTTGGGTTGGGTTGGGTTAGGTTAGGTTGCACGTTCCAGCTCGATGACCTCCAATTTCTGTACATCGCCCAAAGTACGAAATCCGAGTGAAAAATATATGTGAGGCGAGAAGTCGATGGAATTCGATGAATACGCACGTTCTCTGGGCTGGACTTTTTTCATCATCATAATCTGCTGTTTTTCGAATGTTTCATATCGTTTCACGGTATACTCGTATATCTTCA
This sequence comes from Phymatocera aterrima, assembly GCA_963170745.1. Taxonomy (NCBI): domain Eukaryota; kingdom Metazoa; phylum Arthropoda; class Insecta; order Hymenoptera; family Tenthredinidae; genus Phymatocera; species Phymatocera aterrima. Next base: position 10,986,822 of record OY720664.1, read on the forward strand.
GGTGGAAACCAGTCCCTATTGCTAATAATTTCGGCCCAATAATCTTGTTAGATGATCGCTGTGCCTGGAATAAGGGAACAAGTGTTGTTTGCCCCCTTCAGAATTACGAACGAAAATTTTTGGTTGATAACCTTCGAAGGTAATAAAAAAGTACAAAATTTTGACGTGTAGTACACCTTTGTAGCGGGAAATAAAGCGAAGTTGGGATGTGGCTGGTGCAGCTTCGACTAAAGCTGAGCCGCACGACGGTTACTCGAAACTGTGAGGAGTAAAAAATTTGGCAAAGTGGTAATAAATTAGTAATAAAAAAGTAAGAAAACCTCCCGCCACTCTTTTTTGTGTGGGCTGATCTTGATGGTGCAGCTACTAGGACATTTAGTATTAGCCAAAAATAAGGTCATGGCTAACCAGAGCGCTTTTTTCAGTAAAAGCACGATTGTTCTAATGGAACTCCAAGGAAAATCGGTTATACCGGACAAATCTAAAATCGTGATACTGATTTGCGAACACATACAACGCCATCATCTATCCGCAGTCTTCGATTTCTTTTATACTAATAAGAATTGTCCCAACTGTGTGGCCGTCGCTCTGCTTTTCTGGAGACGCTCAAAAGTCCTTGAGAGGCAATCGGAGTCACCGCCGCTGGCGCCTAACCTAGGTAACACAGGGAACATTTATTTTTCATGAAATCCGACCGATGTTTCGGAGAGGTGAAATACTCAGGCAATTTCTGCCATCGTACTCAACGAATTCCCAAAGTTTCATCAAAATCGATCCAGTCGCTTGCGCAAATTTACCACTCACGTTTTCGAAACGGTAACTGTACTTCTAAGATGGCGAGTCCCACGGCACCTCGATGTGCGGCGGTGTACCTATAACCTATCCAGGAATCAACAAGCCTTGAAAGAAAAGAAAAATTATCATATCTTGGGCGCCCAATTCTAATCGGCGTCGCATATCATATTCTTAACACATTTATTACCGGGTGATTGTATTTGTTAGCGAAATGTCACGCGTTACATATTAATATTACGATATTGAGATACAAATCTCGAGGGCGGGGGTGTGGCTGGAGATTTTTTAAAAGCTTGAAACTGTATAAGCTGCTAGGAAATAATACAGTTAACATTTTGTATTTTACATGTTTCTTTTATCGTTATACTCGCGCGTTGCAAAAATAAGTTACGGTTTACTATAATTTACGAGCTTGACACATGCGTGCGCGTGTAAAATTCCATGATGGTAGCATAAACCTCCCTACCTACCTACTCACCCCTATACCCGGCGTACAAGGGTGTAATTATTACGCGAAATCATGGACACTGTTGGAAGTCGCCAGCAAGCTCGCTACTGTTACTGCTCGCGCTGTTCGCGCTGCTGCTGCTGCTGCTGCTGCTCTTGCTGCAGGCACAATATTGTTATGACCTAATTTTAGCTCCTGACAGTCGCTAGTCGAGATAAACCGCGTTAATGATAAAATAACGATGGAATTATCATACACTGAATTTCTATACGCCGGGGCTGGCCGAGTTCGAAAATTAGACCGAAATTCCGTAGGAATTTACATTATTCCACTTTTTTGAGTGGAGCTTTTGGCTCTCGATACGTAGAGGACGGCGGATTTTATAGGCCTGAAACTAATATTTTTTCCCAGATTTTTATCCGTTGACTTGATGCGTTTTTTACAACGTTTCGGTACCGAAACATATGATACTATTCCCCCAGATTGTCATCCGTCAACGTTATCCATTCTCCGAGACGTTTCGGCATCGAGGCAGCTGATGTTATTTACATTTTTCATTTTCATTCATCAACGTTACCAACTTCAACCTGCAGATTGAACTTTGGTGGTCTGAACTATACATACCTGATTAGCAAGTCGTGTTACCCTCGATCGTCTGCACCGGACCCCGGATCCTAACACGAGCTCCAGAAATTCGGGGATTGTAGCGCGAATGACACGATCTGCTGATTTGATAATTCAGTTTCCACCCCCGCCCCCGCCCCCAAACTCCCATCTCTCGAGTGAGCAATGCCAGATCATATTCTCGTAACGTATGTTAGCATGTAGTACGAGTATACCGTACATAGGTACCTTACCTACGAGTTTGTACCGCGGATGCTCATCGGATGTACATTGCCTGCTGGATTACATGCCTATACGCCCAAGTAACATTGTATATCCACTACGACACTGCTGCCGAAGTTCGTTTGTCTCTTTTTCTCATTATTATTTTCCTTATCCCTTTCCTTTTTTCTTTTGTACTCTTCAATTTGATTTTTACGAATAAACTTTGATGAATTTTTGACCCGAGCGCTGAGCGGCCGTAGCGCAGCGCGCGTTACGCGAGTAATGAAACGGAAAATTTGATATGGGATACGAAAACTCCGTTACCAAAAAAAGGGAGAAAACAAACGAAAAACACGAGACCAGAAACTGCCGATCCTTCTGTTTCTGTTTGTTCGTTTGTTCGTTGCGTTATACGAGCCCGTAGGTAGGCAGGTACTTAATTTTTCAAGCATAAAGCCGCGGGCTGGTTTTGACACGAGATTAAAATTGTTTGCGAGTATTGTACAACTACCTGTAATTTTTGTTTCCTTGCCCCCTTCCCCCTCCTTTTACAATGCGGCGTAAAATCGCTTAGCCACAAAGTGAGATTTTGAACGGGTGTAATTTTCCCTTAGCTGTTGAACAGAAAAAGAACGAAAAAGGAAGTACCCCGGAAGTTGAACTCTCATTCGTATCCCGATCACTTACAATTGATTTATACATTGTAAAATATATAACTATCGTGTAATTTTCACATCCGTGGACGATTAAGCCCTTAAGCTACATACGTGTGTATTATATGGACAAAAAAAAAAGGGAGCGCGTTCGATATTACACCTTAATCCGTACAGGTTGATACAGTATGCGATAGAGATCTCCAATTTTGTGTTACGTTACATAGCTACATAGGATGATGATACATATATACCTGCTAGAGGTAATAATTGGCTAATTAAATTCCCGCTCTATATATTATGAAACTCGGAGCCTGTTTGGTCGATTATATGCCTGGATTATGATTTGAATGGATTTGATTATGAGCTGGCTTGGCCACTGCACTGCATAATACTGTAGGCTCGCCTGAAAAATAGTTGAAAAGTAACTATGTATATTATCGTACATTTATACTACCTGTACATGAGTCTGCCTTTTAAGGGTGGTTGGATGTATTTAACGACTGCGAGCTGCAAATCGCCTCGAATAATTAACGATATAACGTTCAGGATTATGCGGCGCATATGCACCTGCGGGTCCGCCATTTTTATAATTAATCGGTACAGAGCTATCCAGACCGTATCGCAGCCCTTCTCGTTTGAGGCTCTTATTTTGTTGAATCTGAGGCAAAAAATTCACCGCCAAGATCGCGCACCCCTTTGAAATGAAGAGCTTCCTCGCGGCTGACCTTCCGCAGTCGCCTAAGCAGCCGACCAACCAACTGAGTAAGTGAGCGGGTGGATGTAGGTGGAGGGAGATGGAAAGAGTTGCTACGTGGTTATTTATTCCCCGGTATATATACTCGGACGGTATTTTCCATTCGACCCCGTCAGCGCGCCATTGGATTCGCTATCTTGGATGTACAGTAGGTCACCGCTTCGAAAAGGAGAATCGTAAGTTCTCGCAAACGACACGATCGATTTTGATGAAACTTTGAGAATTCATTGAGCACCATGGCAGAAGAAGGATGAATATTACACTCCCTCAAAAAATTCACCTGGAACTTGACAAATAACGCATATTCTCCATGTTAGCTAGGTTAGATTGTTAGTGGCGACTCCAGTGGCCGCTTGGAGTATCGTACGTATAGGTACCGTAGGTGTACGATCCACGCGGGGTTCCCGGATCACCGTTATCTGGGGCTCATATAATAATTATAGCTACATCTGTTGATCCGTACCTCCCACCCCCGTTCAGACAAAGAACAAGATGAAAAGAGAAAGAAAGCCAGGAAAGAAAAAAGAAATGGGAGAGATTTCTGTCCTCCTCCCTCTTTTCCAGCCCCTAATAATCAAGATCGCGAGGTCTCTCACGATTGTACATAAGAAGAGAAGAGGAGAAAAATAGCGAGTGAGAAAGAGAGTGGATTGTTCGACCCTGCAGTGAATGGACTACCCCCGGGGGTTGAAACCCAACTCGTGTTCTCGTTAATCGAATAATGCCCTAAGAACACCGTGTCAAATAATGTGAATTCGGTTCATAAAAGAGTCATCGTTTCCTTTTATATCTGATGGTTTCAGCTCTCAGAAAAAATTCGGAATTTTCCGAACATCTAGGTACGATCAAACAGTACGCAGAGTTCTCTCTGTCTCCTGAAGAAAATGAAAAACCGATAGATCGAATCTGCGAAACCGTATCGCAGAGACAGAAAAACGAGGTGAATTACTATCTTGTACGTCCGTCCTCCTTGTTTTCTTGCTAGCCCGTGCTATATCGCGCATCGCACATAGCTTGAAAGAGATTTGAAACTGAGGGTCGTTAATAACGTGAGGGGGTTGGGTTGAGGTAAGCTAATTTGTGTTGAATTCCGGAAGCGTTTCTCTACGGAGCGGACAAGCAGACGTACTGAGGAACTATCTATGTACATGTATGTAGCGTGGTACATATACATAGGACACATGCACAGGAGTCTTGTCTGGTCTGGTCTGGTCTGGTCTCTGGTCTGGTCTGGTAACGGAAGGAAGTCAACCACCAGTAGCAGTAGGACATGGTAGAAGGGATGTTATTACGTCGCCCGAACACAACCGTCCGTTCTCCAAGATCCTAGTGTAATACGAGCTGTTCGTACAAGTCCCTGGGATGACTCGGCTCCTTATCCTTGTTCCCCGCTGTTATATCCCGTACCTCACCTCGCCCATTCCACTCCATTCCAGGAGCTGCGGATACAACCTGCAGCGTGCATTTCTCTAGCGACTACGATAAGTCGTTGGCTACTGACTGCATCCGTGTTCTTCCGTTCGGCCCACTCCGGTGCTCCCGGAGATTTTACTTTTTAGAATGTTTGATAAGTTCAATGCACCACGTGCTTCATGTATCTTCGCTATTTTCATCTTCCCCTCGGCCTAGTTTTATCAGAACGGGAATGTCGGACGACCTTCTCCTACGCTTCGGGGATCTTGGATTCATCTTCGTGTTAGTCTCTTTCTTTCTTCAGTATTAGTTGGTATCCGAAATGTTCCTCGCCTGCAGCTGCGTCAAAAGTACTAGAAGTAGGTAATTGTTACCTCGCCGGGCTGAGGCATGCGCTTGCCTCTCGTACCGCAGGTGAAATTTGCAGACTTTTTCTCCGTCCATCGCATCCCTCATCTTCTTTCTACTTTTCTTCCAACGCGAATACTGCTTCGAGATCCACATGTAGGTGGCCAAAATTGCAAAAAAAAATTTGCAAAATTCTCCAATCCCAGTCCTTTATAATGATCTCGCGTGGTACATCTCACTGAGAGACAATTTTCTCCTACAACTGCAGTATGGAAATATTTTTGCAACATCAGACTCGCCTTAACACTTTTCTTGCCACTATATCGATGGGGGCGAATTCGATATCTCCAGCTAGATATCCTCGTTTCTCCCTTCCGTATGCATGTCCATATCATACAGGTATATATATATATATATAATACCTATAGCATAATACAATTGAGTAAAAAATTGCATACGCTGTGTACAGAAACATAGCCGAGAGATTCCATCGGTTGTTTACAGCAGACTTATAGACCGTGGAGAGGAGAGGGGCGGAGGTGAGGTGAAAAAGAGAGGAAAGGCGGAAAGAGGGAGAGAGAATGGAAAATATCTGGAATACCTATCTCCTGGCCTGTATTGTTGCGATTCTGGAATGGAATTTGAATTATATCCAGATACGTACGTACGCCTACGTACATAGGCTCTATGTACTGTATACTAGCTAGCTAACTGTTTCTCACCAGGCAAACGTTGAATTCTCTCTATTCCATAAAATGGAAAGGGGTAGCCTGCAGCGCCAGCTCGTAGTAGGTATACCTATACATAGGTATACGTTGTACGTATAAACGTGGTGTACCAGACGATATACAGCCTTGACTCTCGCTTATCTTGATTAATGGACGGCCGAAAATGTATTTGTCACCCGAGAGTTTCTTGGCTTCCGTATAACTTTCGGCGGAATGAAGGGCCGAAAACGGAAGCTCGTGCCTATCCCGCATCCTGATGATGCAGGTGAACGAACTCGCCGTTATACGTAAGAAGCGCATCAAGCTTGCATCCGGTGTGGAACGGAGATAATTGTCTATTTTTCATAACCCCGTGCCCTCGCGTTTCAACGCGCGGATAGAAATCTTATACAGCTACAGAGAATTTGCCAATAGTTCCGCAATGGCTCATCATTATAGCTACGTAGGGATAATTGAAACGACAACAAAAGCTGCAACGGTAGAACAAAAAACAAGGAAGAAAGAAGCCGCATACGAGTTTGATTAACAGAATCAACCCCCAGCCCCCGCGCTGCAGGTATATCTCTGTAATGCAGTAAAGTTTTTACCCCGTCGAGGAATCTTGAGGGAGAATAGTGTTAGGCGGAGAGAAATAGGCGTCGGGGATCGTAAACGGGAGCAGCATCTCCTCTTGCCGATGAGGGATTTCTGTACTCTGCGAATAGTATCGCGTATAGGTATAGGAGTATGGGGCTACACAATGAAATATTGATGTAGAGGAGCTACCTCGATCCAGCTACGGAGAGCCCAACGTCTGCCAAGTTTCTCGTAACAAGAATACAATTCAATGGTGATCCGCAGCTACTTTACGCCGCGCCGCCCTTATTACGCGCCTCTTTCTTCCCTCTCTCTCTCTTTCTCCTTAGCCGCTACGTACGTATGCGCGGCTCTGCATGGCAAAACGTGGCGCAAAATAGGAGCGGAGAGGAAAGGAAAGGGAGGGAATACTCACGTATTACCGGTGGAGAAATTACCCAGTTGGAAATACCAGGCCATCGAAGAGGTGAGTTTCTTGGCTAAAATCACAGCGTTGTTCTCGCGTGCGTGAGATCCGGGAGAATGGTATCGCGTATAGGAGGGCGGGGAAGGGGGTAGGGATTACCGATGGAACCCTCGAGAGCGTAGGAAACTCCTCATTTCTCCAAACCAACATCCCAATTCTTGTTCATCGTCAATCCGGATGGATCGTGGGCGTACATACCTATAGGTACTTAGCCCCGATTCAAAGGGCACCTTGTTATCTCCCGTTTCCTACCCTCCGCTTCTCGGCGCCCGCGATTCGCGCTTCGCAAATATCACTACAGGCTCAACGTTGACAATTGAACGCTTTCGGCGCGAAGCACCTGAGCAACCGTCGCTACACCTGGATACGCACCAATATACTGCAATTGAGAAACAAAGTCGATTCGTTTCTTTCTCTCCTCTTCGGCCTGAACCGTCTTAATCGCTTTTTTAATCGCTTCCCCCCCCCCCCCCCCCCCCCCGCCCTTCTTCGATCAGTTTTCAGACTCGCGGAACCTCTACTTCGGCATGTGTATACATAAAACACGTAATTATTTATCCGCGTGAATAAACGCCAGCTTTCGAGGATCTTGAGACTCTGAATTCGTGTGTATATACATACGTAACTTTCTTGCTAGAACAAAAGCCAGTTCAGAAACTCAAGACTCATTTATGTACAAACATACCCACACCCACCTACCTACTCGAGAGGCAATTGTTTTGCGAATTATCCCTGTATCTTTGTAAATAGTCTATTCCAAAGGGTAGTAAATTGTATATATATATATAATACATACATATGTCTGCATGCTTCGCTCGGATATTCACGATCTTTCAAAAAAGATAGAAAAAAAAAAACGTCTAAGATGTAGAAGAGATATACGCAGAGACAGAGAGAGAGAGAGAGAGTTGGCTAGTGCGGGGGGGGGGGGGGGGGGGGGGGGTGTTATAATGTGATACCTATCCCCCCTCCCCCTCGCGTGGGCGGCCCCGGACGTTTGTCATTGTTGTCATAAATTTATATATATATACCTACCTGGAAGATTAATGTAACCGAAGGTAGATGCCCTTCTGTTACACGTAGAGATAGAGCTGTATACCTAGGTAACATGTAAATCATGATTATTCGATGGAGGATAAGACTGCGAAGTGATTTATCGTTTGTAAACTTTCGTATCTTCGTGATATTTCATTAATGAATTGCGTATGCCCGTACTATGATACGATATAGATAGTGGTTGGAAATGATTTTCGATAGACCGTTGAATTCAGATTCTAATTCCCCGCTGCGGAGTGTACAGCTACGAGAGTGCTGAAATGAAAGTAAAAGGAGAAAAGGAAAAGAAAACGGGGGGTGGGAAGAGGGGGGGGGGGGGGGGGGGGAGGAATTGAAGTTGAGGAGAAAGAAGGAAGTTACGACGTTTGCAGAAATATCTCGAGGTTGGTCGGCTGGCATTTTACGCGGTGAATTCATCCGTCTACGTGGTCGTTTACCGCAGGTATCATCCTCGTTCCATGATAAAATGACAGTAGCTGTTATTTTTATTCCACTTTTTATCTCTCCTTTAAAAAAGAAGTAGAAAAACGAAAGAGGGCGAGAGAGAGAGAGAGAGAGAGAGATAGAGATAGAAAAGAGAAGAAAATTTCCCCTCTCTGTCGCTTTTGCTTCTTCTCGCGGGAACATGGCATAACAAATAGAAACAGATATACAGGGCGTATCACCTGAAGTGTCGTGATTAGGATCAGGGGCTTGGTCGAGGCGAAGTCTCGAGCTTCGACAAATAAACAACCAACGACATTTCGGAGACCGCGATATACTCACGAAAATAGAAGATATAATATATTACTTGGCGTTGGAAAAAAAATGTCTGATTGGCTGAAGGGGCGCGACCTAGCATCGAGTGAGCCTCTCCTGTCCTCGGCACCTCGGGTGATACACCCTGTATAACGATGTATACCGGCAGAAGGTATACATTGTACCTAGGAGACTCGAAATTTCGATATCGAATAGAAGAATAACTAACTCTGCAGAGATTATGGGTTGTGAGCTTGGAAGGGTTGGATCGAGAAAATTGTTAGCGCTACCCTACAATGTATTGTATATACCTACGCATCGTATATACGTACATCCCCGCAGTACCCACCCCATAGTAGCATAACAGTTCGACTGAGAGGAATATTTTCGTGCAGATTTACAAAGATTTGACAAAACATATCCAAAGATATCGCCTCGAGGGAGTAAGATAAAGAGACAACAGAAAACAGTGGGAGAAAAAATAAGACAAATATACGTATTATAGTTGAGAGGAACGCGTAGGGGTTGAGAAAACGCGGATAACATCCGACGACCGTCCCGCCCCACCACCCTCACGTGACATACACGTATATAGGTACGCGACGATGCGGTATATCTGCGGGCAAAGAAGAGAGCTCGGAAGTGAAAGTGGTGGTTTCACGTTATTGGACGTAAATATCGAACAAAAGTATGTATAGATGTGTATGTATTGGTAGAGTTATTTCTCTCTATTTGTGTAATGTGCAAAGAGAGTTTCATGAGCTGTCAATAATTTTTCGTATCACCTGCTTGGAGAGTTCGATCTTCGGGGCTTGTTGGGCGTGCGCAAACTACCCCATTCCCGCACTAGTGGGAAAAATATTCTTCCGCGCTGGTGCGGAAAATCACTCTTGTCTAAGAGAATCAGATGAGTTTTATTTGGTTCTGTTCGCTTCTCAAATCAAACTTTCATTCGCAGGAATTGCGAAGAATGCATGGTGTGCGACGAGTGCGAATAGACGATTTCTAACTCGCGTGAGGTTAGCAGCACTCGTATCGGCTCATCATATCGCTATTCATGCGGATACGAGTGAGAATTCAGCATGAGCCTTCGGCTCGTAATGCGCTAAACTCACGCTCGTCGGAAATCGCCAACTTTCCGCACTCGTAACACAATATAGTATTCTCTCTTTTTCCGGATTCCCTTTCTTTCTTTTTTCGTTTCCGCTCATAATCAATCCGCTTATTTTGTATTTTACATTACTTTTTCGTTCCGTTCGCATCACCCATTTATACCAACGTACGAAAACCTCGAGAACCGTTGCGGTCTTTACGATATAATTCATACGGGATCGAATTATTGTAGGCAGGCATGAGGTGTATAAGATCAATAAATTCTCCGACTCCACCCCTCAAGCGAAAAAGACTGCGGAAGAATTTTTCAGCCGAAAATTATGGCGAAGATCGTGAAACGACGGGCCGAATTACGTTGTGGTTTTCGTTTATTTTTTCTCCCTCTACTTCTTCTATCTCGCGAGTTCTGCAATTCCCGTCTTACGATCCTCTTATTCGCTTGAGCGTTATACTGCAGCAGATATATGTATAAAGATTAGATATATGTATAATTTTACGGTGTAATATACGCATGTATATATACGTATACATACCATCAAGAGACCTGAGAACTCAAATAGAACCGTCAAACTTCTGGTTAAAACGAAAAAAATGAACGAAAAAGTAAAACGAAAACCAGCAATTTAATTCTGACAACATTCATTTTGTGTATCTATATTATATAAAGCTATAAAACTCACAGATTTTGAATTAGAGCTACTTCCTCTCTCTCTCTCTCTCTGCCTGCAGAATTGTTTTAATAACCCATTAACCCCGGGGGGTAATTTCTCCCATGATGCTTGTATTCTTAAAAATACGAAGACATCTGCTTGCATACGACCTTGCGTAGGTCGTTCCCTCTAAAGCTCGTTCGGAAGTAATATGCCTCAAGTTTTTCTCTTTCTCCCTCTTCCCCTCCCTCACTCTCTCTCTCTCTCTCTTTCTCTCTCTCTTCAATTCGGTCCCGCAACACGTGCTCCTGATCATCCCTCATCATGGTGTTTATTTACAAGTAACTGCAGGAAAGAGAGGGAGAAAAAATTATAGAGCAAGTATCAATTTTCTTATACGCGTATATCCTCGAACGGTTCGCCGGTATACCTACAAAGCCACAGTTGGATTTACCCAAAATGAAGAAACTGATCCGTTCGGAATTCCAAATATATACCTTCAATTCGAGGGCCCGAAGATGTTGAGTATACGGGGTGATTCAGGTTGAGAGGGACGAGGGACACATTATATGGATATAGATTCTTGGGGAAATTCCGAAACGAAAAGTCCTTTGGCGATAATTCGTGCGACCTCTGGTTTTCAAGCTACAGCGGGATCTAGATCGACCTATCGCAGAGCTCGTACGTGCGGGAGACGTGGCAGGCTTAGATGCGCGAGTGGATACAGTCTCTGCATATTGACGTATGAGCGTCGTGATTGGTTAACTTGAATACGCTCTAACTCGGAAACTATCGGTCACAGGAACTTTTTCCAAAGGACTTTTCGTTTCAGAACTCCTCGTAGAATCTATCCGTGCAATGTGTCCTACTCAACCTGAATTCACCCGTATATATTGCGGACTTACATCAGGGGCAGAAGTGATCTCCCCGTGATGAGATTGAATCTATTTCAAAAGAATTAGAGTTAAAGGTAGCCTTGTCACTGGTGTACGAATATGACGATGCCTAGGATGTAGAGTTATATAGTCACTGTATATAAACGCATGATCTACACCACGCGGTAAGGCGCGCCTATCTCTCTCCCTCGCCGAAACGGTGTAAGATTGAAAAGAGAGGGAGGCAGGTAAAAAGAGAGAGATTTATATAATATCTTTTTCCGTGAGAGGGGTTTTGTCACAGACGTTGGGGATGTATGTAGATATACCCACAGGACGACGAGGACACGGCAAATAATGGGATACCCTAACCGTAGAAAACGAATATCCTTACTTTCAGCCCACGCGGAAGGTTTTAAGCGATCCGATGCGGCAAGCAAAAAAACGAAACTCCCAAGACTCAGCAAATCATTTTCCCTGTGCAGATGTCGGTATTAAACTTGCTGACTTTATATCACAAGCTTCTTTTATAGCTCATTCGATCGATACACGCACACACGCATATATATATATACATATACACACATGATTTCTCGGCTTTTGTTTCATTTCCGTTTTCTTTCAGCTTTCGAAGGTTTCCCAGTCGCCTGGTACAGGAGTTCCATTGCGAATTAAAAATCTTGTGTTTCGATTTGATCCACGGACTTCGAAAAAATTAAACAGTGGAAGATATTCTGCTTCGGACGAACCGAGCGGAGTATAGGTATGAAAGAACGCGGACCGATATGATTGGCAATTTCATCGGACGCGGTTTTTCAATCGACCGAACCTCTGGGAACGTTTGCCGGCCAATACACTCGAGTCGATGTAATATATAAGTGCGGGTAGCCCTTCGCCCTGGGTTATCAGGTTCGATCAGTAGCTGCCAAATCAAATGTTGACTTCGATTACCTACCCCGCGAGCCGTGTTTCGCGTTTGAAATTTTTATACCTATATCTATGCGGGTAGATACATGTTCTACTACTATACGCGAGAGTAAGGTAAACTAGGCAAACGACTCTTCGATCGAAACGAGACTGTCTAATGGGGATGTTCGGGATGATGGGGGTGCAGGGTCAGCGAGAAGGATTGGTTCCGCCTCCGGAGTAGGCTGGGTGCTTCCGGTTCAATTCAACTCGAACGCATTTCACATTTATTCTGCGGAAGGTGATAAGAAACGTCGCCGCCGCCGCCGCCGCCGCGCCGCACGGTGGCGTGGCATCACTTCGCGCCGCGGGGCCTACGCGCAAAATTAGGATCTCCTCTTTATATACTCGGAAGAAGAAGAACAAGAAGAAGAAGAAGAAGAAGAAGAAAAAGAAGAAGAAGGGTCGATCCAGCGACGAGAGGGGTTTCTAACCGTTCCTCCGGGAGGAAAGGATAATAAAATCCAAAGAAGGGAGAAAAACTCAGACGAACAGAAAACGGAGAAAGGCAAAGGGGTAAGGGGTGGTGCTGGCTTCTCGTCTAATGAAGTATTTTCACGCACAATTCACGTATAGCTGCGCGATACTTTATCATTGCGCAAGCGCCGCGGCGTGGATAACGCGGAGGGATATTATATTCTCGAAAAACGCGAGGAGCGAAGGGATGAAACGAAAAGAAAAGAGAAGGGATGAAGAAAAACGGTGCTTTTTCATCCGGTAGATATGTATCTGCGTATATACATATGTATGTATGTACACAGTCACTGCTAGGATGACGCGTGTTTTCAAGCGTGTTTATGACGTTGGCATGACAACACTCTTAATCCGGCTCAGTGACAAGCGCTCGTCTTTGTCGGGCGACAACTACCCCCCCCCCCCCCCCCCCCTTTACCAGTTTCGCGCGAACCCGCTATGTTTATGTTTCTGAAGATTAAGCCCCCGAGGCTTCTGTGAGGTTGAGACTCGAGGAAACAGCCCATTTTTATCGCTCCGTCTACCGTGACTTTATGGGATCGTACGTGCAGCGGCTCGAAGTAGGTACCTACTATACGTCTCTGGCGAATCTAATTCCATGAAATTTCGTCAATTACCAAGACTGCGGCATTAGCAGGCCACTTGGAAATTACCCCGGAATACCAATTGAATGGGAAATCAAGGGGAGCCCACCCTCGTCTCGGAATAATACTGTTTTATATACACGTATACATGCATATATATACATATATACGATAACACTGTACGTAATAACGTCCCTGTCTATATATCTCTCGACTAACCGAATATCTTCCATTATTGCACCGGCTCATCGGAATTGGCGGGTAGTTCCGAGGAACCTACCCCATTCCCCGTTCTCGACGTAACCTGAACATGCAGTATCGCCCCCTGCTTCTATCTGGATTTCCCAGGACGATGTGATTCAATGTAATTATTGCACCTCCGCGCGAGTGTCCGCCGTCTTCGCCCCACGATTTTCTCCCCCCCCCCCGTGCCCCTCGGGCCCATTAACCCCCCCCCCCCCCCCCCCCCCCCCCGATCTCCGCCAAAAGATAACGATCCGTGATCCAGTTCCGCACGCATTCCTCAACATTGAACTTTGTTACAGTTCTTCACCGCGGGACAATATAATTATTATCGTAGTTTAACTCCGTACGTACCGCCATACCTGGACGTGAGCTTTCTTGACAAAGAAAGAGAGAAGGGGGCTCGGAGGAGGTTGGATTGTTGCCAGGGAATGGAATGGAATGGGACAGGCTGGAATGAAGTTACATCGGAGTAATAGCGTTGCTGGTTCGGTTATTTCTCCTGCCCGATTAACAAACGACGGAATAATTCAATCCTAACTGTCACAGGGTAGTACAGAAGCAATTTACACCGTGGAACGGAAGCTACGCGTCTATCAACTACTCCGGAATTATATTCTCTCTGCAACCGGTTAATATATAACTACGTATATACTTCCCTATATATATATATCTATCTATGTATATCACTCGAGAATTCATTCCCCGCAGGTAAATTCTCTCCACCGTAAGCCTTATTCTTTGCTATCGCGGTATATCGGCTTGCATACTGCGCTCTGTAATTACTCAATTGTATGTTATAACTCGAGAATTTGTGAACTCTTTTCAATATTTTACTCAAACTATAGTTTTTTTACCCTATTTTTATTTTTTATACCCTGGAAAACAAATTCCAACGAGTTGAAGTCATTCTTTGTACTGTTTAAATTTCGACATTTGTTTTTTGTTCCATTGTTTTTTCTTGTTAAGCACTGTCTGGTTACTTTACGATATTTCTCCGTCCAGGGGGTTCATTTTCGGAGGAAAATCGTGAAAAATCAGTAGAATTACTGATGAAGTTCAGAAAAAAAACAGTGAGGTTTGTAAACAATGCGAAAATCCGACGTTATTCGAAAGGGAAAATTATTGCATTATAGTACAGCTGCAAGGTTTGATCAAATAAAAAATATCTTCAGTCGGTTGGAACTCGTTTTTCCGAGTGTAAACTAATATCCCAGGGGGCT